>QGSO01000663.1:0-218090 GCA_011037825.1 Carya cathayensis
AGTATCTTCCTTAATCAACCCCTTAGACATCAAAAGTTGCAGAACTGAGCACCTCGGAATTATCCGCTTCTCCAGGCTATGCAGTAGAAGATTCGGATTCTTGGATATCATCGAAGGCTTCATCTTCAGATTGTTCACAAAGAATCCCCATCACTTTCATGATCTTCTTCTCTGAAGTTATCATACACATTGGTTGCGACTTGAATGCTGAATCAATTTCATCCTTTGACAAACCAAAACTTCTAAAGCTTCCACCTTTTTCTCCCACAGTGCTTTACTCATCAATGCCATTGAACGGATAGGCTAGAACAAATAGTAGATTATTGGGATTCAAAACCCAATTTCATAACCTCATTAACAATCTCCTAAACTCGATAAGTCCTATACAGCAGCGATCTTGGTGCATCAAAAGATCTTAACAACTAATGAATTGGGAACACCATGGACTTACCAATATTGATATGTTCGGCCTGTAACATGTTTTCCACATTACAATTCAACTCAACGAGAAGCTGCCTTTACCGCCTTTAAAACATTATCGTCAGTGCCAGAATCCGCTAAGCTTCTTGAACTACAAGGAATGATTTGGTTTTCGCAGACTCCTTCCTAAAATATAGGGCTCTGGGATAAACGAGTTTGCAATTTCGAGGTATGAAAAGCCCAAGATTTATAAAAACTCTAACTTTGGCTTCAAGATCTTCTTTGTATGAGCTATATACAATATCGGACGCTTCATGGTCAAAGTCGATATTTGCTCGTCACTGAAACCATGTGCTCTGAAAAAACTCAACCACAGTGTATGCATCACTCGTCAAGCACACGTGGATCTTTGCTGAGCATTTTGGCGAGGCTTAGCGCCAGAAAACCCTAAGGATTTAAACAGCTCCATGTTGGGCCTAAGGGTTTTGCCTAAATCGGCCGAAAGCAATAATGGACGACTACTAATTAAGTATCTGATTTGGTTCTGCGTCAAACCGTGAGTTCTCAACAGGTCCAGAACGGAATTGGGATTCTCTATGTTCTCAATGTTGAGCTTCTTGGAAAGCTGAAGCAGCCAACTCCAAGGGCAGCCCACATGAGTTTCGGAGGAAGGAAACAGTAAGAGATTTTGGATCCGTGATATTAGGGAGTTCTGAGATGGGTTTTAGAGATGAAGTTGAGAACAAGTGGCCATGGCAGATTGGTGAAGCTCTGCGCCTTAATTGTTGGGGCAACTTTATGCAGATTAGACGAAACATTTGATTTGGTTGCGGAAAAGGCTGAATCAATGGTTACCTGGATTGAGTTTTGAGATGGAATGTGCCGCTATTAAGCTGATTGGAGCTCCGACCTCCTCCGCCTCCTCACTTCCTCTCCGTCGACAGGCTACGAATCTAAAAGATGAATTTGCTAAGCCTGTGCGTTCAGCTGGAGGGCCACCAAAGATCACCCCAAACTCCGAAGGCACACGGATTACTGACCTGTTGGCTGTTGCGCTGTTCTGTCCGGACAAATGGTTACACAAAATTAATTAATTTTTTTTGTTTAATCTAATTTTATTTTATATAATTATTATAATTTTTTCATATTTTTATATAAAATATAATAAATAATTTATTTTTTTTGAAATTTTAAAATAAAAATTATATTAAAAATTAAATTATAATAAGATTTTATTTAACTTTTTATTTTATTTTATTTTATATCATCTCATTTACATAATTAAACAGGCCAAAATTTATATGTATTTATGACTTTCCTTCAATTAATTTAGCCAATCATGCCTAAATCCAGCAAGCGAAAGATTATATTTTCTATTCTACTTTTAATGCTCAATGAATTGTTAATGTGAAGATTTTTTTTTTTTTTTAAATTATAATAAATCCGGTAATAAGTTGTGTAGCTTAGCTGCATAGGATTGAGTACCAACCCACTAGTTGGAATATGTTAAATTCAACTCTAAGAGCGACTTTGTCAAAATTCAAATCTTAATTCGCCTTCGATTCCGACTTCGACTCATGTAAGCTCTGTTCTAAATTCAACTCTGATTTATCGAAAAGGAGTTAGATTTAGACTTTTTTGAATTTTTTTACCCTCATATTTAGCCTATTTTTAAATATGTTTTTTAGACTTTCAAAATTCAAATTTACTAAATATATAATCAAAACTCTTTAAACAAGATCAACAAGATACCCCTGTTAATGGTCATTCCATATCAATATTTACAGTAAATATTTAATTATAAAAATGTATTAACAATTAATATAATAGGAGCCCAACAATAAAGTAAAAAAATCACAGGTTTAAAACTCAACTACTATTATAAAATTAAAAGAGAAATGATATTGCAAGAGAAATCGTTGTTATTCAATACAAAACTTCATCATATACAAGTGAACGATATCTATATATATAGAAGTACAAAGAGGTTTATGTATAGATTAAGTCTTAATTGATGGCTAAATGATATTAATTGATGGCTAAAGATGGTCTTAATTTGATGGCTAAAGATGGTCTTAATTGATTTTTAAAGAGGGTCATACAAATCAATTTATAACACTTCCTCTTTGGATGACCATACATAAAGAATATGCATCGTTAAGATCTTGCCAATGAAAAAACCAGTGGGAAAAAACTAATGACGAAAGAAAAAGAGTACAATCAGCACAAGTCTTCAAGACATTTATTTCCCCTTAAAAGTGCATAATAATAGGTCTTCAAGTCTCTGCATTCCAATGTTCTGCACAATCTTCTTAAATGTTGCAGTTGTTAATACTTTAGTGAATAAATCTGCCAGATTATCACTTAACCGTATCTGCTTGACATTAATTTCACCTTTCTCTTGAAGTTCATGGATATAAAAAGAATTTAGGTGAAATATGTTTGGTTCTATCACCTTTGATATATCCTCCTCTAATTTGAGTAATACACGCAGCATTATCTTCGTATAAAATTGTTGGGCTATCATTAACCACAGGAAGACCACACTTTTCTTGAATATGTTGAATCACTGATCTTAGCCAAATACATTCTCGACTTACCTCATGAATTGCAATGATCTCTGAGTGATTTGAAGAGATAACAGATAGTGTTTGCTTGACATATCTCTATGATATAGCATAATTTCCATAAATAAATACATATCCAGTTTGAGATCTACATCTATATGGATTTGAAAGATAACATGCATCCATATATCTAACTAATTCTAGACTTGATCCATGTTGATAAAATAATCTCATATCAACCGTACCTCGGAGGTATCGAAGGACATGTTTAATATCATTCCAATGTTTTTGAGTTGATACGGAACTAAATCTTGCAAGTAAAGTAACTGAAAATACAATATCAGGCCAAGTGCAATTTGCAAGATATATCAGGGCTCAAATTGCACTGAGATAAGGTATTTTAGGACCAAGAATTTCTTCATCGTCTTCACAAGGACGAAATGGATCTTTTTGCATATCAAGTGATCGAACAACCATTGAAGTACTTAGGGGATGAGTTTTGTCCATGTAAAGTACTTCAAGACTCTCTGTATAATTTGATTGATGAATGAGAATTCCATTTTGCAAATGCTCGAGCTGCAGACCAAGACAAAATTTCGTTTTGCCAAGGTCTTTCATTTCAAATTCATTCTTTAAATATGTAGCGGTTCTTCTGATCTTTTCAGGAGTTCCAACAAGATTTAGATTATCAACATAAACCGCAATAATAACAAATCCGGAGTCTGATTTCTTAATAAAAACACATGGGCATATTAGATTATTCTCAAATCCTTCTTTCAATAGATATTCGCTAAGACGTTTATACCACATGAGTCCAGATTGCTTTAACTCATATAGAGATTTTTAAAGTTTAATAGAATACATCTTTCTGGATGTACTCAGATTAGACGCTTCAGGCATTTTATATCCTTCAGGGATTTTCATATATATGTCATGATCCAATGATCCATATAAATATGCAATGACCACATCCATCAACTGCATATCCAATTTTTTTGTAACTAACAAACTAATCAAAAATCTGAATGTGATTGCATCTATAACAGGAGAGTATATTTCCTCATAATCAATCCCTGGTTTCTGCAGGAAACCTTATGCAACAAGTTGATTGAGTTGAGTTATTGCATATTTTAATGATTTTGGAACCAATATATCTTAATTCTTTCATTACTTTATCATTGGTTTTATATGGAAAAATGATTAAGATGGGTGTTCAACTTTTAAAAACAGAGTTGGCGTGAAAACTGCAAATCCCTTGGGCTTTGAGGTAGTTAGAATCAGTAATAATTAATCTTAAGGTTGAAAAATCCTATGACAAATCATGGCTAGTAATGAGGAACACACAACTAGTTTAGCTCCACACACACATTTGAGTCTTGAGATATTTGCCTTAATTCTATGTGAAAAATTGTTGAGATAGTCTTGGTGGGTATAACCCTTGGGGGTTGAGTAGTAACGTGTTACTTTTGTGAGAATTCATATTTGTGTTTGATTGTTTCTGTTTGAATTTTGATCTTTATGCAATATTCATCTCAATTAATTTTTACTATTTTGCTCAAGAATTAGCAAAATGCTAGTTGTGGGTGTGATTGAGCTGAGTTATTGCATATTTTAATGTTTTTGAAACCAATATATCTTAATTCTTTCGTTACTTTATCATTGGTTTTATATGGAAAAATGATTAAGATGAATAAATTTAAGTTGTGATTTTAATTGATTAAAGTATGAATTTCTGCTTAATTTTACTAACTATTGATTACTGTGGAGTCTGGTCCACATCGCTCGGGCGGAGGTATTTGGCCGCTCGAGCGAAATTCAGGCAAATTCAAACGCTTGACTGCCGCTCGACAGTGAGCTCGAGCGGGTTACGGGAAAGGAGATCGCTTGAGCAGAGGCATTTGGCCGCTCGAGCGAAGTCAGGCAGAGTTGAACGCTCGATGTTCGCTCGACACTCCGCTCGAGCGAATTCAGGCAGAGTTGAACGCTCGATGTCCGCTTGAGCGAACATCTTATTTTACAGATCTAGGGTTTATTCCGCCGTTAGGGTATATATATGAGATTTTACATCATATGGCCGACTTTTGGCCTGGAAAACACAGTTTGATTAGAATGAACACTTAGAATTTATTTTTTCTTTGATTTTTACTCAGATTCGGGAGGGGCATTCACACAAGTGATCATTCACGTAGCAACACAAATTCTTCTGGAGCATTCACTCACACGACAACATATTGAAGAGCTCCTTGAGGGGTCCAATTGCTACTACATCCCAGCCTCTTCCATCGCTTCAAATCTTCATCTCTATTCAATTGGCTTGATCTTTTCATTCCCTACTTGTTATTTAATTTCAGTTTTAAGTTTGTGGAATATTTTTGAGATTTTTGGTTTAGAATTTTGAGCAATTTATTTGTTATTCATTTAGTTCATGTTATTTATTTTTCTCGTTTCGTTAAACTTTCATTTTAATAGTGATTACAATTGCTATGGATTAATTTTGAGAATTTATGATTTGAATACAATGATGAACCCTAGAACATTGATTTTGGGGCTTTTCAATTTTCTGTGCATGTTTTGTCAATTACTTTCTAATTTAGTTTAATTCTTATCTTAATTTTATTAATTTCTTAGTTTAATCTCTTAGTCTTTTACATTTCAACTCGACACTCAAAAATCTAAAGATATGAATTTAGTCCATGACTAGTGCCTGAGGAGACGATCTAGAATTTAAGTAGCTTTCCCTGAGGAGACGATCTAGAAATTTATTCCTAATTATTACGCGACATCCTCCTACACTTAGGATAGTCTTTGTGCTACTCATTTTTTAGTGAGTCACAAGTCGTGTTTTATATCGCACAATTTCATTGCTCTAATTACGCTTACGTATAAATACCCATTTATATCCAACATGCATTACACCATTTGGTGTTTGTACAACTGGTCCAAAGACCTCTCGCTTTGCCAGCGAGTTTAATTCAGTTTCAATAGCTGATTTCCATTTTCACCAGTCATTTCTACGTTGACATTCTTCGACAGTTTCTGACTCAATTTCTTTATTGCTTCTGGTAATGTCAAGGGTCATTTTATATAAAAATATATTTTTGACAACAGTTTTATTTTTATCAAAAATTTCTTCAATACTCATGAAATATATCGAGATTTCGTTATTTTCAGGTACCTGTCCCTCTTCAAGTGAAAACATTTCATGAAATACCTTTTTAGGAGGTTCTTTTTCAAGAGATTTAGTCTCTTCAGGAGCATCAATTACTCTTATGGCCTGTGTTGTGGGTATGGACTTTTTAGGAGTACCAAATTCATTTTGTATTTTTCTCTTCCGAGGAATTTTGTCCTTTATACCAATAGGTTGTCCACGCTTCAGGCGTGTCTTAGACTCACCTATTGCTGTTTTGGCAACTTGTCTTTCAGGTATTGCAATCCTTGCTGGAACATTAACAGCAGGAATATATGATTTTACCACACCTTTAGTGTCAGTAAATACATCCGATAATTGATTTGCAACACTTTGCAAATGAATAATCTTTTGAACCTCTAGTTTACATTCATTTGTACGAGGATCAAATTGGGAAATAGTTTTATTTTTTCAAATAATTTTTTGTCGTGCTTCAAGCACAGACTTCTCATTACCCAATGTTGGAAAAATAGATTCGTCAAAATGACAATCCTGAAAACGTGCCTTCAGCATATCCCCTGTAAGAGGCTGAAGGTATTTAATAATAGATGGAGAATCAAACCCAACATGTATCCCAAGTATACATTGAGGACTCATTTTTGTACGTTGTGGAGGTGCAATTGGAACATATACCGTACATCCAATAATACGAAGATGAGAAATATTTGGTTGTTGACCAAATGCAAACTGTAATGAAGAATATTTGTGATATACTGATGGTTTAACTCGAAGCAACGATGCTGCATGAAGTATAGCATATCCCCAGGCAGAAATATGAAGTTTTGATTTCATAAGTAAAGGTTTAGCGATTCGCTGAAACCTTTTAATTAATGATTCAGCTAAACCATTTTGAGTGTGTGTGTGGGCAACTGGATGTTCAACATCTATTCCTATTGACATGCAATAGTTATCAAAAGTTTGAGATGTAAATTCACTTGCATTATCCAATCAAATAGTTTTAATTGGATAGTCATGGAATTGTGCTCGTAGTTTAATTATTTGGGTAAGAAGTTTAGCAAATATAATATTTCTAGTGGAAAGTAAACAAACATGTGACCATCTACTTGATGCATCAATTAAAACCATGAAGTATCTAAACGGTCCACTTGATGGTTGAATAGACTCACATATATCTCCATGAATCATTTATAAAAATGACGGATATTCAAAAACAACCTTTGAAAGAAATGGTTTGATAATCAATTTACCTTGAGAACATGCAGAGTACGGATATTCATTGTGTAAGATAATCTTCTGATTCTTTAGAAGATGTCCATACGAATTATTAATTATTCGTCTCATCATTATTAATCCCGGATGTCCAAGGCAATCATGCCAAGTCATAAATACTTTGGGGTCAATGCACTTCTGGTGCATTACCACATGTGATTTGATTGTTCTCATTTATGTATAATACAATCCAGATGAGAGAGCAGAAAATTTTTCTAATATGAGCTTCTGGCTCGAAATTATTTTAATAATGAGAAAATGCTCTTTACTGCCTTCGTTGGTAGTTTCAATATGACAACCATTACGACGTATATCTTTAAAACTCAATAAATTTCTTCTGGATCATGAAGAAAATAGAACATCATCACTACAAAATTTGTTGCCATTAGCCAACACAATATAAGTTCTTTCAGAGTCTTTAATTATATTCGATGAACCAGATATGGTATGGACGTAGGTTTTACTCAATGTTAGATTTTAAAAATATTTTTTATCCTTAAGAATTGTGTGAGTTGTAGCACTGTCAGTCAGACATACATCTCTATTATTCATCTCAGAGATAAAAAGTTCATAAGTAAGATTCATGATTTTACAAAATATATAAAACTTTCATTACTACAATACATTGTAAAATATAAAAAAGTTTTACTATAAGATAAAAAAATACATTAATTAAAAAGGAACACTTCCATCACCAATCAAATGATCAACTCTACCACTAGAATCCTAAAAGAAATCATAAAATCAAAATTGGTAATATCTTCTCCACCTATAGAAATTAAAGCATCGGATGGTTCAACAAAATTTGTTTCAAACTTTTTTGTTTTCTCTTTTATAGAAGTTTGGTATAAGTCAACCAAGTGCTTAATTGTACGACAGGTACGAGACAAATGTTTAGTCATACTACATCTATGGCATCCATCTTCATCTTTCTTTAAAAATTTGTTCTGAGGACCTTTACTATTCTCTGAGTTGAACCATTTTTGGTGGTACGGTGTATATCTATTATTATCCCTTTTAGTCTGGTCTCTTTTAGGACCTTCATTTCTATAGTTTTTCCTACCACGTCCATGCCTTCAGTTTCTTTGAAATGATGCACCATTCGCTTTTGGGAATGGTGTAAATCTAGTACCATTCACTTCAGGGAATGATATAGAACCAGTAAGACGTGACTGATGATTTCTTAACAAAAGCTCATTATTTTACTCAGCCACTAAAAGACAGGATATAAGTTCAGAATATTTTTTAAACTCTCGTTCTCGATACTGCTGTTGTAGGAGCACATTCGATGCATGAAAAGTAGTATATCTTCTCTAACAAGTCATCATCAATGACTTTTTCACCACATAATTTCAATATTGAGCTAATTTTAAAGAATGCATAGTTATACTCACTAACACTCTTGAAGTCTTGCAACTTCAGGTGCATCCAATCATGATGAGCTTTTGGAAGGATTACAATTTTTTAGTGCTTATATCTCTCATTTAAATCATTCCACAAAATAAGGAGATCTTTTACTGTGAGATATTCAGTTTTTAATTTTTCATGAAGATGGTGCCAAAGGAAAATCATTGCCTTAGCGTGATCCTGCCGAGACCCTTGATTTCCTTATTTAATTGTATCTCCTAGGTTCATCGCATCTAGATGAATCTCAACATCAAGGATTCAAGATAAATAATTTTTTCCATAAATGTTAAGAGCAATGAATTCCAATTTTGTAAGATTTGACATTTTCTACATATATAAATCAGGAAAATAAGTATGTTTATATTGTAAATAAGAAATACATTCACAAAATCATGAGAATAAAAACAGAGTTTTATCAAGTAATAATAAGTAATGTAACATTTCATATTCATTTTAGGAACTACAAATAATATATTGACAAACTTACTTGACGTAGAAAATTACTAGCTTCAAAATCAACAGAGCTTTCGTGCTGATAACGTGTTATGAAACTAAAAGAGAAATAATATTACAAGAGAAATCGTTGTTATTCAATATAAAACTTCATCATATACAAGTAAACGATACCCATATATATAGGAGTATAAAGGGGTTTATGTATAACTTAAGTCTTAATTGATGGCTAAAAATGGCCATACAAAGTAGTTTATAACAACTACTACTTTGTATGCCATTTATATTGCTAGTGTCTAATTTATTTCTATTCTACACTTATTTCTAGCAATTAGATATTATTATTCTAAACTTATTTGATATTTAGATACTAGAATTATATTGTAATGTCTAATTACGTATTATTAAACTTTCGTAAATTAATATTATATGTTATTAACATGTTATAATAGACATTTCAATACTAATATCTAACTTATTTATATACTTGATTATGTTTTGTAGTAGTACTATGATGTTTACATATGCTAAAATATTATTAATCTATTTATATTATAATATAAGTGTATATTTTATAATAATTAGCTCATACTAGTATATTATTGAATTTAACTATATTAGAGCATTAACAATGGCTTATGTATTTTCATATTCATCTTCATATTTGCATAATATCTCTTTAAATTGGTCTACATTGAATTATGCATCTTCAAAAGTTTGAAGAAGCACCATTCACTCTTCAAACATTATTTTACTATTTTTTCTCTCTCCTACCCATTAAAATGAACTTTATGAAATTTGTATTAAGATGATTTTGATATATAAAATTTGTATTAAGTTGATGATACAAAATATTTTTTAGTATATATTAATATTTATTGATGAAATTGGTCATTTTGGTATATAAAATTAGTAATATTTAGATATATGGAACTGGTATTTTTGAGCACATTGTGCTAATTGTAAAATATATAAAAATAATAATTTTAAGAAATATATAAGAAATAAGAAATAATAATATTTTATTATTATTTGGTTCAAATGCATAATCCAATGTGAGAGTTTTTCTTTATATGCAAAATCAATCTTCAAAAGATATGATTTTGAAGATGTATATAGAGAAACTAATGCTAGTGCTCTTAGTATATATGACCCATAGATAAATATTACTTCTATAACATATGTGTTGAGAAATATATCCCACATTGCCTGTGGACAAGGTCTTGGGTAAGCAAACCTCTCTCTTTGAATCGGTTTTATGAGATAAGTTAGGCCCACGAATTCTTCATAGTATCAGAGTTTGTCATAGGATGAATGAGAGCCCACACTACTTACCCCGTGACAAGGACCAGAAAAAATACTGGCTTGCACGTGAGGGAGGGTGTTGAGAAATTAATCTCACATTGTCTGTAGACAAAGTCTTGGGTATGTTTATATTTGAGCAAACCTCTCTCTTTAAACCTGTTTTATGAGATGAGTTAAGCCAATGAATTTTTTCAGTACAATATCATGGTCAGAATTAGAGTCAGAGGGCATAGTCGGATTCGGTCAGGCAACAACTCCGACTTCGACTAAAAAACTAAAAGAAAAATCCAATTTTGATTCCATTTTGTCAAATTCAATGCAGAGTCATATCAAAATCGATTTCAGATTGAATTCTCAAATTTCTACTCAGCCTTAGTACGCTTGAGACACCAACTTATATTTAGCAAAACTTGTAGCTAGTAGTAGGCCTGTGCAGGAAACCGAGCGACCCGGCCCGTCCGCAAGCACCGATCCGATCCGATCCGAGAAGAACGGTTTTGGCTAGTGGTCGGATTCGACCCGTACAACTTGCTCAACCCGGCTCTTAAAACTTACGCCCATATTTCCGCACGAAAACCTTATTTCCTCCGTCTCTGTCTCTTTTTCTTTATTTTCTTTCTAGATCTCAAATTTTCAGGAAGGTGAGGGTGTTCGTGCAGGCGAGTTTCTCCCCCAAGAAGAGTTCCCGATTATACTTCTTTTCAACAAAAGTTCTTGAGATGATCTGTATTAGGTGAAACTAATTAGGTGTGGATTTTGAATGCCATCTTTAGTGGTTCAAGTGTCGAAGAACGACAAGACTTCTGTGTTTGAACAAGGAGCAGGAGATCGAGATCGCTGAGTCCAAACTCATGCTTCAGAACAACAGCGAGGTCAGTGGGTCTTTCTGCTACTCGGGTTCATTTTGATGGAGGCCCTTTTGCAGATGGAGGCAACGGCGTCCTAGGCCACTGTCGAGAAACGGCTGAGCACCATAAAATCAGAGATGGTTAGTTACTCGGAGGCTTCACATGCGGTGGTTTCCGTTGTGCAGGAGAGGACTCGGCAGCGATTGGAGGCTTCATCAACTTGAGATTGAAGATGATGGTAGATCTGAGATTCAGATCACAGAAAGCAGCTTTTTTTTTCTGTTCTTCTGCTTCTTCTTCTTCTCGGGCTGTACGGGTTCGACCCGTTTTCATTTTGTTTGGGTCGGATCATGTCGGTTTATCACCGCAAAGACATGCTTTCGGGTCGGGTCGGGTGTAAATCCGGCTAGATCAGGTCGGGTTGCAGGCCTAGCTAGTAGCCCCGATGAGTAATGAATTATTAGCATTTACATTTTTGTTTTTTTGTTGTTTTTGAAAAAGAGATAGATAGAGAGTTTGCATTTTTGTTTACTTTTGAATTAATTTAGAGGAACTAGAAGTATATACGAGATATTTAAATATATATTGTGGAAAAATATGATAAAATTACTTTGATTATTTTGGCTTATCATTTTACTCATTCGGTATATTCTTGTCATGAAAATGAGCAATCCATCATTTGTTTGTCTAAAAAGATAACAAGTCCCAAATGTTAGTGGCTTCAAACAATGATGTGTCCAAAGTTTTCAAATTAATCAAAGAAATATAAAAATTAATCAAAGATTAGATATAGAAAACCCAAAAGAAAAAAATTATGGAAGGGGTAGGTCAGCTAACACAGAATTGTTGAGTCCTACCCAGCTTTTAAGTGGTGGTGAGGGTGGCTTGTGTGCACCACCTTTATAAGGGCTAGTGAATTTGATACGAAGACTTCACTACAATCAAATTTATTTTAAAGTAATGCTAGATACAGTATTAAGATGTTCAAAATCTCGTCCTCTTCCTTTGAAAAAGTATGATCCATTGTTAAGAATATAATTTTTTATGTAAGTCTCAAATTTACTTCTTGTTTTGAAAAGAAATGCATAAGACTTGTACATACATAAAATTGCATTTTGTTCATTTATTAGTTTGGTGGTTCTCTTGTATACTCTTTTTTTTTTATTATTTGAAGGTAGAACAAGTTTCATTAGTTTATAACGGGACATTACAACTTTGACCTGAGATATACAGAATGTAAGCCAACTATTGCTTTTAAGTATGCCTGTGCACCGGTTTCGAATAGACTTAGAGTATTCGGAGTCAGAAATCAACTACGATCAGAGGTCAGAACTCCGAGTGGAGGTAAGAGCTTCGACATTTTAACGGGCCAGTTCAAGACCCTTTATCGAGTTCTGGGCCTAGGCTAAGCCCAATTCCTACCTGGAAAAAAAATGAAAACTAATAAAAATAACTACACAATACTCAATAGTTCAACAACTAAATGACATGTACCCCTAGGTAGGCCCATAAGTTAAAAAACAGTCAATTTTTCAAAGACAAGTTATAAAACAGTCCATATGCATGAATATAGTAGGCCCATAAGTTATAATAGTCCATTTTTTACAACACTGAGCATTGAGACTATTAGAGATAACTACATAAAGGATAAAGACATCATTTACTGCACGGATTAGTTTCAACAGTGATACCTAAAATTAAGATAAAAAGTCGCAATCAATAAAAACAAAAAATTGATAGTAAAAAATTGAACATGTAAAAGTAGAATTTAATTATTATTTCTTACCAATAAAAATTAAAGGGGGTTATCCATACTCCATTAACTACATCCCAACTCTCAAGGGGCGTCTATATCAGACTATCAGTCATCCACAATTATACTAGGGTTCATAGTAGATATATGAAATTATAAAAAGTAGAAGTTAAATAAATCTATGAAATCATAAAAAGAATTAAATAATCATTGAAATAATTAAATAATTATTTAAATAAACTTTAATAATAAGAAAACAAGTAAAATAAAGTTACTCGATTCAAGCCTATAGCTCTTAGCAAGCCTATAGCTCTTAGCATCAACGCCAACGGTATCTAGTCCAAGGGGCATATTATACTTCTAACTCAACTTATTTTACTGATATTCACAAATTTTTTTTTATATATATATATATAATTTCATTTACGTAACGAAACGACACCTAACACAACTTATTATTTTATATTTTGGCTCTAAAAGACATTCCAACGATTCCTTGTGGTAATAGATTGGTTTCAAAGGGACTTGTGGCGCATACCAGCATCTGATCAGCACACGCCAGGCTTCATCCCGAGTTGTCCAGCACAAACTTTAAAGGCCCTCATTCCTCAAGCTTTAACCATCAAGAATTACAACTAATTCCAAGGTTGGCATGCGGAGCCAAGTTTATATTGCCATTTTAATTTAATGCCAAATTCAACACTTAAAAAGCGTAAGTTATTATGTGAACCAGCAGGCAGGTTGGTATATAAACCCCCAAAGTGATGAGGAGCATAGTGAATGCATTCTAACGACAACAATTTCATCTATGATGTTTGAATATGGTTGCCTATAAACAGAGTAAGAGTAATGCTAAATACAATTATATTATTCTAGAATGTAAGTTCCACACGCTTCCTTTTAAAAAAAGTAGAATTTACTATTAAAAAATAATTTTTTCATATAAATTATAAATTTATTGACTATTTTTAAAAAACTTTTATGAGGTTTGTATATCCCATGACTCAAAAAAAGTAATTACTCATTTTTTTTTTAAAGAGATTCCACGATTACAAATATAATTTCTCACGTAATAAATCCAGCTTTGAAAAAAGACAAATGATTGAAAGTGAAAATATGGAAAGCACGACATACATGCATACAACGAAATCAATTGAGATCCTCTATTGTTTGATCAAATTGAATAATCGGTTGTAGAGAAAGATATATACAGATGGTGTTAAATGCTGTAAAATTTATTTAATGTGTCTCTTCCAATTTAGTACATTATGTTATGTATCATCACAATGACGCTGATATGTAACCCTCATTTTTCGGAACAAAGACCAAGATTAGGTTCCATGAGGTAAATAGCTTAATGAGGTAATAAAAAAGAGCTAAATAGCAATTCTTCATCAAATAATTCATTCAATTCCCCCCACGTCGCACGATATCCTCTGCCTTTGAAATTTATTGTCACAAAAGATTGATCTCCTGGATAAGCATTGTAGCCTTTATCAAGTTTACACAAGTACAATTTTACCACATGGACAGCACCCATTTAATCGCCATTTCAGCTAGGCCAGGTGAATTTAAACAACAAATTAACAACAGGACAAGGTTGGGTACAGAAGATGAGTCCCAATAGTTGAGTTTTGGCTGAAGAGTTCAATCGAAAGGATCAAAGCAGAAGGTTTGAAAAATGAGATGTAAACATAAATGGCTGAAGAGAACGAAGAACAAAGCTTAAAAAAATGTTATGTAACGTTGGTACTCTGTATTAAAAGTCTGCACTGTTCGTTGTGAGCCAGCCAGTTGGGGTAACACTGCTTCCCAAAAGATATTAAAAAAATGTAATGAACAGGATCAAGTGAAACTTACACCTTCAAGCCCCTCTATACTTGGAGTTCCAACATCCATACCAGTGGATGATCTGAATTCCGGCACTTAAAACAACAAAAACATGGAGAAGAACTAAATGATAGATTTCTGAGCTATAATAAAGCTGCTGGAATAGGTGCTACATTCTGCGACAAGCACCTAGTTTGGCTGAAGTAGGAAAAGAATGATAAACGTATGCATAAGTTTAAACATGTCATAACATATACAAAAGGTCCTGCAATATTTGGCGACAGAGCAACCAATTCCATATGAACAAACTGCTAAAAATGCAAGTATAAATGAAAACTAATCCCCCAACCCCAATGCATTTAGGACATGGAAACGATCGTATGATCAATTTGTTTCTAATGATAATCAATGAATCATTAAACATAAACCATAAAGACCCCAAAATAAGGGTTAATGGCCAATGAATCAAAGCTGCACGCATAGGTGTATAAAATAAGTTTTTGTTAGTAAGGGGATTGAAACTGAAAGTACTTGGACTCGAATCTTGGGCATCTGCTCATGAGAGGTCAACAAATACCATTAATCCGAAACACCATATGATGAGTGAAAAAAGATACTTGCCACGCTTCTTTCATATTAGATCTAAAAAGTAATATGAGATAAAATCATCATGATGCCTCACAGTCTTCACACACCTACACCTAAACATCCTAGAATGCCTCTAAATTAGAAATGCTCTTATATATAAGGCCAAGGCTTGCTTATCCTGAAATGTAATGTCAAATTGATAGCATCATACAGCTATCACTATAAAAAAGGCAGGCAAGTTCTACGGTATGCATGGAACGTTCCCCTCAGCTTTGACAAGTTTCTAGTTCTCGCCTGCTGTGTGCAACACTGATGGATTACAAAACAAACCTGCTCAAACACCTCTGGAAATATTTTTCCATTTGGGATCTATAGCCAAGGTCACATTTGATCATGTCAAAAACAATCACGTCTCCATTGGTGCAATGGGGAGCCCTTGAAATTCTATCTTCCCCTGGTTCGCTTTAATAACATCAGGAACCTCATTTTGATACTTGCTGACAAATTTCTCCATGAATTTCTTCTCACTCATTTGGAGTACATAAAGAATGCGAGTATCTTCCTTTATCAACCCCTTCAACATCAAAAGTTGCAGAACTGAACACCTTGGAATAATCCGCTTCTCCAAGTTAAGCCGTACAAGATTTGGATTCTTGGAGATCATAGAAGGCTTCATCTTCAGTTTGTTCACAAAGAAACCCATCATTTTCTTAATCTTCTTCATCGAAGCAGTCATACACAAGGGTCCCCGCTTGAATGCTGAACAAATCTGATCGTCTGACAAACCAAAACTTCTAAAAGCTTCCACCTTCTGCTCCCACAATGTTTTACTATTTTGTGACATGGACATGATGGCAACAACAAAATTCAGACAATTGGGATCAAAACCCAATTTCATAACTTCACTAGCAATCTCACTAAAACGATTGCCACAGATAAGCAATGACGATGGTCTATTAAGGAAGAGTTTCAAAATTAATGACTGGGGAACACCATGGCTTATTAAAGTAGCGATGTTGGGCTGTAGCATATGTCCAACGTTTGCTCTAATTACTGGGCAGTATGCCTTTATAACCTTTAAGACATTCTCGTCAGTGCCAAGAATCCGCCTAAGCTCTTGAACACACGGAATGATTTGTTTTTCGAGGCTCGTTTCCAGAACTTTAGGCGCTGCAGATAAAATCTCTGCAATTTCAAGATCTGACAAGCCTAACGATTTGAAAAACTCCAACTTCGGCTTAAAAATCTTGTCAGCATTATACACATACAATGAGGGAAGCTTCATCGTCAAAGTTGTTATTTGCTTATCACTAAAACCATGTGCCGTAAAAAACTCGACAGTAGTGTATGCATCCCTTTCTAGCACAGCTGGGCATTTGCTAAGCATTTTGGCGAGACTAGAGCCAGAAAACCCCAAGGATTCAAACACTTTTATGTTGGGCATAAGGGTATTGTCTAAATCAGCCGAAAGCAATAGTGGACGAATTCTAATTAAGTTGCTGATGTGGGTCTGCGTCAAACCGTGATTTCTCAACAGGTCAAGAACTGAATTGGGATTCTTTAGGTTCTCAATGTTGAGCTTCTTGGAATATGAAATGGCCGATTCCAAGGAAAATCCACATGAATCTTGGAGGAAGGAGACTGTCAGAGATTGTGGGTCCTTCGAATTAGGAAGTCCGGAAAAGGATTTCAGGTAGGAGGTTGAGAAAAAGTTTGCGTGGCTAGTTTTCGAAGGTCTGTGCTTTAGTTTTTGGGGCAACCTTGAGCAAATTAAACGAAGCATTGGATTTGGTTGAGAGAAAATCCAGTTGATTTAGAAGATACGAATGAAGGATGGTTACCTAGTTTGAGATTTGAGATGCTACTACGCGACGCTACTGAGTTGCCTGAATCATCGGCCTCCCTCTTCTTTTGGTTTGTAGACCCTCTGTTTCAGAGGGTAAAGTCTGCAAAGCCGAGTGCTGGGTTAAACTGAAGTCCCACCGAAGCCACAGAAGGCATTGTCATGGTATTGTGTTCACTATATATGCCGGCTTTTGATAAACAAATAGGTTATTTGTTGTTGGTCTTAACGGCATTTTTTTTTCTCTCTAATCTGTTGGTCTTACGGCATTTACATTGAGTTAACTGTAAATTTTCCTAAATTTTGGTTAAAACATACATATTTTAAAAAGTTTTAAAATAATTTAACACATCTTTTAAAAGTATCATGCATCCCATTCACTATTCCTTCTCCATTATATTATAATAATATTTATTATTATTTTTTTATTATTTTTTCTCTCACTTCTATTTACAAATTTAATTACTGAGTATTTTATATATATTTTTTATTTTTTGAACTATTACCCTTTAGCGAATATTTTAAACAAAAATTTGAGTTATTTTTTGCTATACGATAATATTTCAAAATTTTCTTTTATATTTTTGTAATTCTTTAAATTATTTTTGAAATTATTACTTAAAACCATTTTTTTATAAGTAAAATTATTATTTAAAAATTATAATAAATATGAGCACGAGAGAAATTATAGATAATTGATAAAAGACTTTGTTTTATTTGTTAGAATAAAATATTTATAAAATATAATTTAAAGATGAATAGTAACACTCTTCACGTCCCAAGACCTTTCCCTAAAACAGGGAATAGGATGGAAACGGTTTCTGTAAACAAATTAAATATTTTGGCTAATGTTTAGAGAAATAGGAGCTTTAGGCATGTGGATGGAGATGCTCTTATGGTCATAAAAAATTCGTTGTGTGGTGGCTAGGGGTGAACAACAGCCCGCCCAACCCATAAAATGACCCGACCCGTGTGGCCCGCAACCCATGACCTGCACATAATGATCCGACCCGACCCGAATGGTTCGGGTCGGGTTAAATTTGAGGTTTTTTTTTTTCCACTAAACATTTCCAGTTTTTTTTTTTTCCAGCGCCCTTCACACTAAATATTTCCAGTTATTTTTTTTTTTCCAAAGCCTTTCTCAATAAATATTACATCTCATAGTCCATCCATCTACTACATTATATTCCATACGCCATCCATAACATAAACAATAAATAATAAACATGAATATAATGTCCACATATATATTATGATCCATAGCAAATATTTCAGTCCTTTTAAACAAATTCATGAACTAGAAATAAATATGAATATAACGTCTAACCTTTCTCACAAATCCATTCATTCATCCACTACATTATATCCCATAGGCCATCCATAACATAAACAATAAACATGAATAGAACGTCCATATATATAATTATATATTATCAATGGAAAATATTACAGCCATTTTAAACAAATTCATGAACTAGAAATAAATATAAAATGTGTAGACCATAAGCCTTGAGTCACTCCTCATCAACATAAATAAAGCTTGATTGGGGATCAAATTCTGGAAAAAAATAAAAGAAAAGAAAAAAAGATTATTAAATTATATAAAAATAAACATTATGAAAAACTTCAATAAATATAGAAGAAAGAAATATGTTCATTACCTGATTCTGCCTCAAAACTTTCAACATTGTCCAACGAGGCATGAAGATCAATAGGTATTGGATCTTTTAATCACAGATATCGAGAGAGTCAGCATGATCAGCAAAAAGAAAGTTGCTGGTTTACCATATCACCCAATCATATGATATCTCATTAGGCAAGGAGGGCTTTGCATTTAGACAACACAGATATACATCACTAATACTCCCATGAAGGGTAATCTGTTCAGAAAGAGAGTTACTACTAATATCTTTCCTATCTATGGGCAACTTGAGGAGAATATCAGTCATCTGTTATGGGGTTGTGCAGCTACTCAGGATGTTTGGACAGACTCATCTAGCTGGTTACAGAAATGGAATTATTAAGCTGTTAACTTTTACAACATTTGGGAAGACATGATAAATGCTATGCAGAAAAATCAGGTTGAGGAGATTGTTTGTGTTATGAGACGTATATGGAGCGAAGCATTTCCAATAAATCAAACATCTTCAGCTAATTGCTGCAATCCAATACTTTTGGTTTAAACAACTCTTCTTCCACTTTTTGAGAGCACTTTGGTATTTATTTTTCTGGCAAGAAGTAATTTTTGTTAACATATGTTGTTCAAGAATGCATAGAAATTAAAATTAGATGTATTAAAATTGTTTAGTTCACTTTGGAATAAATGATTAGAAGCAAATCCAACTAATCAAGTGCCTTATCAACAGCTTTTTTAGCTGTCAATTATGAGACCAAACAAATTATTTAATACGATTCCTCAACTTTTTTTATGTTTTGCATTGCATTTACTCTTTTGGAATAATGATAGCTACCTCACCCTCTCATGTTTGCTTTCTTTCTTTCTTTCTTTCAGTGAGGAAATTAGCTTGACAAGGAATAGCAAAACAACAGGCAAGCTAGCCATTACAGAGGGTACCATTCACTGGGTCTGAAGGCAAGCTGCTGTGAGGGGCCATGAAAGAACTGGGTTTTTTTTTTTTTAACTCTTTTCCAAGGACGACAAACAGTTTCATGCTACCATTATTACCATGTGAACTCTTATGACTTGATTAGGAAAACATACTGATTTCCATTAACAATACTATATTCGTCCAAACAAACAGAGAAAATGTACAAAATCAACAGCCTATCTTCCAAACAGAGAAAATGTACAAAATCAACAGCCTATCTTCCAAACAGAGAGAGGATCATCTTTTTATTGCAAACAGAGAGAGGAAGGGCACAAAATCATCGTTCAGTTTAAGGGAAAATGTGTTTAATAGAGGGACTTACTGGCTTGGATAGCGAAGACAACGGTGAAGTTGAACGGCGAAGACGAGCGGTGAAGTTGAACGGCAAAGACGAATGGTGAAGGAACGCGGTGGCTAGGGTTTCTAAAAGTCTGAGAGGAAGAGCTTGTGTTCTGAAAGCTACGGTTCTATCGGTTTCGACCGATATTGATTTCTCTCAACCCGTAGGTGACCTGGATCCGAAGAACCCGACATTTGTCGGGTGGGCTTAATTCGGTTGCATCGGACGGACCGGCCCAAGGCCTGTTTTGCACACCCCTAGTGGTGGCAAGTTAGAAAGACCGCCAAGGTAGCAACCACTCTATTCTCTCTGTATATATGCGCCTGTGTTCGGTCTCTCTCTAATATCCCGTTTATGTTTGGTGATTGATGATATGGTTAAAAGGTTTGGTGCACTAGATCAGTAGTTCTTTGTTGGCTAATTGGAGCACAATCCTAAGACTTAAGTGTAGAATCTTGAATGGTGAACAATCTATATCTCAAACTGTCAACTTTGTGACATGGTAAAAATCAAAGTAAAAGAAAATGAGGGAAATGAATGAAATATAAATAATAAAAAATATTTATAGAGGAAAGTTCTTGCATATGTAGCAGTTATGTAGCGAATTGTATTTTATATATCGGAAGGAACTATTTTTTAGTAGTTTTTCAAATAATTTACTTTCTTGTATAATACATAAGCCATTGAGAATATTCTAAGATTCAACTGTCAAGATTTTACATTTCCACTTGCTTTTCATCCATATTTAGTCCCAGATCTTTCAACTTTTTAGTAATTATTAGTAAAATCTTATCTTATCATCCAAATAAAAGGATTGCTTAATTTGGCTGGACTAGGAATAGAATGATAAACATATGCATTAGTTTACACATATCATAACATATACAGAGAAGGTCATGCAATATTTGGGGACAAAACAACCAATTCCGTATGATGAATTTGTTTCTAACGATACTCATTAATATGAAGCATAATGATCTCGACTAAGGTGATTGAAAGTACTTGGTCTCGATTATTGGGCATCTACTCATTAGAGGTAAGAATTAGCAAAAATTTAAAAATCCGACTCCAACTCCGACTATGACAAAAGAAGTTGGAGTAATATGTTTTTTTTTTTTTTTAAATTTCAGTGGAGGTGTCGCGACTAACTCCAACTTCAAATCAAATCCATCCGATATTGTACATATATTACATATCAATTAAAGAGGGGTTGCAGAGGTGAGTCATCTGTTCATCTTAATAGCTCTGAGGCTTGCAAGACCATTTGGGATTTGAATGTAGTTAAAATTTTTATGTGGAGAGCTGTTGGTGATGCACTTCCCATGAAGGGTAATCTGTTCAGAAAGAGAGTTACTACTAATATCTTTCCTATCTATGGGCAACTTGAGGAGAATATCAGTCATCTGTTATGGGGTTGTGCAGCTACTCAGGATGTTTGGACAGACTCATCTAGCTGGTTACAGAAATGGAATTATTAAGCTGTTAACTTTTACAACATTTGGGAAGACATGATAAATGCTATGCAGAAAAATCAGGTTGAGGAGATTGTTTGTGTTATGAGACGTATATGGAGCGAAGCATTTCCAATAAATCAAACATCTTCAGCTAATTGCTGCAATCCAATACTTTTGGTTTAAAAAACTCTTCTTCCACTTTTTGAGAGCACTTTGGTATTTATTTTTCTGGCAAGAAGTAATTTTTGTTAACATATGTTGTTCAAGAATGCATAGAAATTAAAATTAGATGTATTAAAATTGTTTAGTTCACTTTGGAATAAATGATTAGAAGCAAATCCAACAAATCAAGTGCCTTATCAACAGCTTTTTTAGCTGTCAATTATGAGACCAAACAAATTATTTAATACGATTCCTCGGACTTTTTTTATGTTTTGCATTGCATTTACTCTTTTGGAATAATGATAGCTACCTCACCCTCTCATGTTTGCTTTCTTTCTTTCTTTCTTTCGGTGAGGAAATTAGCTTGACAAGGAATAGAGAAAACAACAGGCAAGCTAGCCATTACAGAGGGTACCATTCACTGGGTCTGAAGGCAAGCTGCTGGTGAGGGGCCATGAAAGAACTGGGTTTTTTTTTTTTTTTTACTCTTTTCCAAGGACGACAAACAGTTTTCATGCTACCATTATTACCATGTGAACTCTTATGACTTGATTAGGAAAACATACTGATTTCCATTAATAATACTATATTCGTCCAAACAAACAGAGAAAATTTACAAAATCAACAGCCTATCTTCCAAACAGAGAAAATGTACAAAATCAACAGCCTATCTTCCAAACAGAGAGAGGATCATCTTTTTATTGCAAACAGAGAGAGGAAGGGCACAAAATCATCGTTCAGTTTAAGGGAAAATGTGTTTAATAGAGGGACTTACTGGCTTGGATAGCGAAGACGAACGGTGAAGTCGAACGGCGAAGACGAGCGGTGAAGTCGAACGGCAAAGACGAATGGTGAAGGAACGGCGGTGGCTAGGGTTTCTAAAAGTCTGAGAGGAAGAGCTTGTGTTCTGAAAGCTACGGTTCTATCGGTTTCGACCGATATTGATTTCTCTCAACCCGTAGGTGACCTGGATCCGAAGAACCCGACATTTGTCGGGTGGGCTTAATTCGGTTGCATCGGACGGACCGGCCCAAGGCCTGTTTTGCACACCCCTAGTGGTGGCAAGTTAGAAAGACCGCCAAGGTAGCAACCACTCTATTCTCTCTGTATATATGCGCCTGTGTTCGGTCTCTCTCTAATATCCCGTTTATGTTTGGTGATTGATGATATGGTTAAAAGGTTTGGTGCACTAGATCAGTAGTTCTTTGTCTGGCTAATTGGAGCACAATCCTAAGACCTAAGTGTAGAATCTTGAATCGTGAACAATCTATATCTCAACTACCAACTTTGTGACATGGTAAAAATCAAAGTAACAGAAAATGAGGGAGTAAATGAAATATAAATAATAAAAAAATATTTATAGGAGGAATAGTTCTTGCCATATGTAGCAGGTTAGTGTAGCGAATTGTATTTTATATTTCCTTTTATATAATCGGAAGGAACTATTTTTTAGTAGTTTTTCAAATAATTTACGTTTCTTGTATAATACATAAGCCATTGAGAATATTCTAAGATTCAACTGTCAAGATTTTACATTGCCACTTGCTTTTCATCCATATTTAGTCCAAGATCTTTCAACTTTTTAGTAATTATAAGTAAAATCTTATCTTACTCATCCAAATAAAAGGAATTGCTTAATTTGGCTGAACTAGGAATAGAATGATAAACATATGCATAAGTTTACACATATCATAACATATACAGAGAAGGTCATGCAATATTTGGGGACAAAACAACCAATTCCGTATGATGAATTTGTTTCTAACGATACTCATTAAATATGAAGCATAATGATCTCGACCTAAGGTGATTGAAAGTACTTGGTCTCGATTAGTGTGCATCTACTCATTAGAGGTAAGAATTAGCAAAAATTTAAAAATCCGGCTCCAACTCTGACTATGACAAAATGAAGTTGGAGTTAGATTTTTTTTAAAAAAAATTTCAGTTGGNAAGACGAATGGTGAAGGAACGACGGTGGCTAGGGTTTCTAAAAGTCTGAGAGGAAGAGCTTGTGTTCTGAAAGCTACGGTTCTATCGGTTTCGACCGATATTGATTTCTCTCAACCCGTAGGTGACCTGGATCCGAAGAACCCGACATTTGTCGGGTGGGCTTAATTCGGTTGCATCGGACGGACCGGCCCAAGGCCTGTTTTGCACACCCCTAGTGGTGGCAAGTTAGAAAGACCGCCAAGGTAGCAACCACTCTATTCTCTCTGTATATATGCGCCTGTGTTCGGTCTCTCTCTAATATCCCGTTTATGTTTGGTGATTGATGATATGGTTAAAAGGTTTGGTGCACTAGATCAGTAGTTCTTTGTCTGGCTAATTGGAGCACAATCCTAAGACTTAAGTGTAGAATCTTGAATGTGAACAATCTATATCTCAAACTTCAACTTTGTGACATGGTAAAAATCAAAGTAAAAGAAAATGAGGGAATGAATGAAATATAAATAATAAAAAATATTTATAGAGGAAAGTATCTGCTATATGTAGCAGTTATGTAGCGAATTGTATTTTATATATCGGAAGGAACTATTTTTTAGTAGTTTTTCAAATAATTTACTTTCTTGTATAATACATAAGCCATTGAGAATATTCTAAGATTCAACTGTCAAGATTTTACATTTCCACTTGCTTTTCATCCATATTTAGTCCCAGATCTTTCAACTTTTTAGTAATTATTAGTAAAATCTTATCTTATTCCATTTTTTAATGCAGCGTTGTTGAGAATAAAAGGATTGCTTAATTTGGCTGGACTAGGAATAGAATGATAAACATATGCATTAGTTTACACATATCATAACATATACAGAGAAGGTCATGCAATATTTGGGGACAAAACAACCAATTCCATATGACCAAACTGCTAAGAATGCAATTATAAATGCCCAAAGCATTTAGACATGAAAGCAATCATATGATGAATTTGTTTCTAACGATACTCATTAAATATGAAGCATAATGATCTCGATCTAAGGTGATTGAAAGTACTTGGTCTCGATTATTGGGCATCTACTCATTAGAGGTAAGAATTAGCAAAAATTTAAAAATCCGACTCCAACTCCGACTATGACAAAACGAAGTTGGAGTAATATGTTTTTTTTTTTTTTTAAATTTCAGTAGGAGGTGTCGTCGGACTAACTCCAACTTCAAATCTAAATCCGATTCCGATATTGTACATATATTATAAAAATATTTATTTATCTATATATTGATCATATATACTATTATAGTTATATAACTTAAACTTATATAATTAAATTCAATAATATATTAGTATGAGCTAATTATTATAAAATAATATATTTGTACTACAACATAAATAGACTAATAATAGTTTAGTATATCTAAACATCATAGTATTACTACCATACATAATCAAGTATAGAAATAAGTTAGACACTGGTATAATAACATGTAAAACTAATATATATTAATAACATATAATTAGACACTATAGTATAAGTCTAGTGTATAAATAAATTAGACACTAGTATAAAAATAACTAATTAGTCTAGTATAATAAGTTAATAACACACAATACTAATTTTAAACATGTGATTCTTATACTTTGTTGCTGGGCTCATATTATATTTACTATTAGTATTTTTTTAAAATTAAATATTTATTGTATATATTGATGTGGAATGACCATTAACATGAGCATCTTGTTAATCTTGTTCAAATAGTTTTGGTTATGTTTTTAGTAAACATGAAATTTGAAAGCCCATATTTTTTTTTTAATGAATATGAAGCTAAAACAAAACGCCCAAATCCTACTCCATTCCTACAACTAGGAAGTGGAGTCGGATCGGAGTCTACATAAGTCGGCGTCAGGTTCAAACTCTGACAAAGTCAGAGTCAGAATTAGATTTAGGGAATTCCAACTTCGATTGAGTTGGAGCTCACCCCTAATTAGAGGACAACAAATACCATTAAGCCAACACACCATGGGATGAGTGAAAAAAGATACCTCCCACCTTTCTTCACATTAGATATAGAAAGTAACATTAAGATAAAATCTGATCATGAGGCCTTATCTTCTTCACACACCTACACCTAAACATCCTAGAATGCCCCTAATTAGAAATGCTTTGATATATAAGGCCAGGACTTGCTTCCTCTAAAATGTAATGTCAAATTGATAGCAACATACAACTATAACTATAAAGAAAAGCCAAGCATGCTGGGGGGAGAGTTGGGTCCCCGGCCCTGTCCCTCATGAGCGAGTGCCCATGTTCGGATGCTAGTGGGAGGATTGGCCCAAGGGTCGTCTGCCCCATGCCCACGACCAATTGTTGAGCTCACATGCACAGAGACACACAAAGACACAGACATAGATATATATATATACACACACACACTTGGGGTTGGGGGCCGAGGGTGACAGCGAGGAGAGAGAAGGAAACTACGATGGACGGGCAGTGGAAGAGAGAGAGAGAGAGAGTTTTTTAAAACAAAACCTAATCTAAAATGATGTCGTTTTCAATAAAAACAAAACCTAATGTTGTCATTTTATTAAAAAAAATTGTCTTTTGATATATATGTTAACGCCTAAAAACAGTACAACAAGTCGGAAGGGGAGAAAGATCTATTCCCGGTCCAATGAAGTTGTTTGGGGCCTCTATTGGTGTGGTGTGGAGCCCCTATCGGTGGTTCAGTGCAACTGTATAGTATCAATGCGTACATTCATGACAGTGAAAGAAAAATAAGTACAGGTTAAATAAAGAGATTGATAGATAGAGATTTATGTAGTTCATCACTGAACCTAAGTTTACGGGGGTTCGGGGAGGGGAGGATCTACTATAATATGCTTGTTTACAGTCTCTCATGGTCTCTCGTCCTCACTGTACAATGGAGATCCCATTACTGGACTGCCATGAGGTTGAAGAAGTTGTCTCCATTGAAGACTCGAAGAAGCTTGACCAAAAGAAAAATTCTCCTAGGTCGTTGGCCAAAAGAAAAGTCACGATACTTTTAAATATTTATTTAATTAAATCTTTAGAGCTTGTTTGGATATCAAAATCATCTAAACTCATTTCGTCTTGTCTCATATAATTATTATAATTTTTTCAAATTATCAAATAAAATACAATAAATAATTCAACTTTTCTAAATCTTAAAACAAAAATAATATTAAAAAATAAAATATTATTTTATTAAAATTTCAATTTTTATCTCAACTTATCTAATCTTAACTCAATATTCCTGCGGCATGTGTCCTGACATCATAACATTCACATCTCCAAAAAGGAGGTGATAAATTCGATCCCCCTCCCCCAATGTATCAAAAAAAAAAAAAAAACCTTACTGTCCAAACCTCTCATAATCTATAACATCAAATCGTGAACTCATGGCAAGACCTTCTATCGTCTGTCATTATCTTTCACGAATACTTACCCACCCATTCGGTAGAGTCGCACTCTCAACTCTGTTCCTCTTCTCGACGGCCACTCCTAAACCAGCTATCCTTTCTTCTTCTTTTGGATAATCTGTGCGGTGTTGATTTATAAGAAATACTGAAAATGTTATACCCTTGTGAGGATTTTGCGGTTGTGAATCTTGTGATTTTTGATTTTATTGCTTTGATTCTTTCTTTATTTTGATATGTATGATCTTAAGCCTGGCTCAAAGCAAGCAATTCCTACCAGCCCATTCTTTACTGATTGATTGAAGTAATGTTGCAAGTTATTTGTACTGTAAATATGGTAGCTTTAGAGCATTCTACTTGTGTAAAAGGATTGCTAAAAAATGAAGTTCTATAAAAGTAATGTAAATTATTTGAAGAATTGCTAATAAAATGAGTTCCATCCGATTTTATATAAAATGAAATGTAAAATACAATTAACTAAAATAACCCTATAAATATTTTATTATTATTTATATTTCATTTACTCCCTCATTTTCTTTACTTTGATTTTTACCATGTAATTAAATTATTTTTATTGTTCATCATTTAAAACACATATATTTCATTTTCTTTTGAAAAATATCTTGGAAATAATTTTTAACCAAACTTTTCATATTTTGATTTTATTTTTAATTTTTATTTGGCTTATATATTTTTATTTTGTGTGTATATGACTGAATTATATTGCATTGTATATAAAAACATATTGCAAATATAAAAACATATATAGATATTGCAAATTTATTAGTGGAAAGGAAACATTTAAAAAGAATAAAAAAATATTATTTAAATGATATGAAAATATAGATAAGCTGATGTATAATATCTTGTAAAAGTCATTATATAAAATAGAACAAGTGAAGTTTGGTGATGTATTTTAAAACATAAGATACATAAACCATTGTGAACACTCTTACCCAGCAAACTTTGTGAAGCTGGGAGATTTTTGCCAACCCACTATTGTGAAGCTTGTGGAGTTGGAAGATGAATTCTAGGATTTTTTAAAATGAATGTGTGGCACTTGCACAATCTATAACTGTGTTTAGCATTACTCTTGATCAGCGATTTGTAAAAATCTCAGGAAGGTGCAAACAAGTTTGGTCTTCATTGTTTACACAATTAATTGAAGAGTTCTGCCTCATACATCTACCTCATCACACATGTGGCCAAGGCCGGTGAGGCCGGTGTGTTACAATAAAGGCTAATGTTGTCATTTTATTAAAAAAAATTGTCTTTTGATATATATGTTAACGCCTAAAAACAGTACAACAAGTCGGAAGGGGAGAAAGATCTATTCCCGGTCCAATGAAGTTGTTTGGGGCCTCTATTGGTGTGGTGTGGAGCCCCTATCGGTGGTTCAGTGCAACTGTATAGTATCAATGCGTACATTCATGACAGTGAAAGAAAAATAAGTACAGGTTAAATAAAGAGATTGATAGATAAGATTTATGTGTTCACACTGAACCTAAGTTACGGGGGTGGGGGGGAGGATCTACTATAATATGCTTGTTTACAGTCTCTCATGGTCTTCTCGTCCTATTGTCAATGAGATCCCGTACGGACTGCATGTAGGTTGAAGAAGTTGTCTCCATTGAAGACTCGAAGAAGCCTGGCCAAAAGAAAAATTCCCCTAGTCGTTGGCCAAAAGAAAAGTACGATACTTTTAAATATTTATTTAATTAAATCTTTAGGGCTTGTTTGGTTATCAAAATCATCTAAACTCATTTCGTCTTTCTCTATATAATTATTATAATTTTTTCAAATTATCAAATAAAATACAATAAATAATTCAACTTTTCTAAATCTTAAAACAAAAATAATATTAAAAAATAAAATATTATTTTATTAAAATTTCAATTTTTATCTCAACTTATCTAATCTTAACTCAATATTCCTGCGGCATGTGTCCTGACGTCACAACATTCACATCTCCAAATTGGAGGTAATAAATTCGATCCCCCTCCCCAATGTATAAAAAAAAAACCTTATTGTCCAAACCTCTCCTAATCTATAACATCAAACCGTAAACTCGTGGCAAGACCTTCCATCGTCTGTCATTATCTTTCACGAATACTTACCTACCCATTTGGTAGAGTCGCACTCTCAACTCTGTTCCTCTTCTCGACGGCCACTCCTAAACCAGCTACCCTTTCTTTTTCTTTTGGATAATCTGTGCAGCGTTAATTTATAAGAAATACTGAAAAGGTTCTACCCTTGTGAGAATTCTGCGTTTGTAAATCTTGTGATTTCCGATTTTATTGCTTTGATTCTTTCTTTGTTTTGATATGTATGATCTTAAGCCTGGCTCAAAGCAAGCAATTCCTACCAGCCCATTCTTTACTGGTTGATTGAAGTAATGTTGCAAGTTATTTGTACTGTAAATATGGTAGTTTTAGAGCATTCTCAACGACTTTTGTAAAAGGATTGCTCAAAAATGAAGTTCTATAAAAGTAATGTAAATTATTTGAAGAATTGCTCATAAAATGAGTTCCATCTGATTTTATATAAAAGAAAATGTAAAATACAATTAACTAAAATAACCCTATAAATATTTTATTATTATTTATATTTCATATACTCCCTCATTTTCTTTACTTTGACTTTTACCATGTAATTAAATTATTTTTATTGTTCATCATTTAAAACACATATTTCATTTTCTTTTGAAAGATATCTTGGATATAATTTTTAACCAAACTTTTCATATTTTGATTTTATTTTTAATTTTTCTTTAGCTTATATATTTTTATTTTGTGTGTATATGACTGAATTATATTGCATTGTATATAAAAACATATTGCAAATATAAAAACATATATAGATATTGCAAATTTATTAGTGGAAAGGAAATATTTAAAAAGAATAAAAAAATATTATTTAAATGATATGAAAATATAGATAAACTGATGTATAATATATTGTAAAAGTCATTATATAAAATAGAACAAGTGAAGTTTGGTAATGTATTTTAAAACATAAGATACAGAAACCATTGTGAACACTCTTACCCAGCAAACTTTGTGAAGCTGGGAGATTTTTGCCAACCCACTGTTGTGAAGCTTGTGGAGTTGGAAGATGAATTCTGGGATTTTTTAAAATGAATGTGTGGCGCTTGCACAATCCACAACTGTGTTTAGCATTACTCTTGATTAGCGATTTGTAAAAAACCCAGAGAGGTGCAAACAAGTTTGGTCTTAATTGTTTACACAGTTAATTGAAGAGTTCTGCCTCATACATCTACCTCATCACGCATGTGGCCGAGGCTGGTGTGTTAAAATAAAGGCTTCTCCCTAGTAGAACTTGGCCGAAATATGAGTGGTGTGCATGTTAGAAATGCGAAGTATGACGGCCGATTTGGATTCAACAATCCCTCAAACTCATCTAAATTTATTTTATTTAATCGTTACAACTTTTTAAAATTTTTATACAAAATATAATACATAATTTTTTTTAAATCCCAAAATAATAATGATATTAAAAAGATAATATACTAATAATATTTTATATGAGACTAGCTGTAGAGTTAAGAGATTAAGTTGAGGGAGAAGTTTCTAAACTAGATCAAATTTATGGACTTAGCTAGGAAAATGGAAGACAAAAGTGTGTTCAACTTAAGCACCAAGAACCTACACTTTTTTGTTTTGTTTTTGTATTTTTGTTTTGTTTTTCAATCCTGCGGTTCATATGGATGCACAAATCTTCAGTTTTACATCATATTTTATTTACTCTTCTCTGAATGATGAAATCGGCAGCAGGCTCTCCAACGACAAAAAATTTGCAAAACCAACAACATAAATTTGATGTTATGGTAGTATATGGCTAGTAGATGAAAGAGAAATTGAGGAGTGGAAGTCTCTTGGTGAACACATAAGCAATTTAATATGTAAAGATGAAATCAATTTGATTAAGATGTCAAGGTTAGCTACCTTCGCTCAAATGAAATGAAAGTCTACTTCAATATGCATGGTCCTTGCATAAAAAACAAGGTGGGCCAATTTGGGGATAGACTGTTAGAAATCACAACGGAAATACCTCAAGCATAGCTTATTGAGTTACTCCACAAGTTTATCCAGTTTAGCAAAACCTCAAGTGTCTCTCTTCTTAGTGGCGAAGTGTACTATGTAGTATAGACTAGAGTAGTACTTAATATATCCACAACCTAAATCCTATTTCAAGAGAGAACAAAAAGAGAGAGATTTCACTATGCCAGTAATTCCAATAACCAAATGAGGAAGGCTATATATAGTCCACCCTACATGGCTGGCCTTAAAGGCCAGCCTTTACTCTGCAGGTAACGCATGGCTTTAAAGCCATGCGTTAGATGTTACAAGCCATGTAATGCCATGCGTTACTTGTGCTTGTAATGCATAGGAGGGGAGGGGTTTGCCCACATGGGTGCCCCTCCATCCAACATAGACAATAGGGCACTTGGAGTTCTTTGAACAACATCCCTAACCAAAATAATTCAATAGTAGTGAGTGCTCAGCTTTTGTAATTGAACAAGGAACAACTGATTGCTTCTTGGTACTCCAAGAGATCAAACAGTTGCCAAGAAAAATTGCAAAACAAAAGGTAGAGTAGCAATCATATGGATTTCTAGCCTAGTTAGTCACTATAAGCTAATAAATAAAGTGGATCTTTGGTATAATGCAAGCCACGATTTGCTGAGCCCTTTAAACACATTAAACTCTTTTGGCTTTATATCAATGAGTTGAAGTTGGAGAATGCATATATTAGCATAGTTGATTCACAGAGAATGAGATTTCCGTATGAGTTAAGGTACAATATAGTGCACCTAACCACTTGCCTATATTCTAAAGGATTTGGGAAACTTTGGACCCAGATGAGCATGGAGTCTTAGATGGATTGGCACCCAAAATTTGATGTCAATTCAGTATATCTGCAATGTATTTAGTTGGCATAGAGGAAGGCCATTCGTAGACCTAGTGGTCTAAGGTCTTTAAAAGGAAACTCTTGTTGCAAGTCAGTGATAAGTTTACTAATCATAATAACATGTGACCCTGTAACTAAAATATCATCAAAACACAAATAAGTGAACATGAGATTAGTAATATATAAAAAAAGATGAGTCCACAAGTGAAGCTTGGAAGCTAAGTTCCAATAGGAAAGTTGAGTAGAGAGTCGATTGAACCAAGCTCTTGGAGCTTGTTTTAACTCATAAATTGCTTTGTGCAGTTGACAGACATAGTCAGGGTAAGAGACATTAGTGAAGCCTTGAGGCTACTCAATCCATATGACCTCTTCAGCAAGATAACCTTGTAATAAGACATTGGACACATCCAATTGCCTAATTGACCAATTAAAATGTACAACCAAGCTCAATAGAGCCCGAATGGAAAAGGGTTTAATCATTGGGCTAAATGTTTACGTATAACCAATGTTACATTGCTGATCAAAACCTTTGGCTTCAAGATGTGCTTTGATTGTTTCCACCGAACCATCTGGTTGGCCTGACACACACCGTCCATGTACCATTTGATGGAAGATCTTCAAACTCATGTGTCATTGCATCCATCCATTGTGAATAACTTCTATTTGTGCCATCAAGTTTAACACGTATAAATCGAGTGAAATTAGCAAGGTTAAGAGGTGGGCGCAGATATCGGACTAGAGTTGCTGGAAGACATGGGTTCAAGATTGACATAGGCCTTAGGCTCTTCACACCATGAAAGATAAATTGAAGAGAGTGCTTGGCAACTTACCAACCTAAACATATCGATTGATTTATAGAATTTTTACAAAGTATTTCAAAATAATATAAACTTATCTAATTACATTTAAGTATAAATTATCTAAATCTCAACAGCATAAATTCAGATATATGCTATCTTAGAGGAGAATTATCCTGCTCAACATCTTTATCAATAATTATACATAGAGCCTTATCTCGTGTGCAGTTATTCTGACTTGAGTTGTTGTGTTTGACTGGACTCTGTTCTTCAACAGTAGAGAGCTAAGATCCCGACGACCGCCATGCCATAATATAACATGGGTAAGTTCAATTCTGGTGAAAGAGGAGGGGCCATAGATGTTTAAATCTGGACTACAATCCTAGCGTGTCATTCTTCTTTAACATTAAAAGGAAAATGTGTTGGTTTTTTATTGGATGGTGTAAATCTTCTTTTGCACGACATCTGGTTCCAAGTGGATCTCTCCTAATAAGCTAGATGAAAACAAATCAAAATCAAGGACAAATTACCACCTCGTTTGCAATGCACATCCAAACTATCAACTTAGTGACATTAGTTGCCATAATAAATAACATTATGCACCCAGTATTAAAGATCTCCTACATAGGACCCATATCTAGCATTGTAACCTTATATCAACTATACGCCAGTGCAATTCTACCATCAATTACAATTCGAATTATAATCCTAATTATAATTCATCGTCAGGTGAATCGTGAAGAATACTTCGAATATCATTACTACCATGACTTACAATCTGATCCACTCCTGCAATGAGGCAATATTAAGTAATTAAGTGATTGAAGGAATCAACAGAAGGTCACCAAAGAACACCCCAGACTCTAAAGGCACGTCGTTATGATGTGCTGTTCTGTCCGGAAAAATATTTTATGAAATCACTGTATATCTATGACTATTCTTTGATTATTTTCAAGAGTCTTGCCTAAATCTGACAAGCGAAAAATTATATTTTCAATTTGAGGTGGGTAGTAGGGCCTCGCATGGCAAGACAGGGGCAGAGGTTTGGAGGTATAAGCCTAGTGAGTCCCTGCCACGTATCCTGCCCTACACACAGTTTTTTTAATATATATAAAAAAATATATTTATATTATATGGCATCCTTATTCTCAATCCTACTTTTAATGCCCAATGTGTTGTTAATGGAAAGATTTTTTGATTTTTTAAAATTATAATAGAGTTTTGCTACTTACAAACAAAGTCGCGTACTAATATGCGTACCAATATTGATTCTTTCATATTTAAAATTTAAATTAGCACCGTTTTCAATAAAATCTACTTTTTAACCAATCACATTAGATTGGTGTACATATTAGTGCACAATTGTGTTTGTAACTAGATTTTTCCATTATAAATCTAGCAAGAAGTTATGTAGCTTAACTGCATAGGGATGAGTTCCAACCCGCTAGTGACTTCGACAACGATTTTGCCAGAGTTCAAATTCAAATTTTGAATTTTGATTTCAACTTTTTTAAGTTCCGTTCTAAATCCAACTCCGGCTTGACAGAAAGGAGTCGGATTTAGACTTCTTTTGAATTTTTTTAACCTTCATATTTAACTCATTTTTAAACAATTTTTTGTGGGCTTTTAAATTCTAAATTTACTAAAAATATAACTAAAACTCTTTAAACAAGATCAATAAGATGCCACTATTAATTGTCATTCCACATTAGTATTTACAGTAAATATTAAATTATAAAAATGTATTAACAATAAATATAATAGGAGCCCAGCAACAACAAAAAAATCATAGGTTTAAAATTCAACTACTAATTTGTACGCCATATCAGTTGCTAACGGCTAACTTATTTTTATACTACACTTTTTTTTTGATAAAATAGAAATATCATTAATTCAAGGAAATAATGATTATAGACAATCATCAAGCCATACAGCTTGTGAAATACAGTCTGGAATACAATCCCACCAAATAGCAATATTATCAATCCTAGAAACATTCTGAGCCAACATGTGCGCTACTTGATTGCCCTCCCTATAGACATGGGAAAATTCACAACATTCAAAACAAGAAGCAAGGTTTTTAATTTCTGAATATAACCCATCAAGCATAGAGTGATGCATACTATTATTTTGAAGAGCTTCAATACATAACAAACTATCACTCTCCACCATAAGCTTAAGAATTTCCATGGTAACACACAATTGAAGACCTCTGAAAATAGCTATTAATTCTGTAGGTTCTTAACCATCCATCTTCACTTCAGCTCTACTAACAGCCATTATCACCTCACCCGAATGGTCCATTCAGACAGCTCCCACACCAGTTCTGCCCAAATTAGAAAAAACAGCCCCATCATCATTTAATTTCAACCAACCTGGGCCAGGGAGTTTCCATTTGTAATGAAGACGCAGGTCTCTTGTTGGCTTCTGTACCTGACTGAAACTACGCAACATAGCCAGAGCATGGTCTACAGCATGTTTGGGATGGAGTACTACCTGATCATGCACAAACTTATACTACACTTATTACTAGCATATAATTACATGTTATTATACTAGACTTATTAGTTATTTATATACTAGAATTATCCTATAATGTCTAATTACATGTTATTATACTTAAGTAAATTAATATTTTGTGTTATTAACATATTATAATAGACTTATTTCAATACTAGTATCTAATTTATTTATATACTTGATTATGTTTGGTGTTAATACTATAATGTTTACATATACTAAATTATTATTAATCTATTTATATTATAATATAAGTATATTATTTTATAATAATTAGCACATACTAGTACATTATTGAATTTAAGTCACTAGTACCCTACACAACTGTGGAAGTTCTTCAAGCTTTGAAAGATATGCATCCCAACAAAGCACCAAGACCAGATGGCATGCCACCTCTCTTCTTCCAGAAATTCTGGCCTGACATTGGTAGTTCCATCACCTCTACTGTCTTACATGCTTTGAACCATTGTGAAATGCCTCAAGCCCTTAATCACACCTTCATCACCCTGGTTCCTAAAAAGAAGTCCCCTCAAACAGTTAATGACCTTAGACCTATTAGTTTATGTAATGTCATATATAAGCTAATTTCTAAGGTTATTGCCAATAGAATCAAGCAAGTATTACCTATGGTCATCTCTAATTCATAGTCCTCTTTCATACCTGGTAGACTCATCACAGATAATGTCCTTGTGGCCTATGAAGTTTTACATTTTTTAAAGAGGAAGAAGAAAGGAAAGAAAGGATTTATGTCTATTAAGCTTGATATGAGCAAAGCCTATGATAGAGTAGAATGGACTTTTATTGAATCTGTTATGACCAAACTTGGCTTCCATGAAAGTTTAATTCAGCTTGTGATGATGTGTGTTAAGTCTCATTTTTTCTATGTTTTGATAAATGGCTCTCCTATTGGTTTTATTATGCCTTCAAGACGTTTGAGGCAAGGTGACCCTATTTTTCCTTACCTCTTTCTCTTGTATATTGAAGGATTGATTAGTCTTTTAAGAGAGGTTGAAAGTACTAAGTCTATTCTTGGCATTTAGATTTGTCGTGGGGCCCCAAAGCTAAATCACCTACTATTTGCAGATGATAGCTTGATTTTTTGCTGCAAATGTAGACACCAATGTAAGATTGCAAGCTTTGTTAAAACAATATGAAGTTGTTTCAGGCCAACAGTTGAATAAAGAGAAAACTGCAATGGTTTTCAGTGCCAATGTGGAACAGAATAACTGGCAGGCTATTATGAATTTGTGAAGCTCATCTCAAGTGTAGCAATATGATAAGAGTCTTGGTCTGCCCCCTATGGTTGGTAGGTGAAAAGTAAGGGCATTTGTAGGTATTAAGCACAAAGTTTGGCTCAAGTTGCAAGGATGGAAAGGGAATATGTTTTCTCAAGGGGGAAGTGAATTTCTCCTAAAAGCAGTAGCTCTGGCAGTTCCATCTTATGCTATGAGTTGCTTCAGGCTTCCAACAAAGTTTTGTTCTAAAATAGAGAGTATTATGGCCAGATATTGGTGGGGTCAAAAGAATGAAGAGAGAAAGGTTCATTGGCTGAGTTGGAAGAAAATGTGCAATTCAAAATATGTGGGAGGAATGGGGTTTAAGGAGCTAGAGATCTTCAATATGGCTATGTTGGCAAAACAAGCTTGGAGGTTATTGAAGAATAAGGAAAGTTTGTTCTGCAAGATTTATGCTGCTAGATACTTTTCTGATGGGAACCTATTGACAGCCTCTCTTGGAGGTAATCCCTCCTATGCTTGGAGAGGAATACGGGAGACAAAAAACCTACTACTAAAAGGTGGAAGGTGGAACGTGGTAGATGGAAGCTCTAATCATATTTTAAATGATGCCTGGATCCTTGGATTTCGAAACTTGAGACATGAACTAGGAGCTGAGTAGAGTGTTGAGCAACTTAGCTAACTGGAATCAAGTTTCCTCATTTATTGATCCAAGTACTAAATGGTGGGATCTTGAAAAGGTTAGAACTCTATTCAATCCAAACATTGTGCATGCTATTATCAGGCTGCATCCTAGTCTTGCTGGATCTATAGATTAGTGGATGTGGGAACATGAAAAGTCAGGATTTTTCTATGTTAAAAGTGCTTACAGATTCTTTAAATCTTGCTTGGGACCTAAATCTGGGGAGTCCTCAAATGGGGCTTTGATGAAAAAGTTTTGGATTGCTCTCTGGAAGTTAAAAGTTCCTCATAAGGTTAAGGTTTTTGCTTGGAGGGCATGTAAAGATAGCTTGCCAACAAAGGCTAATTTGATTATGAGAAAACTGGACATTGAGGGGCAATGTTACTTTTGTCAACATCCAATGGAGGATTTGTGCTATGTTTTGATTTTATGCCCTTCCATCCATGAATTACTTATGTGTAGGTTTTCTGTCATTCAGAATGGAGCCCAACTCAGTTCTTTTATCACTACTGAAATGGATATTCTATTTAAGGGTTCAACTAAGAAGTTAGCTGATTTTTTCTTGATGGTTTGGGCTTTTTGGTTCAGAAGGAACAAGATGGTTCATGAACAGATTGCTTTGCCACCATAGAAAATTATTGGATTTGCTTTTACAAAGAAATTGCAAAGTGCATCGATTAGACATTCTTTGGGTCCTCCCATTTCTAAGCACCTGTTGTACAGATGGTCACCCCCTCCTGAAGATTTGCTTAAGCTAAATATTGATGGAGCCCTCTTCTTTGACTTAGAAAAAGCTGGTTTGGGTACTGTTTTGAGAAACTATGTGGCAGAGGTGATAATGGCAGTTAGTAGAGTTGAAATTGTATTTCTGGAACCATAACAAGTTGAAGCCGTGGCTTTATTAAGGGGGCTACGATTGTGCATGAATATGGGCATTCCTAAGCTGATTAATGAAAGTGATTGTTTGTTTCTGGTTGAAGAGGTTAACGACTCAACTGAGTCGAATGCAGCTATAAGATCTCTGGTAGCAGATGTCAAAAGTTTGATGCAAACGTTCACTCAGTACATTATTCAGCATAGTAGTAGATTCACAAATGAGGCTGCCCATCGACTTGCAAGACATGCTTGGTCCATTGAAGATTTGTTCATTTGGTGGAATAGTGTTCCTCCTATCATTGAGAATGTAATTTTCATTGATCAACACTATTGTAACCTTTCTTAAGGTGTTATGCCTTTATGAAATGAAGTGTTTTTCTATTAAAAAAAAAAAGAACTATAAAATTATACCAGTATATATGATCAATAGATTAATATTACTTTTATAATATACGTACAATATGAGAATCAGAATTGGTGTCAGAGGACAAAGTCGAAGTTGGAGTTGGTCTGGTAATGACCCCGACTTCGACTCTGAGTAAAAAGCTCAAAAAATCTGATTCCTACACCATTTTGTCAGAGTGCAAAGTTGAAGCTAAATTGGATTCAGAGTTGGATTTTTTATTTTTTTTGTTTAGTCCTAGTGCACTTGAGACACCAGCTTATATTTTGCAAAACTCGAAGCTAGTAGCTCCGATGAGTATTGAACTATTAATGTTTGTTGAACCCAAAGTTTCAAGGTTCATGTAGTTATATATCTACGCATAGATTTTGATGATAACAAATGAAGTCAAAGAATAAAAGAGTCTCAAATTCAAGTTGTCTACACAATGGAGTCAAGCACACCAAGGAACCAAGCATAAGCAAGAAGGGAACAAATTCACATTAAAACTCATAGAATAATGTTGTAAATATCTTAAAAATTCAAAATTAGGATTAAGGCTCAAAATTAATATTTTATCATAAAGTACTAAAATACATTTTCCAAATGTGCATGAATATTTTGAAAATTAAATTTGAAATTTTTGAAAGATGATCGATTGTCATCTTTCACATGTGTATGATATGATTAAAGGTTTGAATTTTGAAAATATTAAAGATGATTGATTGTCATCTTTCACATGTACATGCTTTATTTGAATATTTTCAAAAGTGATTTATACTCTTTTTGACTTATGCAAAAAGTAGATGATTTTGTTTGAAAAATTTGAAAAGTAAATAGTACTCCTTTTGTCATATGCGAAAAGTAAAAAGATTAGATTTGAAATTTTTGAAAAGTGAATGATATTGTCTTTGACAAATGAAAAAGAAGAAACTTTTATTTGAATTTTTTGAGAAGTGGATGATGTCAAATTGAAAAAGAAGAAACTTTTATTTGAATTTTTTGAAAAGTGAATGTTGTCTTTGACATGTGAATCTTTTCAAATTTGAATATGAAGTCTCATATGCTTATAGATAGATCATTTGAGAGCTTCAAATTTACAACACTAAGAACATATAACATTCATTCAAACTTTTTATTCTCTATTCTCTAACCATTGAGCCTTAAACCTTGTTCATTTTGTGAGAGATATAGTTTGCGCTGTATTGTTCTTATTTCACTCATTGAGGAGTGCTATCTAATAACCTACCCACTATCAGCTCTTGTATCAGTAAAAGGGTGTGTATAACCCTTATGTGTATAGAAAGTGTTCTATACAGGAAATAGTTGAATCACCACGTGTAAAGTGATTGCAAGTTTAGAGGGTATTCTACACGGATCATTTGTAGCGGTGTTGTTCAAAGGTGTAATAGGTTTCTATCTCCTCCTGAAGGAGGTTGAATAGTGAATTTAGAGATCCTCCAGGGGTAGCTTGAGGCAAGGACGTAGGCAGTGGGGCCGAACCTCGTTAACATACTGAGTTTGCTTCTCTCTTACCCTTACTCTTATATTTATTGATGCTTCATATTTTGTTTATATTTTATATTGTGCATTTAATTTATAATTGTTAATTTTCAAATACAACTTAATTCACCATCCTCTTGTGTTAGTCATCTAGGCAACAATATTGATGTCGTATTTCACAACCTGGACAACTCCAATTGGCTGGGCTCAATCAAGATCCTGTTGAGATAGAGAAAGGGAGGCCCAGGATAGCCGGTGTACCTCTAATGTTTAGGTTAGATTTGGAGAGTGTATGGAAATTGAAATGAAAAAACTCAAATGAACTCAGAGAGCCCTTTAGTGGGTATTTACATACTTGGCCAGGGAGATCTTCTAGCCAAGGGATTCAGGGGGTGTCATTCATACCAGCTAGTCAAATTGTGGGAGTGTCGTCCATACCTCAACTGCATCCCGTGCCAGCTTTCTATCAGGTGGCAGAGCACCCAAGCCTGATTGTGGCTACCACTGACACCTTAGTCTATGCCGTGTCGTGCTCACCATCCTCTTTCATTTAATGCGGTGTGACCTTAGTCAGGTGAGCTCGTATTGCTCAAGCTTATCCAATAGTTGGTACTTGAGTATAGGGGTTGTCCCTGACACTCTGCGCCTGAGTTATCGACCATTTGCTCAGTGCCCCATTCTGCGTAGCGATCGGTACTTGGGTGCTAGGGTTGTTTTTGACACCTTGATTGTGGATTGTAAGCCACCCATACTTCTAGCTCTGCCCCATGCTTGGCGCGTCCCCTTCCTTTTTTGATTATGGGCTCCTTGGGTCGGCTTGGCTTGCCTTAGCCCATTCTTAGTTCATATTACCTTAGCCTCCTGGGCTAGGGCTGCTCGCCTCGGCCCAAGCTTTGACAATTACTCCCATCACAGTATCTTGCGAATTCCCAACATACATGTATGGTGAGAATTAAAAAAGAAAGAAGTCATGGCATTTTTCGTACCGCGTGACCATACGTCTACTGTATTTTTTAGTACTGCATGACCATACGTCTGCTATGTTGAAGTCTTTGTTGCGCTTTAAGTTTCACCCGTACATGTCTGATGTTGGGGTTGGAGAGCTCTTTGCATACGTGTGTTGCTCGGCTGTTTGAATTCTCGTGGGCTCGTTGTCGATTGGAGTACTTGAAATGACCCCGCTACTATTTGGCTTCCCCATTAATGTTGGGAAGTCACCTTGACTTCTCCCACTCAGGCCAACTTGTTGGCATATTTCTCGCACATGCATAGGATTTGCGTTTGGGCCATGCAAGGCCATAAATCCATCTAGCAATAGTTGGTCGTATGATGTCACTTTGTAAATTTCTTGTGGGATGACACATCCCCTCAATTTTTGATGTGTAGTTGCTTTGTTGCCTATTGAATGCCAACCGCTGGTCCGCCGCACCCTTCCCTATTTAAGCCTTCATTCTCCCCTTTTTTTCTCCCATTTCTACATCTGCACTGGATTTCCCGAAATCCTCTTGCTTCTCATGTAAGCCTTTGCTAAGGGCTTGCAATATTCCCCAAGAGGCAGTTTTGGAGATTCCTGACCGTCGTGTTCCTATTGTGGACTCAGATGGGATGGCTTTGTGTGGGGCCCTCTTCCCATTGATGTTAGCGAATGGGCTGTGATTGCCATTCTGTCGCCTTATCTGGGACATCCTCGACTTGTTGGGTCTGGCCCCTGCCCAACTCCAGCCAATGCTTAGCGCCTTATGGTTGCCAGTTGCATAATTTACCAAAGGGTGTTAGGTGAGGGCTAGAAAGAGTATCTCGACCTAACGTCTTAAGAGTTCTTGTCAGTGTATCAAGTTCTACACCTCGATGGGAGTCTCTGCAGTTTCCAGGCTCGATTTATTAAGAACCACTTTGTCATTTGGAAAGGCGCTTCTCCCACATTAAAGATTGGAACCAGATATTTTTCTTCATTTCTGGTTTGGGTTGGGAGTATCCTGAAAGGGAGGAAGTCCATCAAGAATTTCCCGTGCACGTTGTTTAGGCCTATGTGCCAGACAACAACTCCCTCTCGATTAAACTAACTAAAAGGGAGAAGATTAGAACCGCGATCATGCTATCATGGATGGCCGCCCACCCCGTTGAGACCGAGACAGACGTGGTGTTGTCAGAGCTTAACATCAGGTGGCAATTGAAATCCATAGTCTCTCCTTCATGCTTGGTCAGGAGTTTTTGGTTTTTCCCCTCTCATATTCTAGAAGGAAGTGTCAGCCTTCCCCCTAGCAAGTGGTGGTCGGGCCAAGTAATGCCCAACCGATGATAATACAACTAGAGTCTTGTCTGGGATGGCGGTTGAGGGTCTTTGCTCTCGCCCCCAACTCCTGTGCTATTCTGCCAAGTTCGTCTCGTGGGGCTCTGGCAAGTTCATCTCGCCAAGCTTGGGTGGGAACCCTATTCAATACCTTTAGCATTGCTTCTCATCCAATCCCATTGGGCACGCCTTGTAGCACTTTTGGTAGCACCTCTCGCCTGTTCCCAATGGGCACTGCCCACTGCAACACCTTTCACCCAGCTTTGACAAGCAACTCCCATCGTGGCTCTACTAGCTCTTCTCACCAAGTCCTATTCACCGAGGCTCCTCGCCCTTCATTCGTGCCACTTGCGGTCCTGTCGTCGCCAGTTGGTTTTGCTAATGATGATGAGAAATATGAAGTCACCATTAATGTCATCTTCTTTAATGCCTTTAGGGGTGTAAAAATAAATCAAAAAACCGACTCGGACTGGTTGGTTCGGTCTGGTTTCGACCGGTTTGATCCAGAACTAGTTCCTCCATTTTAAAAACCAGTCATAATTGGTTCAAAATTGGTTTTATTTTTTCTAAGATTGGACCGGACCAGTTCGCATATTTATATATATATATATATATAAATTATAATTATATATGAAATGATATTTTATTATAAGTTATGACATAAAATTTTAATTTTAAACATAAATATTTATTTGATCATATGTTTCAAATATAAAATATATATTAATTATATTTTATGACTTAATAAATTTTCAACATATTCTTTTGATAAATATATTAGTAATACTAATATAGTATATTAATTATTATATTATCACTACCATATAGCAATAGTGCTATACCAATAGTATTAATATATACTATTAGTATTATTGTATTACTGATATTTATATATATATATCAAGTATAAGTGATTAGATATTTAATATATATTGAAAATCAGATCAAACTGGACTAGAACCGGTAAAATCGAAAATGCTGGTTTAGGAGGGTAATCAATGTGGTATTGGTTCTTGAAAATATAAAACTAGTATATACCAGTTCGGTTCCAAAATTTGTCCAAAACTGGACCAAATCGGACCGGTTACATCCCTAAATGCCACTCCTCATGGGTCCATCTCGGTGGTTGAGTCTCTTCTTTCTTTTGAGGTGACACTTGCCTTAGTGGAAGCCACTCATATCGAGCCCTTGGTTTGGGGGACAGCTCCCCCATCTCCCATGACATCTTCAATCTTAGTTGGTTGTGAGGTAGTTGTGTCAAGCTCTCTCTAGATACTGGAGCTTAGTGACGATCGGGTATCCATTTTGTTACCTTCGCTTGGTCATTCTCTTGAACTTATTGTCGACTCTTACTTGGTCTTGGATGACCAAGTTTAATAGCTCCATTCCCCGGGCATGGCAGGTCCCCAGGCAGGGGAGGTTGTTCCTCTAGTTGAAGAAGTATCTATTGCTGTGGAGGAGCTCTCCTCTTTGACGTCAGTCGTGTACAAGGAGGATGTGACCATTGAACTGGTAGTCACGCTAGGTGGTTCTAAAGTACCTCAGTTGACGACTTCTATACATGACAAGCCGGAGTCAGGGGGCCAGAGTCTAGGTTGAAAGAGTCTATCCGAGCCGGCGTAACTCAAAGATTGGAGGAGTTTATCCATGCCAGTAGAGCTCAACTAGGTTTTAGTGCATTCCTCTCTAACCTACTCCTAAAGTGTCCTGGTCTTCTTTGCTCTGGTAGGCATGGGTCCGTCCTTCCATCCCAAGGGGGAGCACACAGGCTTTGAAAGGGCCTGAGTTGAGGCGATCAAATGAGAGTGTCAAAAGCTTAATCCCTTCTTTGCTCAGGTACTCTCCAATCTCACACTTAGCCTTTTCTTTTAGTGCCTTTATTCTCTAACATTGCCTTTGGATTTCAGACTACAAACCAGCTAAAGGTGTTGATAATGGGCAAGCAGGAGGTTCTCGAGGACGAGTATAGAGCGCTATGCTCCTTAGCCCTTCTCACGCGCATGGAGGCTCGCAAGGCGAGCCAACAGGTGGCTGAGGTGTCTTTGGAGCGTGATGGCCTGGTGGACGACTTGGATGTTTTGTTGAAGTCCAACCAGATTCTACGCAAGGAGAACATGGGTCTTCACAAACAAAAGAAGGTGAAGGATCATGAGCTTAAGTCCGCAAGGGAGGAAATCTCTTAGCTTATGAAGGAGAACCAATGCCTTGGCGAAGAGGGAGGATGGGCCAGAGGGGAAATGCTAAGGTTGGAGCACGAGCTGCGGTCTATTTGGAGGGATCTTCGGATGCTTAAGAGGGCAAAGGATCGCCTGCAGGAGGAATGAGCTTTGAATATCGTGTGGCGCACACAGTTGCTTCTTCAATACTTTAAGCTCACTTGATTCGTTTGCCGACTGAGGGGGATCTAACCCAGGCGTCGAACACCATTTTTGCCTGAGACCTAACAATCTTGACTTTGAAGTCTTCTCGAGAGACTAGCCGCAAGTATGGGGAAGTTGTCAGGTCCAAGATCTAGAGCACGTCGGTTGTTTGGGGTGAAGGCCGGGATTATGGCTGCAAGGAAGGTCTTGAGCCCCTAAGGGACCATCTAAGGGAGAACCCTCTGGTCTACCTCATTATGCTCAAACTTTCCTCCCTCAAGCCCAACCTTTGAGCCTATCGATTTGTCAATAACCTGAGAAGGAAAGAGATGGGGTTGGTCTTCCCCAACGCTCCTCCTCCACATTGATTTTATTGCTTCCTTTGTTGAATCTATGCTTTATCTTTTCATGCTCGGTTGGGCTTTTTCAATGTAATTGGTACTCTTATTATTGCAAGCGTTGTTTTTTTTATTATTTTTTTTTGTCATCGTATTCCTTTAACTCTTGTGCACCTTTTTCCTTTTCTCTCTTTTTTCATCGGCAAGGTTGCTAGGTCGGCAAGCCAAATGACTTGGGCCCAACTAGTTATTGGTAGGGTAAAGCTTGAAAGGCTCTGGCCCTAACCTTGCTTTGTGGCAAGCCTGTTGACCTGGCTCGTAGCATGAAGGTCAACAAGTTAAGGGACTTGTGTTCAACTAGTTGTGGGTAGGGCAGAGCTCGAGAGGCTTTAGCCCTAACCTTACTTCGCGGCGTGTCCAATGACTCAGTTTGTAGCACGAAGGTTGAAAAGTTATGGGACTTGTGCACGACTGGTTGTTGGTAGGATAGAGCTCGGGAGGCTGGCCCTAACCTTACTTTGCGGTGAGCCCACTGATTCAGTTTGTAGCACAAAAGTTAGCAAGAAGAGGGACCTGTGCCTAACTGGTTGTTGGTAGGGTAGAGCTCTGGAGGCTGGCCCTAACCTTACTTTGCGGCGAGCCCACTGACTCGGTTTGTAGCATGAAATTCGATGAGAAAAAGGACTTGTGCCTAACTGGTTGTTGGTAGGGTAGAGCTCGGGAGGTTGGCCCTAACCTTACTTTGCAGCAAGCCCACTGACTTGGTTTGTAGCATAAAAGTCGGTGAGAAAAGGGACTTGTGCCTGATTGGTAATTGGTTAGGCAGAGCTCAGGAGGCTCTGGCCCTAACCTTACTTCGCTGCAAGTCCACTGACTCGACTTTTATGATTGGAGCTTTTAGTCAAAGGTAAATTGAGACAAAATGCTTGGTGCTTTCTTAATCATAGAATATTGGTTACATTGGTGGTTAAAACTATGGCCTTTAGGTGAAATAGTTTTTCAAGTGCTCAGTGTTCCATGGGTGGGGAAGTTTGCAGCCTTCCTGATTCTTCAGGCGGTAAGAGCTGGGCTTTTCACTAGCTGTCACCATGAGGGGTCCTTCCTATCAGGGCCTAGCTTTCCTTCTTTCTAGATGATGTGCTTTAAAACCAAGTCTCCTACTTTGAAGGCCTTTGGTTGGACCCTTTTTTTTCCTTTTGTTGCTTGTCGTCCGTGTCGTCACTTCTTCTAGCCTTTCATCTAGGAGGTCCAATTTCTCCTTCAATCCCTTAACATTGTTATTTGGGTTGAAGTGTTGGACTTGTTACATGGGCATTCCTACTTCTACCAGAATTACCACTTCGGTCCATAGACAAGTGCGAGAGTTGTTTCTCCCTAGGGGATCCAGATGGACGTTCGATAGGCCCATAATACACTGGAGAGTTCTTTGGCCCATCTCTCCTTTTGATATCCAAACATCTTCTTCAAATTACTCAACAAGATCTCGTTTGTTGCCTCTACCTACCCATTGCCTTGTGGATGTCTTGGAGACGAGTACTTAGACTTGATCCTGAGCTCGACACACCATTCTTGGTAATGTGAGCATTGACTTGCTTGCCCTATCTGATATGAGGCTCTGGGCAATGCAATCCGACAGATTATGGATCTCCATAGGAATCACATAATTTCCTGAGCCGTGTGGTCACCAGTGCTTCTCCTTCAACCCACTTCGTGAAGTAGTCAACTACTATGACACGAACTCTAATCCTCTTTTGCCTATGAGAAATGAACCATATGTCGTGCCTACACTATCTGTGACGCCCCCAAATTCCGCTTGGGATTGAACGGACATTTGAAGCGTCGAGACATGCAACACAAGGTTACCTGCCCCCGTTCATGACATATAAGATGCAATGTTCCTAACATGCATCTAGCATTATGCAATATTCGCAGCGGATAATCTTTTTCTTTAGCAATACTATGCACCAAACTAAATATATCCCAAATACTTGAAATATAATTCATACATAAAGGCATACTAAAAAGCCGTGATCATCACACTAGTCCAAAATGGTTGTGATCAAAAGAATACTTGAGATACAACTCCAAAAGTACAAGTATTAACCTAAGTTAAATACTATACCATCATCAACATCGCACCGTGGCCTAGTCGACCGTATTCAGTTGGTCAGATTCCAATTCTCCTTTGGGTCCTGTAACAAGATCTACCATTCGGGGGGAATGGTAGTTGGGACTACCACAGTGAGATTTGATTACAAATCTCAGTAAGTTAACATAAAACTCACACACAGGTTAAAAATGCATGCATGGCAGTAAAAGCATAAATGCATAATTATAGTCATACATAAACATAGTATAACTTGACATATAGCATGACTTAACCAGAACTTAAGCGTGAACTGAACTTGACTTAACATGGCATGAACTTAAGCTTAAAACATAACATGAACAAACAACATAACATGAACGTGAAACATAACATGGACTTGAAATATAGCATGAACGTAAACCTGCATAACATAAATAAGAACTTGAAAATAACATAAACTTGAACATAACATGTACGTGAGTATAACATAACATGGACTTGATCTAAAACTTGACTTATCATGTATTTGATCTGAAACTGGACTTAACATAAACTTGGAATCTTATTCAATTGTCTTGATTAATAACGTGCGTTAATACGTACTCCACAGTTGTTGTGGCCCCACGTATTCAAGTAACATAAAACATAATACGTACTCCACAGTTGTTGTGGCCCCACGTATTCTACATGTCACAATTGCTGTGTCTCATGTAGTGTATGCTCCACAGTTGTTGTGGCCCCATACTTCATGCTCCACAGTTGTTGTGGCCCCATGAATACACATAACATAAAATATAATACGTACTCCACAGTTGTTGTGGCCCCACGTATTCTACATGTCACAATTGCTGTGTCTCATGTAGTGTATGCTCCACAGTTGTTGTGGCCCCATACTTATGTAACATAAAATATAATACGTACTCCACAGTTGTTGTGGCCCCACGCATTATAAGTAACATAAATATAATACGTACTCCACAGTTGTTGTGGCCCCACGCATTATAAGTAACATAAATATAATACGTACTCCACAGTTGTTGTGGCCCCACGCATTATAAGTAACATAAATATAATACGTACTCCACAGTTGTTGTGGCCCCACGCATTATACGTAACATAAAATATAATACGTACTCCACAGTTGTTGTGGCCCCACGTATTCAAGTAACATAAAACATAATACGTACTCCACAGTTGTTGTGGCCCCACGTATTCTACATGTCACAATTGCTGTGTCTCATGTAGTGTATGCTCCACAGTTGTTGTGGCCCCATACTTCATGCTCCACAGTTGTTGTGGCCCCATGAATACACATAACATAAAATATAATACGTACTCCACAGTTGTTGTGGCCCCACGTATTCTACATGTCACAATTGCTGTGTCTCATGTAGTGTATGCTCCACAGTTGTTGTGGCCCCATACTTCATGTAACATAAAATATAATACGTACTCCACAGTTGTTGTGGCCCCACGCATTATAAGTAACATAAATATAATACGTACTCCACAGTTGTTGTGGCCCCACGCATTATAAGTAACATAAATATAATACGTACTCCACAGTTGTTGTGGCCCCACGCATTATAATAACATAAAATATAATACGTACTCCACAGTTGTTGTGGCCCCACGCATTATAAGTAACATAAATATAATACGTACTCCACAGTTGTTGTGGCCCCACGCATTATAAGTAACATAAAATATAATACGTACTCCACAGTTGTTGTGGCCCCACGCATTATCAATAACATAACATAATATAATACGTACTCCACAGTTGTTGTGGCCCCACGCATTATAAGTAACATAAATATAATACGTACTCCACAGTTGTTGTGGCCCCACGCATTATAAGTAACATAAAATATAATACGTACTCCACAGTTGTTGTGGCCCCACGCATTATAAGTAACATAAATATAATACGTACTCCACAGTTGTTGTGGCCCCACGTATTATACGTAACATAACATATCTTATCTTTCTTAATGCATGAGATTTAATTAATATCATATATTTTCTAACATGGCGTATACTTGTAAATGGCACCATATGATTTAATCATAACATTTCATGGCATACTTAACATGGCATACTTATAACATACATCATTGTATGACAGAAAAGATTATGTAACAGATAATTATTCATGAGAGATTAAATCATACGTAGCAGATAAACATGTAATGACATAGCATGACATGGCATATACGATAACATACATACATAAATTGTAGTTCTCTTACCCATCACACATACACAATAAACTGATAGTAAGTTAGAGGCTAACTTACCTCGATCGTCGCGTTCTATGAGAATAGAGCGCGAAACACGAGGAACTGCACAACAGCTGGAAGAGGAACACTCAAGTCCTTAAGATTTTCAATTCTGAACTCAATTGCCATATTGTGAGCACTTGCAACACTACGGGCAACGTGAGGTTTCACTATACTCGAAAGAGATAATTTGACTTCAGAAAACCTTTGCACTAAAACAAGTTCATTAAAATTATCAATAATAACCAACAAACAATTCCTTTCTCAATCCATATACTCTTAGCCATAGTCAACCACAAGATGACACCAGTCACCCCAGACTATAATCCATAACACCACTGCTTCGGGACACTGTCATACAGTTTCCCAACACTACACCATACGCTCCACACTTCTCTGCTACGCCATCCAACCCTTCGTGACACGCCATCCGGTGTATCACGACTTAGTACAGAGTACACTCACGTGAACTCTCTTCCATTCACACTACAAAACCCATCACTGCGATACACGTCTCACGGTGCATCGCTACGCGACACGGAGTACGCGCTACGCGTACTTCCTTCGCTACAACACTCATCAACACGATGCACATCACACGATGCATCGCCATACCACACGGAGTACACTACATGCGTACTCCCTTCCTTCTACGACCACATCACTACAGCGCACGTCGCGCGGCGCGTCGCTGCATTACACAGAATACGCTACACGCGTATTCTCTTCACACAACCCGCCGTATCACATCTACGGCATCCATCTCACGCCTATACTTCACAGCACAGTCCACAAAACTACAAAATCAAGCCTAACACTTCACAACCACACTTCGTTTCACAACTACGCAGCGAACTCCACAAACACTAACTACACAGTCTACAGCCAACCAAATCAACTATGTTAAACATAAATAACTAAAGATAGAGGGTTAAGACGAGAGAGATGTGATTGCTGTCGGGAAAGAATCCAAAACTGATAATTTTAGCGGGCTGTTACACTATCCGAAAGGCCAAGGGGACATGATGGATGTTAGCTCCTCTGACAAACAGTGGGGGATGGGCCTATGTTCTTGACACTTAAGGCATTTCTTCATGAAGTCCTACACATTTTGAAGTGAGTGGGGCCAATAGTATCCCACATGCATAACTCTGGCAGCCAATGCCCTTCCTCCAAAGTGGTTTCCACAAATTCCTTTGTGTACCTCGGCTAGGACATTCTAGGCTTCCTCAGGTAAAATACACCTTAGGAGTGGTTTGGAGAAGCCTCTCTTATATAGGACCCCCAGTAGTGTGAAACATGAGGCTCTATTTATGATCTTTTGTGCCTCTTTTGGGTCGCTCAGGACCAATCCTTTTCCAAGGTACTTTATGATATCAGTGGCCCATATTGGCAGTGCTGGTGAGACGATTGATAAGCTGATTCTGATTACCGGTGTATCAATCGCTCGAATCACAATATGGTTCGGGAGTGGAGTCTTTTCTTGACCCAAGGCAATTCTTCCTAATTAGTCTGCTTTGTGGTTTTCCCCAATAAGGATTTGCTAGACATGGAAGTATTTGAAAAGGTTGCACGCCTCACCCACTTACTGGAGGTACTTCTTCAACTTCTCTCATTTGGTGGAAAACTTCCCCGTCACCTGACCGACCACCACTTGCAAGTTGGCCCTTACTTCAATCTCTGTGGCTTCCAATGACCTAGCTACAAACATTCCCACTAGTGGTGCCTCGTAATCAGTCTCATTGTTGGTTGTTTTGAAGTTAAGTCTTATTGCATAATTGTGCTCTTCTCTGTGCTCTGTGATGATGTGCACCCCTACACCTCCTCTAGCCTCGGAGGATGAGTTGTTGATGTAGACTTGTCAGGGTTTGCCTTGGGGCACAATAGGCTTATTTAAAATGGGCCGAGCCCAGCTATCGTTCCTCCTACAGGCTTAAGTCCCTTTTGGCCTCTATGACCATGTTGGTGTGTGTTCATGGCCCGACCCGTCCTCAAGTAGGCTACTCGTTCTTGCACTTAGCCTCGGATGCCTTCTTCTTGTTACCTTTGTGACTCGTTCTGCTGCTTTGCCTAGTGGCTCTTTTGTCCACCTGCTCCAACTTGGTGTTTCGAGGGGATCGTCAATGCCTAAGGTGTATCTTCAGCATTGATGAAACCATCAACTCTATCTATGAACTCCCTCAACAAGGTGGGTGTTTTCCACTCAATTTTTGTCATAATTAGGTTTCGTGGCAAGGTTCCCTCAGCAAGGCTGCTAGGGTTATCTTTTCGTCTTGGTTGTCTGTTGTCATGCACTCTCGGTTGAATTAGGAGAGGAATGACTTCAAGCTTTCAGCATCTAGCTGTTTCATTGTCAAGAGATAGGCATCAGGGCACCCACTTTTCCTGCTTACCATGAACTATGTCAAAAAGAGACGGGCCAGCTGCGAAGCTGTCAATGGTACGAGGCAATAAGGATCCAAACCAAACCCTCGTCATCCCCTTTAATGTGAGCAGGAATGCTATGCATGAAACTTCTCTTGGGAACTCATGTAGGCATGTGAGCTTTGAATGTTTTCAAGTCCTCAAAGGGGTCCTTGGACCCGTCGTACACATCTGTTTGTAAAACTTTGAATCTTTAGTGAAAAGGGGCCTCCATAACTTCAACGCTCTATGGTAGTCTGTGTTGATGAGCAACTGGTCCATCAAGGATGACGAGCATATTTGTTTGGCCATTTTGACATATTTTCCCCTGAGCTCTCATAGTTCAAGGTGCATTCTACGCCTCTCTTCTTTAGCCTCGATGACCTCTGGGATTCATTGTGACTCGGTGTGTTGGTTGGGCTTGCCTCCCTCCAACCCTACATTGGCAAGGTGGCATTCTCTTGGTTGAGAGCTGCTACTTCCTCCATCAATTTCCATATAGTTTCACCCATTTTGCTGGTCCTTGCTTCCATTGCTTCGATTTGTTCCTTCTTCTCATTATGAGGCTTGTGAATGTGATGTTGTAGGTATGCGAAGACACGCTACTATAAATAAAATAAAATAAATTAAAAAGAAACCTACAGATGATGCCACTATTAATATCATGTTTTATAGCCTGGGTAGCTAGGCTTAGTCGGGCTCTTGTTGATACAGAGAATGGGGGGCTCAACTTGGAGAGCCCCTCAAGGGTGAGCGGAGTTTTTATATACTTGGCCAGGGAGATTTTCTAATGAAGGGATTAGGGGAGTGTCGTCCGAACCTGCCAATAAGATCTTTGGGGTATCACACGTACCTCAGCCACGTCCCATGCCAGGTTTTTTTTTTTTCAGGTGGCAGGCCATCCACACCTGATCGTGGCGGCCACTGACAGTTTTCGACCATTTGTTTGGCACCCCAGTCTGCACAACTATTGATACTTGGGTGCCAAGGTTGTCCCTAACTCCTTGGTCATGGATTGTAAGCCACCCGTATTTCTAACTAGACCCTATGGTCGGCGCATCTCCTTCATTCTTTTCATTATGGGCTTCTTGGGCTAGCCTAGCCCTCCTCAGGCCATTCTTAGTTTATATTACTTGAGTCTCTTGGGCTGGGCCTACTCAACCAGCACAGGCCTCGGGAATTACTCCCATCATGGTATCCCGTGAATTTCTAGCATACATGTATGGTGAGAATTAAAAAAGAATGAAGTCATGGCCTTTTTTGTATTGTACAACCGTACGTTTGTTGTATTGAAGTCTTTGCGAAGCCTTAGTTCCACCCATCCATGTGTGATGTTGGAGTTGAAGCATGCCTTCCACACACTTGTTGCCCAATTGTTTGAATTCTTGTGGGCTCGTCGTCGGTTGGAGTACTTGAAATGACCCCGCGATTGTTTGGCTACACCATTAATGTTGGGGTGTCACCTCAACTTCTCCCACTCAGGCCAACTTGTTGGTAGATTTCCCGCCCATGCCACGCCTCTTTATGGTGATAGTTGGTCCTATGACGTCACCTTGCACATTTCTTGAGGGATGACACTTCCCGTTGATTTCTGATCCGCAATCACTCTGTTGTCCATCGAATACCAACTGCCAATCCCTTCCCTATTTAAGCCTTCGTTCTTCCCTTCTTTCTCCCATTTCTAAGTCTGCACTTCTGAAATCCTCTTGCTTCTCTTTCGAGCCTTTTGTCTCTCCAATTAAAATGCCTCCCAACTGCAGAAGGTGTACAGTTGTTGTCTAGAGAGTGCCCCAAGGACAAATTCACAGGGATTAAAGCATTTGGAAACTATAATACTCTTGTACTAAAGTGAGGAGGTTTTTATTCACCAAAGAATACTTAAAGCAAGGAAATAGTAGACAGGGAACAGAGAATGGATAATGGATTTGAGCCAGGTTTCACAAACCCATAAGATGAAGAAAACAAGTAATTTTGATTTTTTGAAGAATAACCCTTTAAAACAGTTTATCTAACTCAGATGGATGTATTTAAACTAATTAACGAATGTTGAGAATTTACTATGGTGAAAATAGAAGTAAAACACTTGCGAAGTTCTAAGAGGAATTTTGTTGAACTCGTAAGCCATGGATCTCCCTTTCACAGATTGGGTTCAAAGGGAAATTTAGGATTTCTTTAATTCCTTCAAACACCACTTCGGTCAAGAATAAAGTGTCTGGATAGAGTATATGATGCATGCATTCACAAAGTGATTTTTGAATAACCTTTATCAAAAATTGATACCAACCAACATTCATTATGCTACTTGAGGTCAGATTTCTACACAACCCAAGAACCCACCCTACCATTTAGTCAACGATGGACCAAGAGGGGCTGAGGAAACCCTAAAAATAGCATCAAGCCACATATGGTAGAAATTCCACAGATACAACGTGCTAAGCATAAAGGAAGTCAAAAACCCCAATGAAAACCCCCACTATTCAAAGGATTCTCGAGTTTAGGTTTTGAGATTTACTCACACATCCTCTATTTTAAATCAACTATGTGAAAACATTAACATAGCAGGATGAAATTGAAAGCTAAGATGAAAATGGAAGAAAAGAATCTCATGAAAATTGCTCTAGCCCTCAAATCTCTTCTAATTTCTTAGTAACCCTACTATGTGTGGATCATTTTCAGTGGCCCAATAGATCCTCCTCTCGAATATTCCATGTGTAGGTTGGTTAACCCCTTTCATTTCGTACGGTGCATGATTCTTTTGGAAGTTAGGATTGTGAGGATGAAAAGGGAAAATAAAGAAGAGAGTTAGTTGAGAGAGGGATGGGTGTGTTTTGAATTTTGCAAAGTGTAAATGTGTAGCATGTGTGACCATGCCCCTTAAGTGCACAGTGGAATAAAATGCAATCTTTTTCATTTGGCTATGTATCAACCCCTTCTTTAATTATAATGTAGAAAAAAGCTGTATAATGTTTTTTTAATATGAAATTCCCGAACTTCATGTTTATTTAATACATTATTTCCACTTCATCACCTTTTCTCTTTCCTTTGTTTCCATCATCTCTCTCGCCTATTTCGCCATGGCTGTACCCAGTCAGTCTGAGACCCGTCATTTGTCCTTTGCTAGGTGGATTTGGGAGTCATCCATGAACCCTGACGACCTTCGTTCATGGCTAAGGGCTTGCAATATTTCCCCAGGAGGCAATTTTGGAGACTCCTGGCAGTCGTGTTCCCGCTATGGTTTCACCCATTTCATTGGTCCTTGTTTTCCTTGCTTCAAGTTGTTGTTCTTCTCATCATGAGGCTTGTAAACGTGTTGTTGTCAGTATGCGAATGACATGCTAGTATAGGGAAAAAGAATCTCATAGACGACACCACTATTAATGTCGTGTTTCACAGCTCGAGCAACTCCCATTGGTTGGGCTCAATCAATCTTCTGTTGAGATAGAGAATGGGGGGCTCGAGACAACTAATGTACCTCCAATGCTAAATTTAGACTTGGAGAGTGTATGGAAATTGAAATGAAAAAATTCAAATGAACTTGGAGAGCCCCTTAGGGGGTGAGGGGAGTATTTATATACTTGGCCAGGGAGATTTTCTGACGAAGGGATTCAAGGAGTGTCATCCATTTCCGCTAGTCGGATCGTGAGGGTGTTGCCCATACCTCAGTCACATCCCATGCCAGCTTTCTGTTAGGTGGCAGGGTATCCACACTTGATTGTGGCGACCACTGACACCTCAGTCTATGTCATGCCGTGGTCATTGTCGTTTTCCATTGAATGCAGAGTGGCCTCCGTTAGGTGAGCCCCTATTGCTCAGGCTTGTCCAGCTGTTGGCACTTGAGTACAAGGCTTGTCCCTGACACTCTGCGCCTGAGTTGTAGGCTATTTGTTGGCGCCCAGTTTGTGCAGCTATCGATAATTGAGTGCCAGAATTTTTCTTGACACCTTGATCATGGAATGTAAGCAACCTTACTTCTGGCTAGGCCCCACGCTCTGCACGTCTCCTCCTCTTTTAACTATGGGATTCTTGGGTAAGTCTGAGCCCACTTGACCCATTCTTAGTTTTATTACCTAAGCCTTCTGGGTTAGGCCTACTCGGGCCAACATAGGCTTTGAGAATTACCCCCTTACAATTAGTGCTTATAATTTTATTTTATTTTTTAAAAAAAGAGATAGATATAGAGTTTGCATATTTGTTTACTTTTGAATTAATTTAAAAGAGTTATAAGTATAAATGAGATATTTAAATATGACTAATGCACAAAAAAATACTCAAAAGTGACTGCACCTAAAATTTTTATTAAACTATAAATTGCGTGAAAAGACGATAAGATTGTGCTAATTATTTATTTATTTATTTATCATTCTACATGTTCAGTATATTCGTGTCATTAAAACGAGTCATCCATCCTTTGTCGGTCTAGAAAGATAACGAGAGATATATAACAAGTCCCGAATGTTGGTGGCTTCAAACAATGATGAGTCCAAAGTTTTCAAATTAATCAAATAAATACAAAATGGGATCTCAAAATTTTTACTGCTATTAGCTTTTTTTTTTTTTTAAATTTTATCTCGTATAATTTGTGTAACCAAGTGTCAACCTATTGTTTTATATTTTGGCTCTAAAAGACATTCCAACGATTCCATGTGGTAATAGATCGGTTTCAAAGGGTGCATACCAGCATCAGGGCACATGCCAAGCACTATCCCGAGTGGCCCAGCACAAACTTTAAGGGTCCTCATTTCTCAAGCTTTAACTATCAAGAATTACAAGTAATTCCAAGGTTGGCATGTGGAGCCAAGTTTATATTGCCATTTTAATTTAATGCCTAATTCAATACTAAAAAAGTGAGTGATTATGTGAACCAACCGACGACAATTTCATCCATAATGTTTGGTTATGGTTGCCTACAAACAGAATAAGAGTAATGCTAAATATAGTTTTAAAGTGTAGAAGCTCCACGTGCTCCCTTTAAAAAAAGTAAAATTTATTATTAAAAAATAATCTTTTTTATATGCATTAAAAAATTATCCACTTTTTTCAAATGAAGTATGTGAGACTTGTATACCATATGACTAAAAAGAGTAATGCTAAATACAGTCTTAGAGTGCACAAGCATGCGCAATTCTTTTAAAAAAGAATAGAGCCCACTATTAAAAAATTAATTTTTTTCTTTTTTCATATAAATCTAGTATTTATTTATTTTTTTTAAAGGGATCGCGCGAACCTAAAGCACTCCATAACTGCAAAAATCATTTCTCTCAAAATAAATCAAGCTTTAGGAAAAGACAAATGATTGAAAGTGAAAATATGGAAAGACGACATACATGCATAAACGAAATCAACTAAGATCCTCAATTGTCTGATCAAATTGGATAATCGGTTGCGGAGAAAGATCTACACAGTATGAAATTTATACAGTATGTACAAAATCTATACAGATAATACTAAATACTGTAAAATCTATACAGATATCCTCTGCCTTTATGAATTCTAAAAATATGAATTTCACTGACATAATGTTGTTTCCAGTCAATTGCTAATTTGCTGTCTCCTCACAGACTTTGCCTTCCTGGTTTTCCAGAATATATTAAATTGAAAAACTTGCAGAATCAACAGATCCTCCTCCCATGTACATATGTCCACGGAAACAAAAGCGGAATAATTTTGTTTTGATAAGTAATAAAAGCAGAATAATGAGTGAATGCAAGTACATATATTGCACTAAATATGGTGTCCACCATAAGAGTTCAATCAAAAGGATCAAAGCAAAAGATTTGAGAAATGAGATGTAAACATAAATGGCAGAAGAGAACAAAGAACTAAGCTTAAAAAGAGTGCCTCCGGTGCTTTTCCCATCACTGACTCTTTCTCGTTCAAGGATGAAGGTGTTCTCAGGAGTGATTTTGAAAGGCTATCATCAAACTTGTTCATCCATTTAAATAAAACAGTTTAGCATGGGTTCTTAGGATTTTGCTGACATGTATAGGAAGCAACACACAGAGATTTTGCTGAAACCTACACCTTCAAACCACTCTATACTTGAAGGGGTTCCAACTTCCAAACCAGTGGAGGATCTGAATTCCGGCACTTAAAACAACAAACACAAGGAGAACTAAATGATAGATTTCTGGGCTATAATAAAGCTGCTGGAATAGGTGCCACATTCTACCACAAGCACCTAGTTTGGCTGAACTAGGAACAGAATGATAAACATATATATATTTTTTATAAGTAGAATGATAAACATATGCATAAGTTTCGGTGTAAAAAAAAAAAAAATGCATAAGTTAAAACATGTCATGACATACACAAAAGGTCCTGCAAGATTTGGCGACAGAGCAACCAATTCCATATGACCAAACTGCTAAAAATGCAAGTATAAATGAAAACTAATCCCCTCAACCCCAAAGCATTTAGGACATGTTCAACAGAAGACATGTTGAACTAAATCTGAACTCATGATCTTTAGGCAATGCCACATTTGATTATGTCACAAGCAATCACGTCTCCATTGGTGCAACGGGGAGCCCTTGAAATTCTATCTTCCCTTGGTGTGCTCTAACAACATCAGGAACCTCAGTTTGATACTTGCTCACAAATTTGACCATGAATTCCTTCTCGGCCATTTCAACCATATAAACAATGCTAGAATCTTCCTTGATCAAACCCTTCAAGATCAAAAGTTGCAGAACTGAACACCTCGGAATAATCCGCTTCTCCAAGCTATGCAGTAGAAGAGTCGGTCTCTTTAAGATCCTCGAAGGATTCATCTTCAGTTTGTTCACAAAGAAACCCATCATTTTTTTTATCTTCTTCTCCGAAAGAGCCATACACATGGGTTGCCGCTTGAATGCTGCATAAATCTCACCCTCTGACAAACCAAAACTCCTATAAGCTTCCACCTTCTGCTCCCACAGTCTTTTACTATTTAGTGTCATGGACACAACGGCCAGAACAAATTTCAGATTATTGGGATCAAAACCGAGTTTAATAACTTCACTAACATTCTCCCTAAACCGACTGCCACACATAATCACTGACCTTGTTCTTAGAAAGAAGAGTTTAAAAACTAATGACTGGGGAACACCATGGCTTATCAGAGTAGCGAAGTTGGTCTGTAGCTTATGTACAGCGTCTGTTCTAAATACTGCACAGCGTGCCTTTATAACCCTTAAGACATTCTCGTCAGTGCCAAGAATCCGCCTAAGCTCTTGAACACACGGAATGATTTGTTTTTCGAGGCTTGTTTGCAGAACATAAGACGATGCAGATAAAAGCTTTGTAATTTCAAGATCTGGCAAGCCTAAGGATTTGAAAAACTCCAACTTTGGCTTAAGAATCTTTTGAGCATTATAAGTATAAAGTTCGGGACACTTCATAGTCAAAGTTTTTATTTGCATATCACTAAAACCATGTGCTCTAAAAAAATCAACAGCAGTGTACGCATCACTTTCTAGCACAGTTGGGTATTTGGTGAGCATTTTGGCGAGGGTAGCGCCAGAGAACCCTAAGGATTTAAACAATTCCATGTTGGGCTTGAGGGTATTGCCTAAATCGGCCAAAAGCAATAATGGACGACTACTAACTAAGTGTTTGATGTGGTTCTGCGTCAAACCGTGTGTTCTCAACAGATTCAGAACGGAGTTGGCATTCTCTACATTCTCAATGTTGAGCTTCTTGGAAGCTGAAGTGGCCAATTCTAAGGACAACCCACACGAGTTTCGGAGGAAAGAAACTGTAAGACATTTTGGGTCCGTGGAATTAGGGGGGTCTGAGATGGGCATCAGAGAGGAGGTCGCGGAAAACTTTGCGTGGCTAGTTTTCGAAGGTCTGTGCCTTAGTTTATGTGGCAACTTTGAGCAAACTAAACGAAGCATTTGATTTAGTTGAGAGAAAAGCTTGTTTATTTCGGAGATACGAAAGAAGAACGGTTACCTGGTTTGAGATTTGAGATCATCGTCCTCCCTGTTCTTCTGGTTCGTAGACCCTTTGTTTCACAGGGGGGAGTCGACTCTGCAAAGCCGGGAAATTTGCAACTGGGCTGGATTCAATTGAAGGACCACCGAACCAAGCGCAATGAAAGGCATTGTAATGGCCTCGTGTGGACGAAATTATCCTCCATCGTTGTTAGGCTGTGTTGTGTTGTCGGTCTTATGCAAGGCCATTTAGGCGTTGTCTAAGGCCCATCCGTTACAAGGACCTATAAATAAAAGTGAGGTACTTTTTTAAAATTATTTTTAAAAAAATAAATACTAATTTATTAAATAAAATTTTAAATAATTTTTATACTAAAATTTTTATACTATTTTAAAAAAATTATGTGCAAGGTTTGATAATACTAAATCAAATATTTAATACAATAAATTATTTATATTTTTAAATAACTTTTTTAATATCTTACTAAATTGAGACACAAAATTTGCATTGATATCTCATTTTAAATTGTTATATTAAAAGTAACTTCAAAAAAAATTAAACCCAAGTGTGCATACTCTCAAATATTAGAGTCTGTTGCTTGTCAGTTTCAAGTTTTTGCGTTTGCTCTTTTGGTTTTGTCGGGGCCTTTAAGATGTGTTTATTTAAGGTTTTTTTTCAACACTTGGGTTTTGGGTTTCTTTATTATCTTGTAATTCCCAAGTGTTTTGTTATTACTACAGTTTTCTTCTACTATAAGTGAAGGTTATTTAATAAAATTAGAGAGAGGCCACTCTTAGACATGTGGCTCCAACTCTTTTTCTTCAAAAGATTAAAAAAAAAAAAAAAAGACCCATGAAATTTCCCTTTAGACCTCAATTTGAATTCAGCTTCCATGCTTATGGTCATAAAAAATTCGGTGTCACCCCTCGTATGCTGTATATAATGCACCGACATTTGGTCTCTCTACTTCCCAGTTTTGGTAACAACGGCTGAAATCATCTTTGCTAGTAAATTGTGCAATTCCAGGTACTATGTGTGGCAATCACATCTTCCTTCTATACAAACATCCAAAATAAACACTAGATCAACCAAATTAACTAAAATTTTAGGATGAAACCAAACACCCAAGTCTGCTGTCATAAAAAACCAGAATAGGCCAACTGCATCATTCTAATCTTCTTCTTCTTCTTCTTTTTTATTGAAGTGACTAGGAAGCTAATAAAACTAAGCTAATTTTCTTCAGCTCAACAAGGTTCTCATCCAAGTCCCATGCTTGGCTCACAAACTATATCGGGCTTCACACAAAGGAATGGTAATTGGTAAAGCAAGGATTCCAGATGAGTGAAATCTTCAATTTTCAAATAAGCCAGCATGATAATATTTGCAACTATTACATTCGAAGGAACCTTTGCCTCTTCCATCTCCCTAACAATCCATACCCCTTTGGCTCAAAAGACTAAAATGAGAAAGAAGATGCAGGCACCAAACAAGATCAGATGCGCCAAACCTTGTTGAAAAATCAACTCCCAAGTCATCAAATCTTGAAAACATATAGTTCCCAATATAAACCCCAGCCACTTTCCTAATTATCACATCATCCTTCAAATGGGTTTTCGAGTTCAAAACTCTTCTGAAAACCTTTTCCATCTTGTCTACGATCCCAAATCTAGCATAAGCCTCTAGCATTGCAACCAAAGTAAAAGTAGATGACTGCAAATCCACCTTTTTAGAAAGCACAATCTGATATATTCTTACCATTTCTTTTGAGTAACCAAGCTTGTGAAAACTCTTGGATAAGCAAATTATAAGTAATGTGATCAGGTGAACACCCGTCTAATTCCATCTTCCTAAGACACATACCCATTTCATCATACATATTATATTTCCTGTAAGCTTGAATTAACACATCATAGATATAAGTTTCAGGTGTCACATTGGCTTCTTTCATCTCACTGAGGTAAAATAAAGCATCTTCGAAGCTCCCTTTTCCTGCAAAACCATGAATAATTGAATTATAAGTCTCCAAAGAAGGGATAAGGCCACAACTTTTCATATCTGGAAATGTTGACACTGCTTCATTCAGACCCTCTTCACCTAACATCCCCATTATCTTCTTATAGTAGAATTCATTAATCCGCAGCCTTAATCTCCTTCACATATCAAACACCTATTCATACATTTAAAAAGGCAATGGGAGACACGCGAAGAAACCCCCTAAAGGAAAAAATAAAAAATAAAAAATTCATATATTTCCAATATTATGTTTTAATACAGAAAGGATTACTCCTTTTTTTAAGTTCTCATCAGCCATCTAACATATACTTGGCAAGAAAAAATATTAGTAATAAATATCGCACTTAATACCACATCTATGTCATGGAAAAAGCTTAACACAACACAATTAGCAATAATATAAAGTCATCAAACCAATACATAACTGCCTCATGAAACAACTAAAGTGCAGTCACGGAGTATTAATATAGAAGATCTTGATGCACCAAATACAACCACTGCAGAGGCACCGTAGGCATTGTATAGCATTGTACATTCTGTTTTTTGTCTCAAGTTATGTAACTGTTTTATTCCTTTGTGATTCTAGAATATTGTACAGAATATGTGTATATATACTCCTTCTATTGTAATAAGAAATATCAAGCACATTCACAGAATTCTTCATTCTGTTATGGTATCAGAGCACACGACTAACAGCCCTCTGATTCATGGCTTCTTCTCCCTCCCTTCTCTCTCCAAATGTCTCGCAATTAGTCACCACTAAGCTCACCAATCACAACTATCCCTTATGGAATGTGCAGATCTCTGCCTATCTAAGAGGTCAGGACCTCTATCAATAGGTTGATGGCTCATTACAACCTCCTCCTGCTCAGGTTGACTCTCAACCTAATAAGGCTTATACCTCCTGGAAAAGAAATGACCAACTGGTACTCAGTATACTTTTCTCATCTCTTTCGGACTCAGTTTTTGGGCATGTTCTTTCCTCTCAAACATCTCGTGATCTTTGGCAATCCCTCTCCTCCCTGTTTGCCTCTCACTCTCAAGCCAAACGTTTTCAAGTTAAATTCCAACTTGCAAACCTAACTCGAGGTGATCTCAGCATCACTGATTATTTTGGTAAAGTTAGAGCTCTTGCTGATATTCTTACTGCCTCTGGTACTCCCTTACCCGATCCTGATTTTGTTACATACTTACTCACTGGTCTTGGTAACACATATGATTCATTCGTTGTCTCTATAACAACACGAGTAGAACCCATTTCTTCTCATGAACTATTTCAGTTGCTTCTTGTCCATGAAAGCAGGCTGGCTCACAGTACACGGAGCTCTATCTCTTCGCAACCTTCTGTCAATGTTATACACACTGGTGGGCGAGGACACCCATAATCTCGTGGTGGTCGAAATGGTAGAAATGGGAGAGGCAGATTCACTTACCCAAACAGAGGTGGCCGTAGTTTTTCCCCTGCTACTCAACCAAATTTTGAGGATGCTACGCTGTTTAGAAGTATTGTTGGAGGGTTACAATACTTGTCCCTCACCAGACCCGATATCTCTTATGTTGTCAATAAGGTGTGTCAATTCATGCACACACCAAAAGTGCCACATTGGGTTGCAGTGAAACGCATACTGCGTTACTTGAAAGCAACAATCAACCAGAGTCTGTTCTTCTCCTCTCAATCATCCATTAAATTACAAGCCTACTCAGATGCCGATTGGGCTGGATGCCCTGATGACAGAAAATCTACGGGTGGTTTTTGCACTTTCTTGGGTAAACATCTCATCTCTTGGAGCTCAAAGAAGCAAACAACAGTTGCCAGGTCAAGTACTAAAGCTGAGTACAAATCTGTAGCCTCAGCAGCTGCTGAACTCATATGGCTCCAGACCCTTATTTCTGAACTTGATCTCCCACTCAGTCAAGCTCCAACACTGTGGTGTGACAATATTGGGGCCACTTACCTGGCTGCCAATCCTGTCTATCCCTCAAGGACAAAACATATTGATATTGATTTCCATTTTGTGAGAGACCGCATTGCTGCCAAGACACTCAACATCTCCTTTATCAGCTCCAAAGATCAACTAGCAGACATACTTGCCAAACCTTTGGTAGCTGACAGATTTTGTAAGCTGAAGACGAGTCTCAATGTTGCTGACACACCCTTGGACTCGCGGGGGCGTATTAATATAGAAGATCTTGATGCACCAAATACAACCACTGCAGAGGCACTGTAGGCATTGTATAGCATTGTACATTCTGTTTTTTGTCTCAAGTTGTGTAACTGTTTTATTCCTTTGTGATTCTAGAATATTGTACAGAATATGTGTATATATACTCCTTCTATTGTAATAAGAAATATCAAGCATATTCACAGAATTCTTCATTTTGTTATTGAGGATTAGGAAAAATGTCATATTCTGAATAATAACTTTTAAATACATATATGAGGGGGGAATGCTGATTGATTGGCCAAGGCATTGTAACTAGAATGAGAAATCGCTTTTTTCAAGTTTAATCAGGATAAGAAAGCCTGATTTTTTATAATTATTTTTTTCAAAACTCTATGTGTAATCAATTTTGCGTATTTCTTATGCATTTCATTAATGTGATTGACTGCATCACTCTTTTTAATATAATAACTATTTTGACCAATCACATCAATGGAATGCACAAAAAATACGTAAAAGTGACTGTATGCAACAAAACTCTTATTTTTTTGAAAGAAAATAGTAGCCCCAATTATCGACCCTTGGATGAAGCACATTGAATACACTTTCCATCTTTAGCATAAACAGTGCAAAGAATTCTCATGTCTATAAGCCGGCCACGCAACTCTGAAACATTCGTTTATGATAACAACTACTGAGGGAAAGAAATTCAACACTATCGGTGGAGAGATTCGAACTGGGGTTTCCATCTTGCTCCGGAAAATTGTACTTCAAGTGGTAAAGAATCTGCAAAATAATCAAGAAATTCAAAGTCATCTTCATTGATATGATCAATTTTCTCATCAAGTAAATATTCAGATGTCTGAAAAATATAATCATCATCAGAGAAGGGAGAGGTTGAGCAAATAGACTCTGTTGATGTCAAACTCTCCACAGCATTCAATTCACTTGTGTCATCAAAATGTGTTGGCATCTTGCAAGCGTTGAAAACGTTCAATTCAAGTGCCATGTTCCCAAAGGTAAGCTTCAACACTCCACTTCTACAATTAATCAAAGCGTTTGATGTAGCTAGAAATGGTCTTCCAAGGATGACAGGAGCTTGGTAAATAGTGGAGGCTGGCTGCTGCATATCAAGAACTACAAAATCCACTGGGTAGTAGAATTTGTCCACCTGGACCAACACGTCCTCTACAATACCCCTTGGTACCTTAACTGATCTGTCAGCCAGTTGTAGCATGATGGAGGTCTTTTTCAGCTCACCCAATCCCAATTGTTCATAAACTGAGAACGGTAGCAAGTTCACACTACTCCCCAAATCAAGTAGAGCTCTCCCAATGCGTGATTCGCCGATCATAATGGAAATGTTGGGAGAGCCGGGATCTCCAAACTTCTGAGGAGTCTCGCTCAATATTAATGCACTAACTTGCTCCGTCAGGAAGGCTTTCTTCTTTACATTCAGCTTCCTCTTCACTGTACACAAGTCCTTCAAAAATTTTGCATATGAAGGTACTTGTTGTATGGCATCCAAAAGTGGAATATTGATTTTCACTTGCTTGAAAATCTCTTGAATCTCCGTGTGATACCTTCTTTTGGCCAGCCGCCAATCTTTGAGGATAAGGAACCACAGGTTGGTATCCCTTGGTAGTTTCAGCATCTACAGTCACAGGCTTCTTCAACTCTGGTCTCACTACCTCTGGTTCTTTCTCAATTTCATCAGTCTCCGTTACATCTTCAGGTGTAGGAGCAACTTCCTGTGTGTCTATAGGCATTTCTGGTCGGGAAACTTCTTTCCCACTTCTCAAAGTAAGGACTGCCTTCGCTGTCTCAATAACGTCCCCTGAGACATTATGCACTTGTTGTTGTTGCTGCCTGTATACTTGAGGATTAGGTTGAGGCTGTGCTGGAAATTTCCCTTTCTCCAGGGTGCTCAAGGTTGTGCTCATTCTTTTTAACAACACGACACAAAGCAAAAACTCCCTCTTTTATTTCCAGCAAATCCCCTTGACTTTCAGCCCTCTTCCATCATTTCTTTTCATTCTAAGAGTCCAGCTCTCTCCGCCAACGTCAAAACCAAGTGTCCCACGTCTCTCCTTTCTCCTCCTTAAATCACGGCACCTCCAATATAAAAGAGTAGAACCAGCCAATTCTTTAAATCACCACCGATTCTCTTTCCGTAAATTCTGAAAATCTAGTGCTTCCATTTGGTTTCAGCCCCCTTCTTAGACTTTGATATTGCATGTGTCGTGACTCAGAACCGGATCTCGTGAATTTTATTTGAACTGAAAAAAAAAATTTAAAATAACACTCGAAATAAATTGAAAGGAGAAAATTATTAAAAATATATTATATATGTGAGGAAATATTTTTCAATTAAATCATAGTTATAAAATTAAGCATAAACATGATATTAATCAATTAAAATCACAACTCGAATTTATGCTTATTAACTATTTTTCCATCTAAAACCAATAAATAATGTCACGAAGCAATTGAAATACATTAGTTTTAAATAGTTAAAATATGCACGTCGTTGAGCGGCATAAGCCACAGAGGGAAACCCTGAACTACCATGAAATGGTCCAGAGTAGCTTGAGTACTAAGTCTTTGTTCTTCACGAAGTAACTCACCAAAACAAACATCAAGAGATGGTACAGGAGAGCGATTTAGTAGAGAAGAGCGAATAGATTCATACTCAGGGCAAAGTTTCATAAGAAACTGATCACGACAACGAGTCTCGTGAAGACTTTGAATAGTGGAAAGAGAAGCAACAGGAACATCCGCAGTAACCAAATCAGAATATTCGTTCCAAAGAGTCAGGAATGCTGAATAATAGTCTTGGATGGAACGATTTTCATGTGAAAACAGGGCAATTGTATGCTCTAACTGAAAGCGACGAGCATCATTATCTTGATGATATACTTTCTTTAAGTAATTCCACATGAATTGGGCAGTGCGATGAGGCCGTAAGTGGGTGATAATATGTGGCTCAACTGAGCCAAGAAGCCAAGACATAATTCGAGCATCAAGCACAGCCCAATCCTTAGATTTATCAAGATTGGGTGCACAATCAATATGACCCCAAAGATCTTTTCCCTTAAGAAAAAGTTCAAACTGAAATGCCCATGTAAATAATTGTTGCCCGTAAATTTGATACACACAGGTGCAGAATCCATAGAAAAAAAAATTAGAGCCAACCCGTGAAGAAAGAGATCTGGAGGAAAAGGAAAAAAAATTTTACTTGGGCTGCCCAAAAAACTTGAACTTTCAACGCAGGAAGAATTATTGCTCAATACGTGGAGACAAAAAAAATTAGTAAATGTGCCGAAATCACCTTAACAGTTCACGTGAAGCTGCTGGAAAAAGAATATCTGGTCTTTTTCACGTGAAGTTGCCGAAATCACCTTAACAGTTCACCTTAACAGCTATTGTTCACGTGAAGTTGCCGAAATCACCAAAACCGAGAGGAGACCAAGAGAAAACCGAGAGGTTGCAGAGCACCTACTGTTATAAAAGTGGTCTTTAACTTTTATTTGATTGAATTTCGGCAGATTGAGGTTATACCAACTGGGCAGCACAAATGGCTTTACGTCTTGACACTTGTGTCCCGTGGGTTATGTGCAAACAAGAGGATGGTGCCGAGAACCTGCAGAAGAAATGGTGCCGAGAACTTGCAGAAGAAATGTGCAGAACACGAAGCCGAGAACCTGCAGAAGAAATGGTGCCGAGAACTGTTCCGACGCCGAGACCCTGCAGAACCTGCCGAGATGCCTAGAGGGACAGAGTCAGTATACTGTGAACCACGAAGCCAACTCACAGAGTGCCGAAAACAGACTGAAACAGAAAATAGACCAGAAAATAGACCACTTTCTGTAGAGAAGAAACTAAACAAGAAAAATTAAGATAGCTCTGATACCATGACAATTTTGGTCCCAATACCCTTCTCCCATCCCTTGTTTCATTTATATAGAATATTTATTTACATAGTAGAGTCAAATATATACAGACAACGGTGCCTAACTATGTCTAATTCTACCTACTTGTTGACAACAGCCAACGGTGCCTAACTATGCTTAATTCTGCCTACATGTTGACAAGTACTATGTTCTTCTTGAACTGATGTAGTATAAAGTAAAGAATATATTTCAATCCAAGATGAATCAACTAGTAGTTTCACCCTCATGACACATTTTGACCATGCAATCAAAGCCCCAATTATGTGATGATGAACAGATTCAACTCAGGAAACATAATATGCGGGGGAATAGGATAAATCATCACGTACAAATTGTGTATGAACACGTCCATGCCTAAGACTCCCCAATTGGAAGGGAAGTCATGAAAAGTCGCCTCACCAACCAGATTTTAAAGGCAACACTAGAGCTTTAAACATGCCTAAAGATCTCTCTTGAGATACACTACAATCTATAAAGCAACCTATTTTCTCAAGTTAGTTTGAGAATGTACATGGGTGTCTTGATTCACAATCTTACAGTTGGTTTTTCCACATATTTGTTCCATTAGAATTTCATTTTTGGTGTGTTCCCGACTCTAGTTGTTACCAGGCCAACCTCACTCTAGTGTTTCTTTTCCTTGAGATAAACTCAGCTGCTAGCAATCATTGTCCAGCAACGAAGATGTATTGGAAAAATATGTAATATGTAGTCTGAACAACAAGTAGTAATTTGGAGCTTACAAATAGATACTGTTTCTAAAGATTCTGGGTTTTTTAGCACAATTTCCAAGCAAGCTTTTAGGTTAAAATCACAAACTTCCTCCAACAATGGTGAACATATGCATGCAAGGAGATAAGATAAAAATGAATATCCTCCTTTCTCTATATAAAGTACATGAGATATTGTTTCAGAATCAAGTCATCACTCATAAGGGCTCCCTTCCCCACTTGTTGCATGCAAACAAAACCCAGTGTTTGATTGTCTATGGTTTCAATATCTCTGATGGCAACTTTTATAATTTATTTTCTTAATTTTTTTAATATGGTCATAATGATAGTGTTGAATTTCTTTCCCTCAGNTAGATATAAGTTTCAGGTGTCACATTGGCTTCTTTCATCTCACTGAGGTAAAATAAAGCATCTTCGAAGCTCCCTTTTCCTGCAAAACCATGAATAATTGAATTATAAGTCTCCAAAGAAGGGATAAGGCCACAACTTTTCATATCTGGAAATGTTGACACTGCTTCATTCAGACCCTCTTCACCTAACATCCCCATTATCTTCTTATAGTAGAATTCATTAATCCGCAGCCTTAATCTCCTTCACATATCAAACACCTATTCATACATTTAAAAAGGCAATGGGAGACACGCGAAGAAACCCCCTAAAGGAAAAAATAAAAAATAAAAAATTCATATATTTCCAATATTATGTTTTAATACAGAAAGGATTACTCCTTTTTTTAAGTTCTCATCAGCCATCTAACATATACTTGGCAAGAAAAAATATTAGTAATAAATATCGCACTTAATACCACATCTATGTCATGGAAAAAGCTTAACACAACACAATTAGCAATAATATAAAGTCATCAAACCAATACATAACTGCCTCATGAAACAACTAAAGTGCAGTCACGGAGTATTAATATAGAAGATCTTGATGCACCAAATACAACCACTGCAGAGGCACCGTAGGCATTGTATAGCATTGTACATTCTGTTTTTTGTCTCAAGTTATGTAACTGTTTTATTCCTTTGTGATTCTAGAATATTGTACAGAATATGTGTATATATACTCCTTCTATTGTAATAAGAAATATCAAGCACATTCACAGAATTCTTCATTCTGTTATGGTATCAGAGCACACGACTAACAGCCCTCTGATTCATGGCTTCTTCTCCCTCCCTTCTCTCTCCAAATGTCTCGCAATTAGTCACCACTAAGCTCACCAATCACAACTATCCCTTATGGAATGTGCAGATCTCTGCCTATCTAAGAGGTCAGGACCTCTATCAATAGGTTGATGGCTCATTACAACCTCCTCCTGCTCAGGTTGACTCTCAACCTAATAAGGCTTATACCTCCTGGAAAAGAAATGACCAACTGGTACTCAGTATACTTTTCTCATCTCTTTCGGACTCAGTTTTTGGGCATGTTCTTTCCTCTCAAACATCTCGTGATCTTTGGCAATCCCTCTCCTCCCTGTTTGCCTCTCACTCTCAAGCCAAACGTTTTCAAGTTAAATTCCAACTTGCAAACCTAACTCGAGGTGATCTCAGCATCACTGATTATTTTGGTAAAGTTAGAGCTCTTGCTAATATTCTTACTGCCTCTGGTACTCCCTTACCCGATCCTGATTTTGTTACATACTTACTCACTGGTCTTGGTGACACATATGATTCATTCGTTACCTCTATAACAACACGGGTAGAACCCATTTCTTCTCATGAACTATTTCAGTTGCTTCTTGTCCATGAAAGCAGGCTGGCTCACAGTACACGGAGCTCTATCTCTTCGCAACCTTCTGTTAATGTTATACACACTGGTGGGCGAGGACACCCTCAATCTCGTGGTGGTCGAAATGGTAGAAATGGGAGAAGCAGATTCACTTACCCAAACAGAGGTGGCCGTAGTTTTTCCCCTGCTACCCAACCAAATCCCTCAATCTCACAAAATAACCACCGCCCCACATGCCATGTATGTCAAAAAGCGGGCCATGTAGCCCTACAATGCAGGCACCGTTTTGATCACAGCTATCAATTCAGTGCACCTACTTCCTTCTCAGCAAATTTCACCCAGCCTAGTTCCTACTCAGATCCTACCTAGTATCCCGATTCGGGTGCAACCCATCATATTACCCACAATCTCAACAATCTGAACCTTGCAGCTGAACCTTACTGTGGTAATGACCAGATCTTAGTAGGAGACGGTTCAAGACTCTGCTTTCAGAATACGGGTGACTCTTTCTTGTCTTCTTCTGCTTCTTCTCCTTCTTTTCTTCTTAAAAATCTTCTCCATGTTCCTAAAATTACCAAAAATCTCATCTCAGTTTCAAAATTTTGCAAGGATAACTCATGCTTTTTCGAATTTCATGACTCTTTCTTTTCTGTGAAGGACACATCGACGGGGACAATCCTCCTCACAGGGCCAATCCGTAACGGACTCTATACCTTCCCTTCGGCGTCTAACTTCTCCTCCATCATCTCTTCTCCATCCGTCAACATAGGTGAAAAAGCCTCCATCACTCAGTGGCACCGAAGACTAGGCCATCCTCATCACTCCACTCTCACACGAATCCTGCGCACCAACTGCTTGAAAGGCTCTCTCAATTTTTCCAAGTTTCAGTGCACCGAGTGCCCTCTAGCCAAAAATCATCAACAACGGTTTCTTTCTCATTCGGCCCACTCAAATAAACCTCTAGATCTGGTCTGTGTGGATGTTTGGGGTCCAGCCCATTTTGTTTCTAGACAAGGCTACAAGTACTATGTCTCTTTTGTGGATCAATACACTCGGTTTACTTGGTTTTATCCATTAAAATTGAAACCTGATGTTCTTAATGTTTTTTCCAAATTCTTACCTTTTGTTGAACGCCTCTTCAATACAAAACTCATTACACTTCAAATCGATGGTGGAGGTGAATTTCAATCACTCACACCATTATGTCAAAAATTTGGAATTCATCATAGGTTTTCATGTCCACATACCCATCAACAAAATGGGCTTGTGGAACGAAAACACAGGCATATAGTTGAAACTGGGCTTGCCATTTTGGCCCAAGCTACTCTTCCTTTCTCTTATTGGGCCGATGCTTTTGATACGGCAGTCTATCTCATTAATCTTTTACCTTCACCAACAATTGACAATCAAACACCGTTCTCCAAAGTATACAAGCATGATCCCGACTATAATTTTCTAAAAGTGTTTGGGTGTGAGTGCTTTCCCAACTTACGTCCTTACAATCAACACAAGCTAAATTTTCACTCCACATCATGTCTCTTTCTTGGGTATAGCTCAATTCACAAAGGATACAAATGCTTGGACTTAAAAACAAATCGGCTATACTTCTCCCATGATGTCATATTTCATGAAGATAATTTTCCATACTCAACTCCTCGGCCCAAGTCATTGTCTAACCATCAAACTCCATCTCCTTCATATGCTAGCCTACCTATTTTGAATTCACAGCCCTCTCTTTTAGACCCAGGCCCAGGCCCAACCCGTATACCATCTTCATCTCACAGCCCACCAACTCACCATTCCCCAATCTCACCTTCGTCTTCTCCACCCGCAATCCATAATCCCTCATCACGCACATCCCCTGTTCTTCCTTCTCTCATACCAAACACTCAAATCTCACCTTCGTCTTCTCAACCAAACATCCATAATTCTTCATCCCAAATATCCCATGCTCCTTCTCTTCTCATACCACCTCGATCGCCCATCATCACAAGAGCTCAAACAAATTCCTCTCGGCCCCATATTCGAATGGACGGCACTATGCCGTATCCCTCTAAGCAGTGTCTTACTACCACAGTGGTCCCGGAGACACCCAATAGCTATGCCATCGCCTCTAAATATCCCGAGTGGCATGATGCCATGACCCAGGAGTACCGAGCTCTACTACAAAACCAAACATGGACCCTTGTTCCTCCTAACCCATCGTTTAATGTACTTGGTTGTAGGTGGATTTATCGCACAAAATTACATGCCGATGGATCCATTGAGCGGCGGAAGGCACGGCTTGTAGCTAAAGGGTACCATCAGCAGTCAGGCCTTGATTTCCATGAGACATTCAGTCCCATAGTCAAGGCACCAACTATTCGGTTGATCCTGTCAGTTGCTGTTGCTCGTGGGTGGCCCTTGCGACAGATTGATATACAAAATGCGTTTCTACATGGAACCCTTACTGATCAGGTATATATGCATCAGCCTCAAGGATTTATTGATTCTCAATATCCTCAATATGTTTGTAAATTGCAAAAAGCGATTTACGGCTTGAAACAAGCTCCACGGGCATGGTTTGCCCAATTAAGTTCATGGCTTCTTCACTATGGTTTTCGGGCATCTCAGGCTGATGCATCTCTCTTTGTTCTTAGTCAGGGTGATCTACGTATATATGTCCTTGTGTATGTTGATGATTTTATAATCATAGCTTCTAAACACTCTGCCATTGATATGTTCATTTCGGACTTGAGCTTGGTATTCCCTGTTAAAGACCTAGGGACTCTGTCATATTTTCTTGGTCTAGAAAAAACTCATTTGAGCACTGGCTTATTACTCTCTCAGAGAAAATACATTAAGGATCTCCTCACTAGGAGTAAAATGTTACATGCCAAACCTGTTACCTCACCCATGGCAGTAAACCTTAAATTGTCCAAGTTTGATGCACCAAATTTTGAGGATGCTACGCTGTTTAGAAGTATTGTTGGAGGGTTACAATACTTGTCCCTCACCAGACCCGATATCTCTTATGCTGTCAATAAGGTGTGTCAATTCATACACACACCTAAAGTGCCACATTGGGTTGCAGTGAAACGCATACTGCGTTACTTGAAAGCAACAATCAACCAGGGTCTGTTCTTCTCCTCTCAATCATCCTTTAAATTACAAGCCTACTCAGATGCCGATTAGGCTGGATGCCCTGATGACAGAAAATCTACGGGTGGTTTTTGCACTTTCTTGGGTAAACATCTCATCTCTTGGAGCTCAAAGAAGCAAACAACAGTTGCCAGGTCAAGTACTGAAGCTGAGTACAAATTTGTAACTCATATGGCTCCAAACCCTTATTTCTGAACTTGATCTCCCACTCAGTCAAGCTCCAACACTGTGGTGTGACAACATTGGGGCCACTTACCTGGCTGCCAATCCTGTATATCACTCAAGGACAAAACATATTGATATCGATTTCCATTTTGTGAGAGACCGCATTGCTGCCAAGACACTCAACATCTCCTTCATCAGCTCTAAAGATCAATTAGTAGACATACTTACCAAACCTTTGGTAGCTGACAAATTTTGTAAGCTGAAGACAAGTCTCAATGTTGCTGACACACCCTTGGACTCGCGGGGGTGTATTAATCTAGAAGATCTTGATGCACCAAATACAACAACTACAGAGGCACCGTAGGCATTGTATAGCATTGTACATTCTGTTTTTTGTCTCAAGTTATGTAACTGTTTTATTCCTTTGTGATTCTAGAATATTGTACAGAATATGTGTATATATACTCCTTATATTGTAATAAGAAATATCAAGCACATTCATAGAATTCTTCATTCCGTTATGGAGATAAAGTAATAAGCACGAAAATAAAGTAGCAGTCATGGAAATACAAGTGGTAGGAGCGAAAATAAACAGATGATAAGGCAATTATCATGCATGCTCATCAACAATTTTGGCCCAAATTTCCCTCCCAGCGAGATCCAACGACAAGAAGCAATGCCGCATAACAGGGTCACAAAACTCCTTTATTGCACGATACCATGACTAATCAGGGAAATCTCACTAAGCAATGTCATACAATGACTAATCAGATCGTAACCTCGATTGCTGCCCTCACTAGGCTATGATCCTTTGTTGTGCTTCCCTGAACACATAGCTTCATCATCCTCATATCGCTTACGTCGCATAATCTGCGTGCGTTTAACCTCCTCCAGCCACGCATAGATGTTTTGATCGAGCGGGCTCATTTTCTCTTTATGCCTATTTGATGAATGCACCTCTAAACCGTGTGAATGTGACCTCAACCCTATCGAAACACCTATGTCATCACCCTCAATGCGCGATTGCTGTCAACTTGTTAGGAACCCCGGTCTTATTCCTAAACATTAAGTCCATGAGCTCGCCTTGGTTATGTTGGTAACCGAGTGATCTTGCCAACTTACTTGGCCTTCAACAATGGGTAGGTGTTTGGGATGTGGAATGATGGAGGTGATGAATGAATTGGGTAGGCTAAGTGTTTAGGGTTCACAATTCTCTATGGACGGCTAGGGCTTGTTCCTTTGAGTGTAGTGCCAAGTTGATTGGGCTAGGGTTAATAGAAGTGAGTGAGCCTATGGTGTTAGGCTATGAGGCAACTAGGGTTGCCAAAATTGCCCAAGGGAACTTAGGTGGCACCAAGGTGGATGGAGGTTAGGGTTTTGGAAGGATTCTTAAGTGGTAGGAATCCTTAAGGATTTGGTGGGGTTAGTTTGGTAAGTCAATGTTGACTTGAGAGATTTAAGAAATTGAAGAGGATTGTCAATTCCTTAAATTAAGAGGATTGTCAATTCCTTAAATTAAGGGATGGGGGATTTAAGGAATTAAAGAGAATTGTCAATTCCTTAAATTATGAGATTAAATTATGAGATTGGAATTGGAGGAAGTCAAGGCTCCTATAAGGAAAGAGTTTCCTTACGAAGCGTTGGGGGTGGACTAGGGCAAACACTATAGTGGGCGGCACTAGGTGCTTAGATGGATCAAATGAGGCAGATGGGGAAAAGTGGCAATGAATAACAGAAGAACACAATGAATTCTCAAGAACGACTCAAGAAAAATTCAAGAACAATGCACATAAAATAATAAGATCAATGGAAAGTAAATGGAAGACAAGAGAGTGAATAAATAATACTCATACAATTGATAGATTGAACCACACTTATTCACGAATTGCAAAGTGTGATTCTCTTCTTAGGGATTCACGAATTGCACCCCAAAGAGCCCAAGTGCTAAACACCGAAATGGATGATCTCAAGAACAAAGCCATCCAAAGCAAATTGTCAAAAGATATGCAAGAAATGACTAAGGGTCCTATTTATAAGAGCTACAACTTGGAAACCCTCAAAAGGCCTATTGGAAATAAATAAATAAAAATAAAATAACATAGTGGCATGGGCCAAGTTGGCCTTGGCATGCATGAGCCCATGGTGGGCTAGGATGGTGCATGGTGGCCTTCGGTCTGGTCCATGGCTAAGTGGCACAACATGGCTTGCTGATGGGCATGGCATGATGCCATGCAAGGCCTGCGGGTGGTGAGCCATGTGTGCGTGCTACATGGCCCAGGCTGGTGACCTAGGCATTGAAGCTACAAGGCATGGGCTAGAGCCATGCACTGGATGGCATGCCTGCGAAGGCATGCCACTAACCTAGCTGGCGTGCGGGGTGGAGCGCATGCAAGGGTGTGCGCAAGGGGGCGCACACACAAGGGCTTGCGCATGTGCATGAGCATGGGCGTGTGTATGCCAAGCCGCGTGTTGGGTTGCCGCGGTTTCTAACCTCGCTGGCCTACATGCTAGGTGCCTTGTGCGTGTCAATGCTCGAGCCAAGGCATGCATGCATGCTAGGCGCCCCGTGTGTGTCACGGCATGGGCCAAGGCATGTGTGTAGGCTAGCCATGGTGCTGTCCTTGCCTTCCAAAGGCAGTGTCGAGGCTTGTCCCGAGACCACTTTTCTAGGGGTACATTTTTCCTCCCTTCAAGCACATCCTTGCGCTCAAGGATGTATTGTGGAAATCTCTCCCTTATGTCATCATAATCTTCCCATGTGACCTCATCTCTTGGTGTCCCTTCCCATTTGATTAGAACTTGCCACACTTTTCTTCTTTTTCTTCCCCTTGGCACCACTCTATAATCAAGGACTTCTCTTGGTTGTAGAAGCATTCGGCCCTCTTCATCAAATTTTGGTAATTCCTCCACAATGAGGTTTGGATCCCCAACCCTCTTCTTCAATACTGTCACATGAAAAGCAGGGTGTAGTTTGGAGGTTGGAGGAAGTTCCAACCTATAAGCTACCTCACCCAATTTTCCCAACACCTTAAAAAGCCCATAATACCTCTTAGAGGGCTTCAAGTTAAGCTTCTTCTTTAAGGTTGCTTGCCCATAAGGTTGAAGCTTCAAATAAACATAGTCTCCCACCTCAAAGTTCTCAACACGTCTTGCTTGATCAGAATGCTTCTTCATTCTTTCTTGAGCTCTCTTTTTACTGTTGTCAAGACCTCATCTCTTGCAAGCAATTCATTCTCAACCTCATCATCTCTAGCCGTACCTTTCTCATAGTTCACCAAAGTGGGTGGTGAACTCTCATAAACAACTTCAAATGGACTCATTTGGATGGAAGCATGAAAAGAGGTGTTGTACCAATAGTCGGCCCATGTCAAGAAGTCTCCCCCATCTTCTTTGCTCCTCATGGCAAAAGCATCTCAAATATTGTTCAAGGGTTCTATTCACAACTTCTGTTTGCCCATCGGTTTGAGGATCATAGGATGAGCTAGCCTTTAACTTGCTTCCTTGTAATTCAAATAATTCCTTCCAAAAAGTACTCATGAATACTCTATCACGGTCAGATACTATACTTTTTGGAAAGCCATGTAGTTTCACAACATTATCAACAAAGGCCTTGGCCACACTCTTGGCCATGTATGGGTGTCTTAAGGGAATGAAGTGTGCATACTTACTTATACGATCCACCACCACCAAGATAACCTCATATCCTCCACTAATTGGTAAGCCCTCCACAAAGTCCATAAACAAGTCTTCCCAAATCAAGTTTGGAATAGGTAAGGGTTACAAGAACCCGGATGAGGGCCTTGTATCATACTTGACCTTTTGGCATGTATCACATTCGGCAACCAAGGCTTCATGGCTTTCTTGATTCCTTCCTAATAGAATAAATGTTTAATCCTTATGTAGGTCCTTAGCCACACAGAATGGCCACCTTCCTTGCTATTGTGAAAATGGTCAAGGATCTCCTTCCTCAAATTAGGTACATTCAGCACATATACATGATCCTTGTAGTAAATCAAACCATCTTTCACCTTGAAACCAACAACACCATCACCTTCGGCCTCTAGAAGTTCCACTATCTCAATGGCTCTAGCATCAATCTTTGTAGCTTCACAAATTTTGTCCCAAACCCTTCATTCGGCCTCACTCAAGGTCAACATAGAAGAGTCATCTTTCTCATGCACTAACCACAAAATTGAACTTCCCTCTTTTCTACTCAAAGCGTCCGCCACTTTGTTCTCCTTGCCTGGTTGGTAGATGATGTCATATTCAAATCCAAGCAACTTCACTAAGAACTTTTGTTGCTTAGGTGTCACTATTTTTTGTTGAAGCAAATGCCTCAATGCTTGTTGATTCGTGACAATGGTAAACTTTCTTCCCAACAAATAAGGTCTCCACACCTTCACGGCATGCACAACCGCTGACATCTCCCTAGCATAGGTACTCCAAGCCTTTTTCATCTGTCCAAGTGCTTTGGAAATAAAGGTTATTGGTCTTTTTTCTTGAACCAAGATAGCCCCTATCCCCTCACCACTAGCATCAATGTATGTATACTTCAAAAGGTTTTTCAAAGTTAGGAAGCGCAAGCACAAGAGTTGCAGTCATAGTCCTCTTTAACTCATCAAAGGCCTCCCTTGCCTCTTGGGTCCATGCAAAATTTTCCTTTTTTAACAAGGATGTAAGTGGCTTAGCAATAACCCATAGTTCTTCACAAACCGCCTATAGTAGCCGGTCAACCCCAAGAAGCCCCTCAATGCCGAAATGTCATTTGGTAGTGGCCAATCAACCATGGCCTCAATCTTCCTTTGATCTAATTTCACCCCCTCTCCCGAGATGAAGTGACCAAGGTACTCAAGTTCTTTCTCCATAAAGGCACATTTGGAAGCCTTAATGAAGAAGTGGTGCTCTTCCAAAATCTTCATCACAATTCTCAAGTGGTTCTTGTGCTCTTCAATAGTCTTGGCGTAGACCAAGATACCATCAAAAAACACCAACACAAACTTCCTCAAAAGTGGCTTGAAAATTGTGTTCATGGTGGCTTAGAAAGTGGATGGAGCATTACACAATCCAAATGGCATAACAAGATACTCAAAGTGCCCGGAATGTGTTCTAAAAGTCGTCTTGTGTATGTCTTCACTTTTTATTCTTATTTGATGGTAGTTCGCCCTCAAATCTAACTTGGAAAAAATTATTGCACCATGAAGCTCATCAAGCATCTCATCCACAGTTGGGATAGGGAATCTATCATTCACCGTGGCCTCATTTAAAACTCTATAATCGATACAAAACCTTCATGTCCCATCTTTCTTCCTCACTAGTAGCATGAGAGAGGAAAATGGACTAGTGCTTGGCCTTATCAAGCCATTCTTCAATATCTCATCTATTTGCCTCTCTATCTCCCTTTTTGAAAATGGGCATAACGATAAGGTGGAACATTCACTGGCTTCTTTTCATCAACAAGCACAATCTGGTGATCAAAGAGTCTATATGGTTGCAAAGTAGAAGGCACCTCTAGAACTCCTCGATGGTCTTCCAAAACTTCTCTTACTTCCACAGGTAGCCCCTCTAAATCATCTTTGTTATCTTCTTTTTCACTCTTTTCCACATTACACAAGTAATCTTCATTGGCCACCATAATGGCAAAACAATAGGCTCCATCCTTGCACAACTTTTCAAAAGTAATGGACTCACAAGCTTTTACTTCTTTTGATGTCAAGGTTTTCCAAACTCTTTTATTCGAGCCAAATTTAAACTCCATAGTCATGTTGTGGTAATCATGAATAACTCTCATAAGGCCCTTGAGCCAAGCATTGCCGATCACCACATCAAGTCCCACTAATGCCAACACATGGAGGTCGGCCACAATTCTCACACATTGCACATTCATCTTCACTTCTTTAACAAGTGCTTCACATCTAAGCTTGTTCCCATTGGCTACCTTTACTTCAAACGGTTCAATGGCACATGGCTTCAATCCAATCTTGGTCACAATATTGGCATTGATAAAATTATGCGTGGATCTACTATCCACCAAAAGAGTCACTTCAAACTTTCACACCCATGCCCTCACTCTCATGGATGTGGGTTTAGGTACACTCGAAATGGCATTCAAGGATAACTTGGCCTCCTCTAGTGGCTCACTAGATTCGGCCTCTTCTTGTTCCGACTCATCACTAGTTGTCTCAACATGGTCATCTTCTTCTACTTCACTTGTTTCATTTTCAAGCAACACATATGCTTGTTCGGCCTTACACTTGGGCTCCTTGTTCCATTTGTCGCCACATTTGAAACAAAGACCATTCTTTATCCTTTCTTGGACCTCTTCCCTTGATAACTTTTTCACTTCATATGGTTTTAGTTTTGGTGCACTCCCTTCCACCTCATTGCCTTTCTAAGGAGTTTTGGTTTTCAAAGATTTAGAAAATTTGTTCCCCATGTCCTTAGAATGACGCTTCTCAATGTGAGTGCTCTCCTTGAGTATTTCCGCCATCCTCATAACTTCTTGTAGTCTTGTGGGTTGTTTCAACTTTATCTCCTCGGCAAGCCAAGGTTTCAACCCATCCACAAAGGTGCCAATAAGTGCTTCTTTGGACCAACCCCTTATCAAGGTTTGGAGTTGCCGAAACTCATCAATATAGTGGTATACTTTTCCTTCTTGTTTCAACTTGGCCAATTGCCCATGGTGGTTTACAATTGGTGAAGGCCCAAATTGTATCAAGAATTCCTTTTCAAAGGCCGTCAATCCTAGGCGTTTCCTCTTTTTGTCATATTGATCACGAAGCCAACGCCACCACTTACTTGCTCTTCCTTCAAGATGGAAACATGCCGTAGAAACTCTCTCTTCTCTTGGAACTTTATACACACGGAAATAATGGTCCACCTTATCCAATCACTTATATGGATCCCCCCATTGAACTTGGAAAATCCACCTTTGGCCTCCTTGGTCCCCAGTCATATGCCCGGTTTCCAACTCTATCATCATAGTGGTCTTCCTCATACCTTTGGTTTCTATGGCCTCTTGCTCTTCCATGATTGAAGTGTCTTCTATGGGCATGGTCATCATAACCATTCGGTCCTCCATGCCCAAAGTCATACTCATCCTCATGATGTTCTTCAAACCTTGGAACTTCGAACCTCACATCTTGAGGTTCTCTTAAAACACTAGGACTTCTAGAATGATGGACATCATCACGGATCCATCTTTCCACGGCTACTTGATCATTCTCAATCCACCCACCTCTTCTATACTCTGGCCTTGGTCGCTCAAGCATGGAACCTGTGACACTCATCTCGGCTCCATCAACAAAGACCTCTTGCCTTTGCCCATTCGGACTTGGCGGTGCTCCTTGTCCATTGGTCCCTGCCCATCTCCTCTCAAGCATTTCAAGGCTTGCATTGGTATCACACCTCATGGCTTCCATCGCCCTTCTATTCTCCTCGGTCTCGCTGGTGGTAGCTTTCAAGGCCATCCTTAGTTCGACTAATGTAGTGTTCACCTCACCAAGGATGTTGGTAAGCCTTATGGATCATGGAATTCTCTTCCACGGCCTCAATGCGTTCCTGGTTGGAACCACCTTGATCCATGGCTCTTCAACTTGCAACTACTTACAATTGGGTCTTGCAACTAAGTCTTGCAAACTGAGCCTGTAACTGTGCTTGCACGGAGTCTTACAAACTGAGCTTGCAAACTGAGCCTGCAACTGTGCTTGCAAGGAGTCTTGAACATGGCTTGGACAACAACTAGGTTGGTGGAGCTTGTTCACGGCTCAAAAGTCCAACCTTGGGTCCCCCACCTTCAAGGGTAGTCGACCCCTCTTGCATAAGGTCCAACCTAAGATTCCCCACCTTCAAGGGTGGTCAATCCCTTCAAGAACACTACTCCGTCCTCTACCTTAACCCCAAAACTTCAATTTTCAATTTCACAAGCAATAAAAAATAAATAATGTCGAGGTCCTTTGTGGACCTCCCAATCAAATTCACAAGGTTGAGTTAACGCATTTTTTACCTCTTGGAGCAGTAAGAACTTCTCAAGAACACCAAGCAAGATGCACCTCTCAATGAAAGCACCAATTAATGTTAAAGACCCCGGTCTTGTCCCTAAACATTAAGTCCACGAGCTCGCCTTGGTGATGTTGGTGACAGAGTGATCTTGCCAACTTGCTTGGCCTTCAACAATGGGTAGGTGTTTGGGATGTGGAATGATGGAGATGGTGAAGGAATTGGGTAGGCTAAGTGTTTAGGGTTCACAATTCTCTATAGACGGCTAGGGCTTGTTCCTTGAGTGTAGTGCCAAGTTGATTGGGCTAAGATTGATGGAAGTGGGTGAGGCTAGGGTGTTCGGCTATGAGGCAACTATGGTTGCCGAAATTGCCCAAGGGAACTTAGGTGGCGCCAAGATGGATGGAGGCTAGGGTTTTGGAAGGATTCCTAAGTGGTAGGAATTCTTGAAGATTTGGTGGGGCTAGTTTGGTAAGTCAATGTTGACTTGAGAGATTTAAGGAATAGAAGAGGATTATCAATTCCTTAAATTAAGGGATGGGGGATTTAAGGAATTAAAGAGGATTGTCAATTCCTTAAATTATGGGATTGGAATTGGAGGACGTTAAGGCTCCGATAAGGAAAGAGTTTCCTTACGGAGCGTTGGGGGTGGACTAGGGCAAACACTATAGTGGGCGGCACTAGGTGCTTGGATGGATCAAATGAGGCAGATGGGGAAAAATGCCAATGAATAACCTAAGAACATAATGAATTCTCAAGAACAACTCAAGAAAAATTCAAGAACAATGCACATAAAATAATAAGATCAATGGAAAGTAAATAGAAGACAAGAGAGTGAATGAACAATACTCATACGATTGATAGATTGAATCACAATTATTCATGAATTGCAAAGTCTGATTCTCTCTTTAGGAATTCACGAATTGCACCCCAAAGAGCCCAAGTGCTAAGCACCAAAATGGATGATCTTAAGAACAAAGCCGTCCAAAGCAAATTGTCAAAAGATATGAAAGAAAGGACTAAGGGTCCTATTTATAAGAGTTACAACTTGGAAACCCCCAAAAGGCCCCTTGGAAATAAATAAATCAAAATAAAATAAATGAAAATGAAATAACATAGTGGCATGGGCCAAGTTGGCTTTGGCATGAATGAGCCTATGGTGGGCTAGGATGGTGCATGGTGGCCATCGGTCTGGTCCATGGCTAAGTGGCACAACATGGCTTGCTGATAAGCATGGCATGGTGCCATACAAGGGCCTGCTGGTGGGCATGGCATGGTGCCATGCAAGGCCTGTTGGTGGTAAGCCATGTGTGTGTGCTGCATGGCCCAGGCCACCAGCCTGGGCCTTGAAGCTGCAAGGCATGGGCTGAAGCCATGCGCTGGATGGCATGCCTGGTGGGCATACCACTGGCCTAGCCTGCAAGGCACGGGCTGGAGCTGTGCGCTAGATGGCACACCTACGAAGGCATGCCACTAACCTAGTTGGTGTGCGGCGTGGGGCGCATGCAAGGGGGTGCACTCACAAGGGCTTGCGCATGTGCATGAGCATGGATGGGCATGTGCCAGGCCACGTGCTGGGCTGCGCGAGGTCTGGCCTGCATGCTGGGTGCCCCGTGAATGTCAACACGCAGGACAAGGCATGCATGCATGTTGGGTGCCCCATGCGTGTCACGGCACGGGTCAAGGCATGCGTGTAGGCTGGCCATGGTGCTATCCTTGCCTCCCAATGGCAGTGTCGAGGCTTGTCCCGAGGCCACTTTTCTAGGAGTTTTAACACAATTTCCCAATGTCAGAGCGCGATGAGCTCGCATCTTCGAATCAAGCCGCCGCTCCTCGTCACTATCTGGAGGCAGTTGTGTTGATGCGTGTTTCAAGGTCCCTTATGCAACTAAAGTACCAAATATGGTGCATAACTCTTTATACTTTGGTAGGCCAAATGTATGAAAACCCCCATTTATTTTTGACCTAACATTTTCATAATACACACATGTTAGTAATAAAGTTGGACACAGGAAAAATTAGATAATAAAAGTACAAGTTTATTTTTTACCCCAATGGCATTTTCCCAAGCTTCATCACTCGCCACTAATATCTCCATGTCAAGATCTCAACCCATCCCGGTTTGACTTATTAGATCTGTAAACAGATTCTGTTATTGGCCTTCAACCTATAGATTTTGCCCCCAATCTAGTTCACACCAAACACCCTCACACCAACACCCGTGAGCCGCTCAGCATAAGCAGTATGCTCTCTATTCATCATCTTGTTAGTCCGTAATCTATTGTTAATAGCGTCTTGGTAGAGCATGTCAATGAATACCTCCTCCATGCCATCGCCCCAGTCTGGATAGCTATCGATACTTGGGTGCCAAGGTTGTTCCTAACACCTTGGTCGTGGATTGTAAGCCACCTATACTTCTAGCTAGACACACCGACCCTACACTAGGCGCATTTGCTTCCTTTTTTCACTGTGGGCTTCTTGGGCCGGCCTAGCCCTCCTCAACCCACTCTTAGTTTATATTACCTAAGCCTCCTGGGCTAGGCCTGCTCAACCCAACACAGGCCTCGGGAATTATCCCATCATAGCATCCCATGAATTTCTTGCGTACATGTATGGTGAGAATTAAAAAAGAAAGAAGTCATGGCCTTTTTTGTACCACGCAAATGTATGTCTATTGTATTGAAGTCTTTGCGAAGCCTTAGTTCCACCCGTCCATGTGTGATGTTGGAGTTGGAGAGTGCCTTCCACGCATGTGTTGCCTAGTCATTTGAATTATCGTGGGCTCGTCATCGATCGGAGTAATTGAAATGACCTCGCGATTCTTTGGCTGCCCCATTAATGGTGGGGTGTCACCTAGACTTCTCCCACTCAGGCCAACCTGTCGGCAAATTTCCCGCCCATGCACATGATTTGCGTTTGGGCCGTGCAAAGCCACGCTTCTTTATGGCGACAGTTGGTTTTATGACGTCACCATGCATGTTTCTTGAGGGATGACATGTCCCCTCGATTTCTGATCCACAGTCACTTCGTTGCCCATCGAATGCCAACCGTTGCTCCTTTCTCTGTTTAAGCCTTCGTTCTCAACTTCTTTCTCCCATTTCTAATTCTGCACTTGGTTTCTCGAAATCCTCTTGCTTCTCCTTCAAGGCTTTTGTCTCTCCTATTAAAATGCCTCCCAAATGTAGAAGGTGTTTAGTTGTTGTTTAGAGAGAACCCTAAGGTCGAATTCATAGGAATTAAAGCATTTGAAAACTGCAAATGCTCTTGTATTAAAGTGAGGAGGTTTTTATTCACCAAAGAATACTTAAAGCAAGGAAATAGTAAATAGAGAACAGATAATGGATAATGGATCCGAACCAAGTTGCATAAACCCCTAAGATGAAGAAAACAAGTAATTTTGATTTTTCAAAGAATATCCCTTTAAAACAATGTATCTAACTCAGATGGATGTATTTCAACTAATTAACAAATTTTGAGAATTTACTATGGTGAAAATAAAACTAAAACCCTTGCAAAGTTCTAAGAGGAATTTTGTCGAACTAGTGAGCCACAGATCTCCCTTTCATAGATTGGGTTCAAAGGAAAATTTAAGATTTCTCTAATTCCTTCAAACACCACTTTAATCAAGAATAGTGTCTGGATAGTGTATATGATGCATGCATTCACAAAGTGATTTCTGAATAACATCTATCAAAAATTGATACTAACGAACATTTGGTATGCTACTCAAGGTCAGAGTCCTACACAACCCAAGAATCCACCCTGCCATTTAGTTGACGATGGACCAAGAGGGGGTGAGTTGGAAATTCCGTATTTACTATTCATATTTTTAGAGCACTATTGGATTGAGAGAATTTTCTCTTGGCTTACCCAAAATCATCTACAAAAACACAGAACTTGTGTACCATTTGGTCCCAAACACCTCATGCCAATCCAAAAAAAAGGTTGAGCATCGCTAGAGAAGATCTATGCTAGTAAGTTCAGATTGCTTGGCATGATCAGTTTAGTGTTATACATTTGGGAGCTGACACAGTCAGTTGTGATTATAAGATCTGCGATATAAAATAACATTGCTCTATGGAAATTAACAAAGTACAAGTAATTTTAAATTTTCAACTTTTAAATTTTTTGATCTAATGATCAAAGTTTTTTCAAATTTTCAAAAATAATATTTTAACTTCATAATATTTTTATTTAACTTTTACTCTCTAATTTTTTAAATTTTCCTAAAATATCTTGACTTGAACGTTTTTTTATTATTTACAAATTTTTATTTTTTATTTTTTTATCTCATATCATATTTGTAACCGAGCGTCAACTTATTGTTTTATATTTTGGCTCTAAAAGACATTCCAACGATTCCATGTGGTAATAGATCGGTTTCAAAGGGACATGTGTGGTGCATACCAGCATCAGGGCACATGCCAGGCAACATCCCGAGTGGTCCAGCAAACACTTTAAAGGTCGTCATTTCTCAAGCTTTAACCATCAAGAATTACAAGTAATTCCAAGGTTGGCATGTGGAGCCAAGTTTATGTTGCCATTTTAATTTAATGCCAAATTCAACACTTAAAAAGCATGAGTGATTATGTGAACGAACCGACGACAATTTCATCCATAATGTTTGGTTATGGTTGCCTTGAAACAGAGTAAGTAATGTTAGATATAGTTTTAGGGTTAGGAAACTCCACGCGCTCCCTTTAAAAAAAAAAAAAAAAGAAAAAAAAAGAAAAAAAAAAAAGATCTATCATTAAAAAATAATTCTTTTTATACGCATTCTAAATTTATCTATTTTTTTCAAAGTAAGTGTGTGAGACTTGTATACCTTGAGATTGCAAAAAGTAATACTAGATACAGTCGTAGAGTAAGCAAACACCCGCATTCCTTTTGAAAAATAATAGAGTTTATCATTAAAAAAAAAAATTATGTAGATTTCGTATATACTCACTTTTTTCAAAGAGATCACGCGACTCTTAGTCTTCTATAACAAATATCATTTCTTCCAAAATAAATCAAGCTTTAGGAAAAGACAAATGAATGAAAGTGAAAATATGGAAAGACGACATACATGCATAAGCGAAATCAACTGCGATCCTCAATTGTCTGATCAAATTGGATAATTGGTTGCGGAGAAAGATCCACATAGTATGAAATTTATAAAGTATCTACAAAATCTATACAGATAATACTAAATACTGTAAAATTTATTTGATGTGTCTATTCCAATTTAGTCCATTTGGGCATAAGACCAAGATTAGGTTGCCTGAGGTAAACAACATTAATGATGTAATAAATAAGAGAAGCGAGAACAAGGACGGTGTTGAGAGAAAGTGATAGTTCATGACAAAATGGGCTCCCAAATCCAAGTGCCCTTTTCTTTAGTACAAAGATGGGACCAACCCTTTCAGGTTTTTACCTTTAAAATCTTAGCAATTCTACATCAAATAATTCATTCATTTCAGTATTATTACACCCAACGATATCCTCTGCCTTTATGAATTCTAAAAATATGAATTTCACTGACATATTTCCAGTCAATTGCTAATTTGCAGTCTCCTCACAGACTTTGCCTTCCTGGTTTTCCAGAATATATTAAATTGAAAAACTTGAACAATCAACAGATCCTCCCATCTACATATGTCCACCGAAGATAATGAGTGAATGCAAGTACATATATTGCACTAAATATGGTGTCCACCATAAGAGTTCGATCAAAAGGATCAAAGCAGAAGATTTGAAAAATGTGATGTAAACATAAATGTCTGAAGAGAACGAAGAACTAAGATTAAAAAAAGTGCCACCGGTGCCTTTCCCATCACTGACTCTTTCTCGTTCAAGGATGAAGGTGTTCTCAGGAGTGATTTTGAAAGGTTATCATCAAACTTGTTCATCCATTTAAATAAAACAGTTTAGCATGGATTCTTAGGATTTTCCTGACGCGTATAGGAAGCAACACACAGATTTTGCTGAAACTTACACCTTCAAACCACTCTATACTTGAAGGGGTTCCAACTTCCAAACCAGTGGAGGATCTGAATTCTGGCACTTAAAACAACAAAAACATGGAGAACTAAATGATAGATTTCTCGGCTATAATAAAGCTGCTGGAATAGGTGCCACATTCAACCACAAGCACCTAGTTTGGCTGAACTAAGCATAGAATGATAAACATATTATTTTTTTTTTATAAGTAGAATGATAAACATAGGCATAAGTTTTGGTGTTAAAAAAAATGCATATGTTTAACATGTCATAACATATACAAAAGGTCCTGCAATATTTGGCAACAAAACAACCAATTCCATATGACCAAACTGCTAAAAATGCAATTATAAATGAAAACTAATCCCCCCAACCCCAAAGCATTTAGGACATGTTCAACTGCAGACATGTTCAACTAAATCTGAACTCATGATCTTTAGGCAATGCCGCATTTGATTATGTCAAAAGCAATCACGTCTCCAAAGCAACGGGGAGCCCTTGAAATTCTATCTTCCCTTGGTGTGCTCTAACAACATCAGGGACCTCAGTTTGATACTTGCTCACAAAGTTGACCATGAATTCCTTCTCGGCCATTTTAACCATAATGCTAGTATTTCCTTGATCAAACCCTTCAACATCAAAAGTTGCAGAACTGAACAACTCCGAATAATCCGCTTCTCAAAGCTATGCAGTAGAAGAATCGGTATCTTTGAGATCCTTGAAGGATTCATCTTCAGTTTGTTCACAAAGAAACCCATCATTTTCTTGATCTTCTTAAAGAGCCATACACATGGGTCGCCGCTTGAATGCTGCATAAATCTCACCCTCTAACAAACCAAAACTCCTATAGGCTTCCACCTTCTGCTCCCACAGTGTTTTACTATCTAGTGTCATGGACACGACGGCCAGAACAAATTTCAGATTATTGGAATCAAAACCGAGTTTCATAACTTCACTAACAATCTCCCTAAACCGACTGCAACAGATAAGCAGTGACATTGCTCTTCTAAATAAGAGTTTCAAAACTAATGACTGGGGAACACCGTGGCTTCTCAGAGTAGCAATGTTGGGCTGTAGCGTACGTACAACGTTTGTTCTAAATAGTTCCATGTATGCCTTTATAACCTTTAAGACATTCTCGTCAGTGCCAACAATCCGTCTAAGCTCTTGAACACACGGAATGATTTGTTTTTCGAGGTTCCTTTGCATAACAAAAGGGGATGCAGATAAAAGCTTTGTAATTTCAAGATCTGACAAGCCTAACGATTTGAAAAACTCCAACTTTGGCTTAAAATTCTTTTGAGCATTATACATATAAAGTTCAAGACACTTCATCATCGAAGTTTTTATTTGTATATCACTAAAACCATGTGCTCTAAAAAAATCAACAGCAGTTCGGTATTTGGTGAGCATTTTGGCTAGGGTAGCGCCAGAGAACCCTAAGGATTTAAACAACTCCATGTTGGGCTTGAGGGTATTGCCTAAATCGGCCAAAACCAATAATTGACGACTACTAATTAAGTGGATGATGTGGTTCTGCGTCAAACCGTTAGTTCTCAACAGATTCAGAACGGAGTTGGAATTCTCTACGTTCTCAATGTTGGGCTTCTTGGAAGCTGAAGTGGCCAATTCTAAGGACAACCCACACGAGTTTCGGTGGAAATAAACTGTAAGAGATTTTGGGTCCGTGGAATTAGGGGGGTCTGAAATGGGCATGAGAGAGGAGGTCGCGGAAAACTTTGTGTGGCTAGTTTTCGAAGGTTTGTGCCTTAGTTTATGGGGCAACCTGGAGCAAACTAAACGGAGCAATTGATTTGTTAGAGAGAAAAGCTTGTTTATTTAGGAGATACGAAAGTGGAATGGTTACCTGGTTTGAGATTTGAGATCATCGTCCTCCCTATTCTTCTGGTTCGTAGACCCTTTGTTTCACAGGGGAAAGTCTGCAAAGCCAAGAAATTTGCAACTGGACTGGATTCCAGTGAAGGACCACCGAAGCAAGCACCATGAAAGGCATTGTTATATAACTTATGGCCTCGTATGGACGAAATTATACTCCATCACCAGCTAAACCATTCATGGTGCTTGCTTTTGGCGCAGAGAATCCCAAGTCCGTTCTGAATCTGTCGAGAACTCACGATTTGATGCAGAACCACATCATACACTTAATTAGTAGTCGTCCATTATTGATTTCGGCCGATTTAGGCAATACGCTCAAGCCCAACATGGAGTTGTTTAAATACTTAGGGTTGGTTTCTCAGGCACTACCCTCGCCAAAATACTCACCAAATACCCTACTGTGCCAGAAAGTGGTGCATACACTGCTGTTGATTTATTTAGAGCATGGTTTTAGTGATATGCAAATAAAATTTTGATAGACGAAATTATCCTCGTCTCGTGTTCCGGCGATTTTTAGTTGCCCTGAGGGCCTGAACACCTTTTTCACGCTGGTAATGCCCATTTATCACGATATTAATCGCCAAAAATAAGCATTAGCTTCATTGAATAGTGATGTAAGTATTACTTTGCTGCGACTAATATTCCCGAAAATTAAAATATACATTGTCACTTCTAGGGTTGTGCGCGGACCCGACCCAACCCGGAGAGGAGTTGTTCCGACCCAACTTGAAATGGATCCATTCCGAACGGAAGTATTCTATATTTTCACCCGTTACCCCGATTACAAGATCCGAATTGTGTTGGGTCGGGTTCGGTTATTCCGTTTAAATGTCTTTTCTTGGATTTGGACAGTGGACACGAATCACCCGATAGAATTGAGAAGTTGAAAAGTCTTTCTCTTTTCCAACACTGTACGCACACACAAAAAAGCCCCGATTTCCCACTGTACACACACACACAAAAATCCCGATTCATCACCTACCTCTCTCTCTCTCTCTCTCTCTCTCTCTGTGAGTGAGCCATGGCGTTACCGAGCTGCTCAGTGTGACCAAATCTCCACCATCTCCAACAAGTTCACCGACACGGTTTTGCCATGGCGTTACTTGTTCGGGTTTGCCTTCACCTTTGGCTCCCCCTCCAACGGCTTCATCAGTCGCCACTTCTTCAAACTCAAGGAAATTCCTTCGTCGTCCTTCGACTACAGTAACTTCCTCTACCAGCGGGCCTTCGCTATTGCAGCCGCGGGTATCACTAGCGGCTCCATCGCCGGGGGCACCCAGTTCGTCGCCTACCTCATCTACTCCTTCCTCACTGGTTTCATTTACACTGTCGTATCCCACTGGATTTGGTCCCTCGACATCTGGGCCAGTGTTTTCAACACAGAAAACCTTTTGTTTAGCATTAGCGTGGCCACGACCTTGTCCGGTTGCACTGCGGCTCTCACCACTCTCTTCGGCAAGAGAATCCTATCCGGCTACTGGAACGTGACAGACATGTCCAATGGATTACTTGGTGAATTCGCAGCGATCACCGTTGGTTCTCAAAAACAACTCCACACAGAATCGGTTAACGGGTAATTACTCGACCCGAACCGTTTGAAAACGGGTAGCAATGGAATTAACCGCTTCCGAACCATTTTGTTTCGATTCGGGTAATTTTCTACGGGTCGGGTCGGAATTTCGAATCATCCTGTGTGGACGGTTTAATTGTTCACCCCTAGTCACTTCATATGGTTGGTAAGGAAAAATCTAATTGTAAGCATAATTGTGTACTAATATATGCATCAATCTAATGTGATTGATCAAAAAGTAGATTTTATTAAAAATAGTGCTAATTTAAATTTTGAATATGAATGAATCAGTATTAATACGCAAATTAGTACACGACTTTGCTTGTACATTGTAAAACTCGGTTGGCAAACCGTTTACGACATTTTGAACTATTTTTGATGAGATAATTTGCCGCAAATAGGAATGAATTTCCTACAGTTCCATTGCTGCGAAAATTTGGGCCTATGTCAAGTTTACTTCTCCGCAACCACAGTTCACTTGCGATCTAAAAATTGGATCAAATCAATTTTTACTGCAACTTTTGGACATTTTGCAATGAGAGAAGATTGCAACAAATACTAGTTTTTGAGACTTTTTGCTACAAAAGTAGGATCCGTATCTGGATTTTAAAAACTGGGCTGTTATTCACCCGGATTATTCAGGATATCCATTTTTTTGCATTTTTTACTTAAAACTCGTATTAATATAACACCCAGATTAAATCCGGTTATATTAATCAGAGTTTTTAATATATTTTTTTAAAAGAATTCAAAACTTAAAAAAAAAATTTAGCACTTTTTTTAAAAATAAAATTTCTGATATCATGTTTAAATTGCCCAGATTTTTTTAAAAAATATAATTTAAACACTTTTTAAAATTTTTTTAAAAAAAATAAATTAAAGAACAAAATAAATAAAAATTTAAAATAGATGATATTGTTTTTTACATCACAATGCAAAAACATAAATTTAAAATGAACAAAATAAATAATAATACATCACAATTAGTTAAACTAATACATAACAATGCAAAATAAATAACATTGTTGAATATTTTCTAGATCATTCTGGTTGATTTTAGATTATGCATTAGTCTTCACATCTTGAATCTAGAATTGGGGAGAAAAATTGATTTCTTTCACCTTGATTAGATGATGACCATTTTAGAAAATTTTCTACCGGATCGAGTCTCCATAAGCTGCCCAACAACATCAATTACAACAGAAAAATGGAAACTATAATAATTAGAAACAATAAGTCAAAAAGAACAAGAGAAGAAAACTTGAAACAAAACGTCACAAAGACACTACAATAATTACTGTCTTACAGCTTTAGTTATTGGGTCTATATCAGCAGACAAACGCAACCAAGCAGAAAAGATGATTGATTCTTCTACAGTTATTTCAGGAGATAATCAACACGGATTATAGAAAATTCGGCATGAAATATGAAGGTTATTTTCTATTCATGAAATCTCACCATATTCATCAAGTGAAGCATGTGAGACCATGTAGATATTCTCCAACCTCTCTGTTTGCTTGGATTTTTATGTGTTCCTCCTGCATATCCACAACCATATTCAAAGGTTATAAGTCGAATCTAGGAAGTCCTAAATTGAATGGACATTTTATTGCAACTCGAGCATGGCATAAAAGCCTAAGACTGACAACTTACAGGATCCCAAGACTACGAGAATGGGACTCTAGAACTACAAATACATACAACCTAATTCTCACTCACCAGAGCTCTCACAGGAGGTCCCCAAATTGGACATTATATTTTGAACCAAAAGCCTGGTTGTATTATATCTCGACAATTTTGAAATATCCATACACTTCTGCAGGTCAGCATCACAGGCTATCAATACCCACTCATGATCATCATCCAGATACTTGATCTCAAATGTACCCACCTCTAGATTTCTCAAATCTTTTGAACTTCCAGAATCCTCATTCAGCATTCCTTCAAATGCTTCTTGAGGTTCTGTCATGAAAAGAGCATCAAATTAATAAAAAAAAAATCTGAACAATATTTCACAAACTATCCATCACAAAATAGTCAAGGTTAATACAGACTTACTTCTCATAGAGATCTTTAATTTTTCCCTCCATCTCACCACCAAGAAAAAGTATCCTCTTTCTTCTAGGAGCGCTTTTAGATTCATGTTCCATGACTGGCTCATACTAAAACTATTAAATGCTCAAAGGAGTTTTATATATGTGAAAATTCTTAAGCATAATATCAATTCCAATGAATTATTACAGAAATTAAGGGAAGCTTGTTCTCCAAAATATGTTGAATTGAGCTTGTTGTTTAGGGTGGGAGTCCATATGCTTAAGTTTCTGAAGTTGAATGAAGAGGGTTACCTTAAGAAGGAAAAATGTAGAGGTTAAATTAAATTTATATGGAAGGAACCTTGTGATATTCAAGAGTATCTCTAGCAGCCTTTCGAACATCAACCATGAAAAGGGATGGTGCAACTTCAAAAACAATGGGAGTCAAGGTAAGTATTCGAGTCACCGCAAGGCACATCCCACTCTCCTTCGCTGGAGGGGTCGAGTGGCTTTTAGCCTTACTCTTCCCTTGACCCTGAGGGAGGTAAATTGTTCAAGCAGTTTGTGACTGAACCCGCTCCTACTTGTTGACATCGCAAGGAATGATAAGATTTGGGCCAGGTTGGAGCTGGGCCCACTCTTCGTTCACAGCAGATGTAGGGGTAAGTATTCGGATTGCTTGGAGGCTGGACCCAATCTCCCTCGAGGGAGGGACAAGGCAGCCTTTGGCGTATCAATCCCTTTGAAACCCGCTAGAAGGTAAGTGTTTGGGTAGTTTTCGTCAAAAATAGTCATTTTGGTTATAAAATTTTAGTCGCAAAAACTTGTTTCTCTTGTAATAGATGCTATACTCTGTATTACATGAGTATGAGTATGAGTTATATATGATAATATAATTAAACAAACGTAGGGGTCTTTGTCGGCTGAACATGTATATATCTACACAAGTAATTAAAGCTCGTGTAATTAATTGGCTAATTAATTAGGATACACATTACTAAATCACACATGCATGCATGCCTTTATTGAACAAATATCCTTATAATAATAATATTGTACGTACGTGGTTGGTGTTGATCATGATCATTAATGATCAGTTTATAAACTTCTAGTTGTTGTTACACTCTAGCTCGCGCGATATCGCATATCCTAATGTCTAAAAGAAATGATATTTGTAGTCGTGATTATGCAAACACCGTGCAGTCTCTTTGAAAAAGTGAATTAATACGGGACCCACATGAAAAAAAAAACTAACCTTTTAATCGTGGACCTCACTCTTTTTCAAAATGATTGCACGGCATTTGTACACTCCACAAATGTATGTAGCATTACTCAATTTCTAATAGCATTTCTTCACCAACGTTAAAAATATATGCAGATTCAGTGAATTAAATAATGCATGAAATAATAAAACAAGAATAATATAATTTGTTTAATTATATATATAATATATTAATTAAGTCTAGAGCACAGAGCATGCATGAGCTGATCAGAAGATCACTTATGCCATTGCCTTCCTGATGTACAACACTAGTTGATACAATCGGGGATTGAGTGGTCTTGCTAGTATTCCCCTCGGTGACGATTCTAGCAACGGCTTCTTCAGCAACAGCAACAGCCTCAGTAGCTGTCACAGCCTCAAGATCTTCTTTGGCCATAGCCATGACATCGTCGAGAGAAAGGGTTGGTGGTGCCAGGGAGGCAATTGATTTCTTATGACTACCTGCTTGCGCTAGGGAAGCAACTGACTTCCCACTTCCACTCGCTTGAGGGGGAGGCGAGGAATCATGTATTAGAGAACTAGACTCATCTGAGCGTGGTGCAATACGAGCCTTCTTCTTCTTCTTTTTCCCACCTACGGCGGGCCTTGTTTTCCTTTTCAAGTCGTCTGCCTGCAAGGGAGGGCCAAAAATTCATGGCCAAGGATATGTGCCCGACTGGGCACCATCACAAACCTTTTGATATTGCTAGGGGTCAAGTTAATATTTGAAAAACATGACTTGCGATTATTACTAACTCAAGTCGTCACCAACACTATGCGAGCCTCTTCACAAGGGGAAAGGAGGATCTCAAAGTTGCCCTCATCAGGAACAGGGGCCTAACAAGCCCTAAGAGGGAACTCCCAAGTTGGAACTTCATCCCTAGGAAATTCCCAACCAGTATCAGTAACAAAGAAAAACTTGTTTTGCCAGTCTTTAGGATGAGAATATTTGCGTTCTAATTCAACAAAGGGTAAGCGAAGCCCCATCGTAAACATTGCAAGATAAAGAGCGATTGAAACAACCATACCTCTCGCATCAACGACCCTCTGGTTTTGAGAATGTGTCCTCAGAACCACCAAGTCGGGAATGTTGAAGTTATTCCTCACATTCTCAAACTCGCAAGCAGTAACGTTCGAAGACCATTGAAGGCCCAGAAATACTGACGGCGGAATGCCTCCCCCTTCTCTGTTAGGGTTTGCAGGAATGTTTTCAGTATGGATGGGAGATTCGCGGGGTTGCAAAGAACCATCCCCGCAAGAAAAGGCTAAGCTTTTACCCTTGGAAGAAGCCATTGAAAAAGAATTGGAGTTCAAAGGGAAGGACCAACGCCAATAAACTGATCAAAAAAGAAGCAAGAATGCAAGAATAGCAAGATATTCAAGAATAAGAGAGAAAATAAGTAGGAAAGGGAGATGTATGAAAATGGGAGTCCATGAGTCTTAAATATGAGTGACAGTTGATGTGTGAAAGGGCGCAAAGATGAAATGACGTTCTGATAGTAAAACATGGTTCACGAAATGATGACATGACTTTAAGTCCCATCACACTACGTGTGATGAGACTTCGCAGGGTAACTAAAGAGGGCATAACATCTTGAGAGGCCCAAACAATTCAGGGCCGCTAGCCAGGTTCTTGGCCCACCTTCCCATAAGAACTCGGTCCGCCCTCAGTGGCGCAGTCCATCCCCAATACCGATGAGATAACCATCTAAGGATTATATTGGATAAGGGTGGTCACCATTTGAATTAGATATCAAATAAATCCATCATCCATGGGTTTGAATTTTGAATAGCAAATAAGTCCGCTATCACATAATAACAGACATTTCATGGGCTCTATATAAACTGAGAATCTAGGTATGTAACAATCATATGACTTATTAGTATTGAAAGAGATTTCTCACTTTGATCACTGACTTAGACATCAGAGGTGTTCCCACGAACCCCTAAGCTGTTTTACTCTTTTGTTGCCGGTGATCATACTTTAATGGTGGTAAAACACATCTACAATAGTTGGCACTGTTTGTGGGATTCTGTTTTGTCCGAGAACCAACGTGTTTTTTACATGCCCACTACAACTCGATCACAGGCAACTAGAGACCAAGAAGTATCATCGAGAAACATGGAGGGAAGGCTTGCAAAGATGAAGGAAGTATGAGAAAACTCACCTCCAAATTGGGATCATTACGGAAGGAGAATGAAGTCCTTAAGGTGAAAAACAGCTCGTCAGGGGAGGATACAGTGCCTAGCCAAGGGAAAAGAGTGGAGATGGAGGCACACAGTGTTGGCATAGGAAAACCCCCCAGGAAAATGAAGAGACAAAGAAAATGCATCATGATTTGCGAAGTTTAATAAACAAGTATGAGGAAATGACCAAGAAGATCGGGATGTCTTCCTCGATCGATCAGTTATTATCCAGCACCAATCTATCGTTTTGCGAGAAGATTATGTGGTGTCGTTAGCGCTGAAGTTCAACGTTCCCTCTATAGATTTATATGATAGCTCCAAAGATCATGTGGAGCATTTAGAGAACTTCAAAGCTCACATGACGCTTCACGATTGTCCCCGGGAAATTGCATGTAGGGCTTTTCCTTTGACCTTGAAGGGGACGACACGATGATGGTTTGAGACATTGCAACTAGGATCCATAGATAGTTTTGATGAACTAGGCCGACCGTTTTTGACCTAGTTTATGGCAAGTAAAAGACGTAAAAGACCGGCTGCATACTTATTAACGTTAAAGCAAAGATAAGAGGAAAGCTTGAAAGCGTATCTTGCTTTAATAAAGAGAGGATGATAGCTGATGACCAGGATGAAAAGATAATGCTTGCCGCACCACTCAGGGGCATACGGCCTATAAGTCCTTTCATGGCTGAATTGGCGAGGAAGACCCCCTCCATGTTACGAGAGTTCATGGACAGGAACGACGACTTTGTCAACGCAGAGGATACACTTATCGCCCTAATTGCCTGATTGGAAGGGAAGGAAGAATGCGTATCGAATGGGAGTCAAAAGAGAGATCAGGATGGAGGACCGAAGGCAAAAAGGGATCAACATGAACCAAGGTGTGACGGGAAGGCAATTACATATGACGCCTTGCATAATTTCCTATATTTTATCACTTCTTAACTTTAAACTTTAGTTTAATTTTATTTATTTTTATCAGTTTTAGGCTTCATTGTTGTCATTAAATTTTATTTTAGATTTGAAGAAAAGGAATATCCAAATTTCACCGATGTTATTTAAGGGATAAAGATCAAGTTGAATTTTTGAATAGTAGAATTCGGCATTTTGAAATATAAAAACTAAAGAGGGATTTCACACTTAGGCCATTCTCTTGGTTTTTTGGAGTGGGATCATCATCATTTCCTTATCCTTTATGCAAATATTAGATAATTGGATCTAGTACAAGACATGCATGAGGTTTGACTTGGCAAAAGGAATGAAACACGGGCCATTCCTTTAAATTTATGCAAGACATTTAAGGCAACTGAATTGTTGGTTTCTACAAAAAATTGCACGATGCGAAAAGGATTTTATGCGAGGCCTTTTTGATTTTATGGAAGACGTGAGCTGCGGTTTGCAATTGGAGTAGCATGTAATGAGACGCAAGCTGTGGCCTTTTGGCTAGAATGAACGGATACACACGAAAAGAATGGGATTTTAATTTCTTTTTGGGAATGCTGGGTTACATAGACACATAGAAGAGAAGGGGCAACTTTAGTCTTTGGCTTGGCCCTTGGACACAAGGACGAAAATTGATTTTCCTTTCATTTGAAGACACTGCAACTGGGAGGCTGGGACAGCAATGAGTATTTTTTCAACGTTGAATTTAATTTTCAGGATGATCTAAATTTTCTTTATTCTAGATAAACGATGTAATCTAGTCTTAAACTATGCTTGCTTTTCTATGCTAATTTGAAGCAATTCTCTTCTATGTTTGTCTATTTTATTCTGAGTTTATTGCTTCTACTTGACTGGCTATCAATTAGATGATTTTTATCTTTTGATTTTCTATCGAAAGAGGGAATTATATGATAAAACTTGGATATTTCAGCATAGGTAAATATAGATATCGAAAGACTTATATGAACCTATGTAGTCTTAAAATCGTTGGTCTTAATGCTTTCTTGTATTATTAATTTGCATACTTTTGTATAAAATAACGAACAAAAATAATTCCAATTGACTATTGAAAGAGGCTTTTGGATGAGTTTGGAAATTTTGCTTACAAAAAGAGAGAATTAAATTCAATTAGTTAGATGAGTAAAGCATAGTGAGGAATTGAGTGAAATCTATTTCCTAGAAGTTCTTTTTCTCATTCATTTGAACTTCAAATAATAGCTTTATTTTTCTCTAAATATTTTCTTTGAATTGATTTTTATTTCAAATTGAAATTACTAACAACCTAAGTGACTTTTCTAAATAAACTCGATATTTAGTATAATTTCGGCACTGGTCAAAAGTGAGTTACCAATCCCTGAAGAAGATAATCTTCTCATCACATAAAATTACGATATTGTGCACTTGTAGTTTTGCACCGATCAACGTACACTATTCCAGTGTGCACAACCACGACAAAGCAAAAGAAACAATGCAACATGATGATAACAGGTGACAAACCGGGAAGTATTGTACATACCACAAGATAAATGGGCATAGGACTAAAGATTGCCATAACTTAAAACAAAAGATCGAAGACATGAGAGATAGTGGCAAGTTGGAGCAATGGGTTGCCCAGAATGCCAGCCCCCCCCCCCCCCCCCCCCAAAAAAAATACATAGTGTACAAGCAAACGAAAACCTGAGTACAAAACTCAGCGAAGCGATAGCTCAAAAAGAAAGAGCTCCCCAAAGAGAGGAAGAAGGTTGCAAGAACCACAGGATCGGTGGCCGAGGATAGACATAGACGAAAGGAATCGCCCTAGGGAAGTACACACAGTCGCCAAGGGATATGTTGGAGGTGACCAGACCTCTTCAAGAAGGAAGACGTATGCAAGGTGAGCAAGGTATGAAGAAGTTTATAATGTGGAGAGACCTGTAAAGCAACTCCGAGTGCAGGTCTCCCCCACAATATCATTTGACACCAAGGATTTCAAAGGAGTTGTCTACCCACAAGATGATGCTCTGGTAGTAACAATGTTGATGGAAAATTACACCACAAGAAGGCTATTGATTGACAATGGGAGTTCGACAAATATCCTATTTTGGGATGCATTTAGCACCTACCAGGTTGAAAGGGTTTACCAGGGAAGTGGTCCAATGCATGGGGTCCACCGCATTGCCAGTATCAATAGGCACGAATCCCCACGTCACCACTACTATGACGAAGTTCTTGGTTTTAAACTGGTCAGCATACAATGCGATTATTGGTTGGCCCATAGTAAATGCTCTGAAGGCGATCACATCAACCCATCATTTGAAGATGAAGTTTCCCACGAAAATAGGAGTTGGAGAGGTGCATGGCAAGCAGGTTCTTGCCTAAGAATGCTACGTACAAGAGCTTAGATAAGGAGAAAGAGAGGTAAGAGTAGTGGAGTTAGAAGAAACGTCAGATGCGATCCCTTTGCCACCACCCGAAGTGTTGATGACTAAGGCAGAAACAAGGGATGATGATACGTTGAGATAGGGAGAAGCAGATGAACCTTTGGAGCTAGTTACCTTCGATTTGGCTCACCCAGAGAGTTATGTAAAGATAGGTACCAGGCTGACAAAGGAAGAAAGATAGCAACTGACCAACCTCCTCCTAGAGCATATGGATGTGTTCACATGGAGCCATAATGATATGCTCAGAATAGGCGAGAAGATCATCGAGCATAGGTTGAGTGTTGATCCAAAAGTACATCCAATCAAACATAAGAAAATGAATTTCAGTACCAAGAAGTACGAAGCAATCGTAGAGGAGGTAGACAGATTGTTAGCGGCTGGATTCATCGAAGAGACATAGTACCCAGAGTGTTTGTCAAACTTAGTATTGGTGAAGAAATCCAACGAGAAATGTGTGTAGTCTTCACGAATCTCAACAAAACTTGCTTAAAGGACAGCTTTCCACTCCCATGGATAGACTTGATAGTCGACACAACAATAGAGCAAGGTGTTGAGCTTTATGGATGCCTATTCAGAATATAACCAAATCAAGATGAACGAAGTTGACTAGGAGAAGACCGCCTTCATAACAGGCCAAGAACTATACTGCTACAAGGTCATGCCTTTCAGCTTGAAGAATGCTGGGGCGACATACCAGAGGTTAGTAAACAAGATGTTCAAAAACCATATCGGGAGGAACATGGCAGTGTACGTGGTTGATCTACTGGTAAAGAGAATAGAGTTTAACCAGCATGTAAAAGACCTTAGGGAGGTCTTAGAGGTTTTGCGGCAGTATGGATGAAACTCAACCCTACCAAGTGTGCATTTGGAGTACAGTCAAGCAAATTCCTTGGGTTTATGGTGTCGGAGAGAAGCATTGAAGCCAATCTTGAAAAGCCACAGGTGATCATCAAAATGAAGTCGAACACAAATCTGAACGAGGTCCAAAAATTGGCGGGAAGGATAGTGACCCTCAATAGGTTTGTGTCTCGAACAACGAATAAATGCCTTCATTTCTTTAAAGTACTTAAGAAACCTCAAGATTGGGATGCCAAGTGCAAAGAAGCATTCACACAGTTAAAAGAGTACCTGAAGCACCCACCATTGCTCAGCCAAACCAAACAAGGAGAACCTTTGTCACTATATTAGGCCGTGACCCTGGATGCCGTGTCAACAGCGTTAGTAAGAGAGGAAGGAAATAAGTAAAGACCAATATACTATGTGAGTAGGGCCATGAGAGGAGCTGACACCAGATATCCAAAGATCGAGCTAGTCGCCTTTGCCTTAGTGATAGCGGAAAGGTGATTACGACTTTACTTTCAAGCCCATCCAATAAGGGTCGTTACTTCATCACCTCTACAGATGATATTGCAGAAGTTCAACACCTCGAGACAACTAGTCAAATGGTCCATTGAGCTAAGCGAATATGACATCAGTTATGTACACAAAAATTCCATGAAAGGGAAAATCTCGGCCAACTTTGTACCAGAATTTTCAAACTTCCTAAACAAGATCCCTAAGTCGCCCGAGAAGATAACATGGCAAGTGTGTGTCAATGGGTCATCCTGCCAAGTGGGAGGAGGTGTTGGCATTTACATGGTGACAAAAGATAGGGAGGAATCGTACCATGCGATACGGTTAAACTTCAAGGTAACAAACAATGAGGCCGAATATGAGGCAATGCTCACAGGGTTGGCAATAGCAAAGGTTTCTGGAGGGCAAGAAGATGGACAAATCACGAAGTCAAAGATGAAGGTTGATTCACAGGTTGTAGTTGGACAAATCATAGGGGAGTATTTATAATTTGGAAAGGTGAGGATTCGGTCTTGGATGGCATTGTGTGAACAAAACAGGCTGGGTATCCTTTGAGTGGAACCAGCTAATGGTATGCATTTAACAATCTTCAACCAGGTTTTCCCCTAAGCTGATATGTATGCATTTAATGTTATTTATTTATTTATTAAGAACTAGAATTTGTCAACTGCTTAATTTAGAGGTAGTCATCTTGTTAGTACTATTGAAGAATGGAGATTAGAGGCAAAAGACGTTCAACAAGTTGTTGAAGTCAATTGGCGAGCCACTATTGTAGATTGGCCTGGTCTGGGTTGTTCAACAGGTTTGTATGATGACTACTTTTGAAGATAATGATGACCCAATTTATTATTTTTTTTTTCTTAAAGCATTTTATACTTTCTGAAGAGCATGAGCACCCCTTTCCAAGAATATGATTATGCTTCCTCATCCATACCCCGCTGGAGAAAAGAATTTTCTGGAAAAATGTTTGCCTTAGAATATCTTGGTTTGTTCTGCAAAGCTAGAATTTTGCAGTGGGATGGATCATGTCCAGTCTGGGATCCAACTTTAGATTGAATACAATGCATATATGGTTTTTTTTTTCTTGAATTCTTACAATATCTTAGATCTCTTTGCCTTTTTGAAGTTCATTATCAAGACTCCAAACTTTTTTATTATTTTATTTTATTGGATACCTAGCAGAGGTTACTGAAACTGCAAGATTATAGGAATTTGGCATAATAGTGAACATATGTGGTCCCAACCCTTACAAATTGCATTGCATGTTGTACTCAAGGACTCTCAACTTGTCTATGAAGCTGTAATCGATTTTTCTCGAACTGATTATTTTATGAGTGATTGCAGAGCCACCTTTTTTTTCCTCTGCTTTTGTGATACATGCCTTCTTTAATTCCTTGTTCTTATGATACATGTACTAGTGCAGGTAGTCTTTGATGGTATTTGACTAACACATTCATTTGTAATTTTGAGTTTTGACCATCCCGTGCAAACAGAGGCCCACTATCTGGGTAGTTTCTTCCCTCACGCCAATTGTAGGTGGAGTGGCTCTGACATCTTTCACTGAGGCCTCTTTCGATTGGAATGAAATTCTCTGCAATACTCCTAGAAATGAGGAACGATTGGATCAGTCGATTTGATTTATTTGCTTCAAAGTTCAAGGAAGAAATGACTAACATATGGAGAAAGTTCAAAAGTTAGATGCTTTTAAACTTTCTCCATTCTCATGAGGTAAAATCTCTGTTAGCTTTTCCCTTTTCACTTTTAATATTCATCTTTGTCTATTGCTTTGATAATTAAGCTTGTGATTGTAAATGTGACAATTAAGCTTGGTTTGGTAATTTGTAATTTCCCAAGGAGCTGCTCCTTGTGTATAAGTTTATGCAGAGAGGAAACTTGGATAATCATTTTTGTAGAAGTATGATTTTGAGGAGAAACTGAGAAAATAAAATCACTTGTGCATGGATTAATTAACTTAGATTTTTTGTTAGTTATTAGTCTTTTGCCATGTATCAAGTGTTTTATGCTTCTTGAGTTTAGATGAACATTTCATATATATGCTTGTGACGCCCCCAGATTCCGCTTGGGATCGAACGAACATCTGAAATGTCGAGACATGCAACACGTGGTTACCTGCCCCCGTTCATGACATATAAGATGCAATGTTCCTAACATGCATCTAGCATTATGCAATATTCGCAGCAGATAATTTTTTTTTTTTTTAGCAATACTATGCACCAAACTTATAGTATCCCAAATAGTTAAATCATAATCCAAGCATACTTAACAAAAATAAACATCCACAATTTCAGTACGAGTCTCAAAAGACTGTAATCTCAAAAACATGAGAGGCCAAACTCCATATTTACATTACCAAAATATACTATTGAGGAAGTTCGTCAAGTAACTCGTGTAACTTGACTAACGAGGCCAGAATACTGTCCAAAAACTAACTATGGAAGTTGTAAGCTCCGTGTCATGTCTGCGGCGTCTAGTCAACCTCCTTTAGTGTACCAATGTTCGCTCCTTGCACTGATCCTGACACATCGCCTACCATTCGGGGGGAATGGTAGTTGGGATTACCACGGTGAGATTTGATTACAAATCTCAGTAAGTTAACAAGAAACTCCTACACATGTTAATTATGAATGCATGGCAGTAAAAGCATGAATGCATAATTAAAATCGTAAGTAAGCATAGCATAACTTGACATATAGCATGGCATAACTGACATAACCTGAACTGAAACATGAACTAAACTCGACTTGACATAACATGAACGTGAACTTGAAACATAACATGGAATTGAATCATAGCATGAACGTGAACATACATAACATAAATATGAACTTGAATTTAACATAAACCTGAGCATAACATGACATAAACGTGAACTTGAGACATAATGTAAACATGAACATAACATAACATGAACGTAAACTTGAACATAACATGTACGTGAATATAACATGACATGAACATGAACTTAAAACATAACGTGAACATGAACATAACATAGCATGATATGAACATGAACTTGAAACTTAACGTGAACATGAACATAACATGTACGTGAACATAACATAACATAACATGAACTTGATCTGAAACTTAGTCTTATCTCATGGGGTCACCATGATTGCTTATTCTTAACTTCTTGACATAAACTTGGACTCTTGTTCAATTGACTTAATTAATGACGTGACCATATGGGTTCTACACGGGTCCCCTTGAGTCGTGTGTCCCTGCTGATTACCGCACACAACACAGGTATTTACACCAGCTGTGAGTGTGTTAATACGTACTCCACAGTTGTTGTGGCCTCACGTATTCTACGTGTCACAATTGTTGTGTCTCACGTAGTGTATGCTCCACAGTTGTTATGGCCTCATACTTCATGCTACACAGTTGTTGTAGCCCTATGAATTGTTTGTGCCACATTTGCTGTGAACACACGTAAAATAAAATATGGCTCCATCGACGTTAGTGCCTGGCGCGCTCCGGTGACCAGCTAGTTAGGCCCCACTCGCAACCTATTGACTGTACTTCGTCAACCCAGGGAATTCCACACCTATTTAGACACTCCAGCGTGAACAAATGAGTTTCACTAGGATATTATCTCATCCTAGCACTTAGGGTCGTGAGTGACATGAATAATTTACCATGAACGTTATCTAAAACTTGACTTAATATAAACTTGATCTGACTTCTTTACTTAACATGACATACTTGCAATGGTGAATATTACATGATATGACATACATGTAACATATGGCATATTTAACATGGCATACTTATAACATATAACAATACGTGATAGAATAGATTGTGTAACAGATAAATATTCGTGACAGAATAAATTATGCATAACAGATAAACATGTAATGATGTGGCATGGCATATCATATATGATAACATACATACATAAATTGTAGTTCCCTTACCCATCATACATACACAGTAAACTGATAGTAAGTTAGAAGCTAACTTACCTCGATCGTCGCGTTCTACGAGAATAAAGCGTGAAACACGAGGAACTGTAAGAGGGTATTTTAAAAGTTAGAAATTTAATTACTAACAATTAGAAATTTGTAAAAAAGACAACTTAGAGTAAAATTACCATTTTACCCTCTACATGTGGGAAAATGACCATTTTACTCATAACTTAAGGATTTCACATTTTAACTCCAACAATTTCTAAATTTTGCATTCCTCATGTAAATTTCATCCTAAACTCAAATATCAATTCAGAAAAATTTAAAACAAAATACAACTATGAAAAACACACTATGACCGAAACATACATAGGCCATTTCTCTTGATTTTTGTTGCAATTCCTTCCAACTTCAAAACTCATGCTTAAACCAAAATTTTGCAACAAACATCTTCCAATCCTAAGTTTAAAACCATACTTAAAATATCCATTTAGAAAAAGCTAATAATCAACACCAAACTTTTTTTGTAAAAAGATCCAAACACTTGAATCACAAGCTTTGACCCTAAATCAAAACATCTCCAAGAATTCCAAAAATCAAATCTTACTTCTAACATATTCATAACATCATCCTAAGATCAACCATGCTTTAAATCATCAAACTAAAGTCACCAAAATCACAAAATAACACTTGGAGTTTTTGGTTTTACACTTAATCCAAAAACATAAACTTTTTCCTCAACTAGTTTTAATAAATCTCTTGATCAATGGCTTAAGAAGCTAAGATCTTCGAAATAAAGCATCACATGGTTTAAGAATGTGTCTTAAATAGGATCCAACTATCAAATTTAAAATCACATGGCTAAAAATCAATAAAACATGGATCTAATAAAAAAACATCAAATCTTAGGCCTAACCGAAATCCTTTTGCATAGAAAGATCATACCTTTGAAAATAATACTAAATATCTTCAAAATAACATCCTAACATGAAACTAAGAGACTTAGGATCATCATATAAAAATATCAAAGCCTTTAGAGTAAGATCAAATCTCGAAATATTCAAACTTTCTCCAAATAAAAACTATTTTGCCACTTCCAGTTTTCAAGTTTCTAGATCTAAGAAAATCTATCATCAAAAGCTTTAGTCATGCAACAAAACCTCAATGAACACTCTTAAACACATGCTAACAACACTTCATAAAATGTTCGGACCAAGATATGTCCATTAGCTTGGTCAAAAACTCCAAAACATAACATACTCTCTAGATTCAGGCCCAGAATGACCTTTCCATGGTTCAAAATACTTTTGGCCAACCAAATGACCATGGAATGATACGAACAATATATCTACGGAAACTATACTCAAATAGAAACAACTTTTATGAAGGAGTCATCATGTGAAAATACTTACAAAGGGTCTAAAATCTTCACAAAAAAAGACACAGAAATCTACCCGAGAGAGCTCTTTTGTGTTTATCTCTAGGAACGGGGTGAAGAGGTGATTAAAGTGAACGAAGTGTAGCTTGCACGACTCTAAACTTCTGGAGAGGGAAGATATGGACTTGAATGACCATTGATTGGAGGTAGCTATGTGACATAAAGTGGAGAATAGAGAGGGGAAATGACTGCCTGCAGAAGCTGTGAGGTATGGAGGTTGATGGGGTGGGTTTCTCCATCTCATCAAGGCACTGTTGGGTGCAGCAAAGGGCAGTGGATGGTCTTCCATGTGGGAGAGGAAACTTCTCCAAGAAGCCTTGCCAAGGTGGCCAAATTCGTGAGCCTTGGTGGGCCTCAACCAAGTAGGCTTCAATTTGGGGTTTAAAGGGGGTTTGGTTAGGGTTTGAGATGCTATCAAGCTCAAATCTAATTTTTCTTGGTCCAATCAAATTTTCAAGATTTAAAAGGTTGATAGCATGTGAAAGTGATTTAATCAAGTGATTAAACACAATGCTAGAAATTGGATTAAAAAAGGGTTTGAAGGCCAACTTTAGGGTTTGGGGAAACCGTTTAGGGTTTCGGTTTCAACCAAGTTTTTGCGATTTCAAATGGATTCCAACCATTTAGGGTTTCACTAGGATTGAAACCCTCTTTGATTTGACTCTAAAGGTTGATCAGATGAAAAGGGTTTTGCTTAGGTGGCATGATCTCACAGCTTGATTTCGTTCACAAATCCATATAATGGTTCCTTTTTATGCCAAGTGTCTAATACTATTTACTATGTGTGGCTAAGATCCTGCCAAGTGTCCAAATAAAATTTCTCTAATCTAATTTGGACATTCCACACTGTGATTTTGAAAACACTGTACTTAGTACGCTTATCGAGGTTACTATTCACTCAAAAAAAAGCGTAATAAACTCAGTACTAAAAAATTCTAAATATTCATATTAACCTACAGTAAAAGTCGTTTACCAAAACTCAACCCCGAAGTGCCCCTATAAATAAACTCACAATTTCGAATAGCCGCTTCGTCCGAAATTATGAAAATGGGTTATTGCACAATAAAATCCTAAATATTCAACTGAGTCTAGTGGTGTAGACTATAACATATTCTGACACTTCTAACTACCTCAAACGATTAAAATCGCATTTCTGATACCATAGTGAGTGATAACACTGGTTATGTTGACAAAGTAAAACCTTTACGATTAGCTGATTCATGAAAACTTACAGAGTTTTCACGAGGTTCCCCAAGTCCATAGAAATTCTATCATTAAATTTCTAACGGGCTGTTACAATGCTTCTTGCCTTCCCCCTTTCATTTGCTCTGATATCTTTAGAATTTTTGTTTTATAATAATTTGAGGGTGACATCAAATATCTTTGCAGATACCCACAACAGATATTTCTACGAGTATGTTGGACTTGATTATTATTCATTCTTTAATGGTGGAATATTTTTCTTTGTTCCATATTTGTGATCATTGTTATAGTTTTTACTACCATTTGTATCAATGTTGATTTGATCTTTAATTTTGTGACAAAAAACCACTTAAAAATTGTTAGCATATGCAACTCTTCATCTTTTTAATCTTCAAGCTACCCACCTTCAAGATGGCAAAAAATCGACAATTCTAGGCTTACATTACATCAGTTTGATTGGTTAGAGTTGGATGCAAATGCAGTGCAGTCGACAATGGTACTGATACTCTGCTTAAATTTCAGTACCATTGCAATGCAAATATTGAACGCTTAATTCATAAATTCATCATCCACAATAATAATTCCTAGAAATTCAAAAATCAACAAATTACTTCAACAACATAATCACATAATCTACATCAGTAGTCTATTTCAACAACACAACCAGTTGTATACTAGAAATCACAAAACAAGTTCGGAATTTTGCCTGATGTGTGCAACATTGATGGATTACCATACAAACCTGCTGAAACACCTCCAGAAATTATTTTTCCATTCAGGATCTATAGCCAATGTCACATTTGATTTTTTCGAAAGTAATCACGTCTCCATGGTGCAACGGGGAGCCCTTGAAATTGTATCTTCCCTTGATGTGCCCTAACAACATCAGGAACCTTATTTTGATACTTGCTCGCAAATCTCTTCATGAAGTTCTTCTCAGCCATTTTGACTATATAAACAATGCTAGTATCTTCGGTGATCAGCCCCTTAAACATCAAAACTTGGAGAACTGAACACCTTGGAATAATCCGCTTCTCCAAGCTAAGTTGTAGAAGACTCGGACTCTCGAAGATCTTCTAAGGCTTCATCTTCAGTTTATTCACATAGAAATCCATCATTTTTTTTATCTTCTTTTCGGAACAACTCATACATTTGGGATGCCGCTTCAATGCTGCGTAAATCTCATCCTCTGACAAATCAAAACTCCTAAAAGCTTCCATCTTCTGCTCCCACAATGTTTTACCATTTTGTGCCATGGACCCAATGGCGAGAACAAATTGCAGAGAATTGGGTTCAAAACCTAATTTCATAACATCATTAACAATCTCATTAAATCGATTGCAATAGATACACAGTGACATTGGTCTTAGAAAGAAGAGTTTCAAAACTAATGCCAGGGGAACACCATGGCTTATCAGAGTAGTGATGTTGGGTTGTACAACGTTTTTGTTAAATACTGCGCAGCGTGCCTTTATAACCTTTAAGACATTCTCGTCAGTGCCAAGAATCCGCCTAAGCTCTTGAACACACGGAACGATTTGCTTTTCAAGGCTCCTTTCCAGAACATAAGGCTCTGCAGCTAAAAACTCCGCAATTTCAAGATCTAACAAGCCTAACGATTTGAAAAACTAAAACTTTGGCTTAAAAATCTTGAGAGCATTATACGTATACAATAAGGGACGCTTCATCATCAAAGCTTTTATTTACTTATCATTAAAACCATGTGCTCTAAAAAAACCAACAGCAGTGTTCGTATCACTTTCTAGCACAGCTGGGTATTTGCTAAGCATTTTGGCAAGGCTAGCGCCAGAAAGCCCTAAGGATTTAAACAACTCCATGTTGGGCTTGATGTTATTGCCTAACTCGGCCGAAAGCAATAATGGACGACTACTAATTAAGTGTATGATGTGGTTTTGTGTTAAACAGTGACTTCTCAATAGATTCAGAATGGAGTCGAGATTCTCTACGTTCTCAATGTTGAGCTTCTTGGAAGCTAAAGTGGCCAATTCTAAGGACAACCCACATGAGTTTCGGAGGAAAGAAACTGTAAGAGATTTTGGGTCCATGGAATTAGGGGGGTCTGAGATGGGCTTGAGAGAGGAGGTTGAGAACAAGTGGGCATGGCAGATTGGTGAAGCTCCGAGCCCTTGAAATTCTATCTTCCCTTGGTGCGCTCTAACAACATCAGGAACCTCATTTTGATACTTCCTCACAAATTTCACCATGAATTCCTTCTCAGCCATTTTAACCATATAAACAATGCCAATATCCTCTTTGATCAACCCCTTCAACATCAAAACTTACATAACTGAATACCTCGGAATAATCCGCTTCTCCAAGTCATACAGTAGAAGACACGGATTCTTGGAGATCACAGAAGGCTTCATCTTCAGTTTGTTCACAAAGAAACCCATCATTTTCTTGATCTTCTTTTCCGAACAACTCATACACAAAGGATGTCACTTGAATGCCAAATGAACTTCATCTTCTGACAAACCAAAACTTCTAAAAGCTTCCACGTTATGCTCCCACAGTGGCTTACTATTTAGTGCCATGGACCTGATGGCTAGAAGAAACGACAGATAATTGGGATCAAAACCCAATTTCATAACTTCACTAACAATCTCACTAAACCGACTGCTACAGATAAGTAGTGACATTGGTCTTATAAAGAAGAGTTTCAAAACTAATGACTGGGGAACACCATGGGTTTTCAACGTATCGATGTTGGGCTGTAGCATAACCATGTTTGATTCGAGTAGTAGGTAGCATGCCTTTATAGCCTTTAAGACATTCTCATCAGTGCCAAGAACCTGCCTAAGCTCTTGAACACACGAAATGATTTGTTTTTCGAGGCTCCTTGTTAGAATATAAGGCTCAGAGGATAAAAGCTGTGCAATTTCAAGATCTGACAAGCCTAACGATTTGAAAGACTCCAACTTTGGCTTAAAATTCTTGTCAGCATTATACATATACAATGAGGGAAGCTTCATCGTCAAAGTTGTTATTTGCTTATCACTAAAACCATGTGCCCTAAAAAACTCAACAACAGTGTGTGCATCACTTTCTATCACAGCTGGTTATTTACTAAGCATTCTGGCGAGACCTGAACCAGAAAACCCCAAGGATTCAAACACTTCCATGTTGGTCATAAGGGTACTCTCTAAATAAGCCGAAAGCAATAGTGGACAGATTCTAATTATGTTACTGATGTGGGTTTGCATCAAACGGTGATTTCTCAACAGGTCTAGAACTGAGTTGGTATTCTTTACGTTCCCAATGTTGAGCTTCTTGGAATACAAAATGGCCGACTCGAACGAAAGCCCACATGAATTTTGGAGGAAGGAGACTGTCAGAGATTGTGGGTCCTTGGGATTAGGAAGTTCTGAGGTGGGTTTGCAGGAGGAGGTTGAGAAAAAGTTTGCGTGGCTGGGTTTCGAAGGTCTGTGCCTCAATTTTTTAGGCAATTTTGAGCAAAAGAAACGCAGCATTTGATTTGGTTGAGAGAAAAACTAATTGATTTAGGAGATAAGTATGAAGAATGGTTACCTAGTTCGAGATTTGAGACTGAGTTGCCTGAATCATCGGCCTCCCTCTTCTTCTGGTTTGGAAAGGCTATGTGCTTTCACGGGGTAAAGTTTGCAAGACAACTTCGACAAGGAATTCGCAATCGGGCTTAAATCAACTGAAGGGGTAGGGGGTTGGCTAGAACGAAACTCTTGTCACGGGAGTTGCCTGGGCTTAAATCCTTCACACTAGTAATCGACAGTAGCTCACCCCAAAAAGACCAAAAACAAAAATGAAAGGATTTGGGCATCCCGTACCTAGTTAAAATTTTGGCCAAATAATTCAAAAGTGGTCTCCATTGAATTATTCAAAATTCTAAAATTTCACTTTTGAGACATCTTCGAACTTGACCAGCCACCATTCATCTTCAAAATAATATTTTATTTTAAAAATATTTTTAAACACTACTGTTAAATAATTAGATTAAGGAAAAAAATAGTTTAGAGACAATAATTTTAAATAAGAATTAAATTATTAATTAATATATCTAGTGTATTTGTAAAATATAAAACAAAATTGAAAAACTATTATTAAAATATTTAATATTATATCATTATTTTGACTTTGAGATAGATAGTTAAATATGGATTATTATCTTCAATTTCTTTGGGATAGATAGACCATTGCCAATACTCTAACTGTAGTGCCGTCTTCTCGACGGTAACTTCCTTGATCCAAATCTAAAAGTCATGATACTTTTAAATATTAATTTAATTAAACCTTTAGGATTTGTTTAGATATCAAAATCATATCAACTTATTTCGTTTTATCTCATATAATCATTACGTTTTTTTCAAATCATCAAATAAAATACAATAAATAATATAATTTTTCTCGATTTCAAAATAAAAATAATATTAAAAAATTATTATGTTAACATTATTTTATTCAATTTTTCATTTTTATCTCAACTCATCTAATCTTAACTCACTATCCCAACGACATGTGACCTGATGTCACAACATTCATATCTCCAAAATGGAGGTAATAAATTCGACCTGCCTCCCCCATTGTGTATATATGTATATATATATATATACATATGAGAAATTCTATTTGCAGTCTTCACTTGGGGACTACACATGTAGGTCCTTTATTAAATGAAAATAAATATTATTTTATGAAAGATATTTTTATAATTTTAAAAATAAGATTATCTAAACTTACATTGTAGTTCCCATTTAATGATTGTATGTAATATTAATTATATATATATATATTAAAAAAAATCCTCGCTATCCAAACATCTCCTAATTTCTTACGTCAAGCCATAAACTCTACTCATTTGGTAGAGTCAAGAGTGCTCTGTTCCTCTTCTCGATTGCCACTCCTAAACCTGCTACTAATATTTTTTAAACATCCAAATGGGGACAAAATGAAGAGACATATTAATATTATTATTTTTAAAATAATTCTATTTACAGTATCTACTTGTAAATGAGAAAAATTATCATTTGAGGAGGAATATTTTTATAATTTTAAAAAATTTTAAATATAAAATTACTTAACCTTACATTACAATTCCTTTTTAAAAACTATGCGTAGCATTACTCTTTTCAAATATGCTTTCCTTTCTGTGTAAGAGTCTACCTACCCATTTGTATAAGAGAAACACTACTCCCATACATGAGGAACCCGACAGTGGGATTTCAATTTTTTTTTACCTTAGTGATGAATGTTGTGTTTTTTAATAATATTGTAATTTAAAAAAATAATAATTAGAAATATTAAAAAATACATAATTTTTTTTAATACATTGACAAGATTCCAGTCGTGATCCCATGTGCAGTTATAGAGCCGCACTTTGTAAAGTCTATACTTGCTGCTGAGATTTTGGTTAATTTCTTTTTGTCTTTTTTTTTTAGAATAATACTACGTACAATCGTCAAATATGAAAATGTCGCGTAATTGTTTTGAAAAAAAATAGAGTCTACGATTAAAAATTTTGTTTTTATTTTTCATGTGAGTCTCGTATTAATTCATTTTTTTCAAACAAAATTACGCGACACTTACACAATCACGACTGCAAATATCATTTATCTTTTTTTTTTTAATTCTTGTGTTCAACATCAATTGTCCTTAATTTGTTCAAACTGTCGTGACTGTTCAGTGAGTTTTTCGCTCTGATGAGGGGTCAAATGTGTGCTCTGAATCCTGACGAAGCTCCCGGACAGGGATAATTTTAGATAGAAATTAAATAAAATGTTATTGTTAATATTACTAGTATTTTAAAATTTAAAAAAAATTAAATTATATAATATATTTGTATGAAAATTAAAAAAAAAATTATAATAATAAGATTAAATTATTTCTTTATCGGACCTAGAAGTTTGTGATTTTGAGTTTAGTTCAAAATTAAATTAAAGCAGATTTTATTATCTATTGTTCTTTCAATTTTAAATGTTCATATATATATATATATATACTAGTAGCTGCATGTGTGCCCAATTGAAAATATATATAAAAAAATAAAAAATTACTAAATGAGAAATGAGAACTATTTTAATAAATATAATTATGATATGTGATAAGTGTTAGTATTGGATAAATTTACAGATTTTTGATGGTAAATTAGATCTTATTTAACTACCTATTACTTCACAATGAACAACAAAATGAGAATTTAAATCCATACAAAGTTCAAACAAATAATAGATTTTTAAAAGATGTTAAAATAAAACTAATACAAAGTTAAGAGAAGTGACCGATCAATACGAGTTTGGTAAGTAAGCAAATTATAGGAATTTAGTTAACACTTTTGTCAACTAGCAGTAGACGTTATGTTAGTGTTTTATCTAGTTATATAATCACAACCAAAAATTTTATGTGCAGTCAATTTTACATATTTTTTTGTGCACTCCATTAATATAATTGGTTGAATATTAAAAAAAATTGATGTTGACAATCACATCAATGGAGTGTACAAAGAGTACGTAAAAGTGATTGCAGGTAACATTACTCAATTACAACACTAAAAAGTTTGATGAGAATAGAAAAAATAAATAAATAAATAGGCCACGTATGAATGATATTTTTGAACTCTCTAAGGGCTAGTTTGGGTAGTGGAGTATTTGTACTATTTATTATTTTATTATTATTTTTTATATACTTTTTATTACTATTAATTACTATTTAATATTTTATCATTACTTTTTTATTACTATTTACAGAGTATTTAAGATCACCTCACTGTCTAAATGCAACATAAATCGTGATATATTGAAAATAATAGAATCGATGTGGACACTAAAACCCTTTGGTACATAAATAGCTATCGTTTCTTTACTTTCTTTCAAATAGACACCCATAAAAGTTGTCACATCTATGAACATGTATATAAATTTTAATCAGATTCCAATTCCCATAAAAATAAAAATTAAAAAAAATTAATTAATGAGATTTAACAAATATTTAGATCTATTTAACCTTCACTGATCATAACTATGCCCTGCTACAAAGATTTTACAGCTCAAGAATCCTCTATTCTATGTATAGCTTTGGGGAAGATGTGAAAAAGCAGTCAATCGAGAAAATGGTCTCAATAATCAATACAACCTCTGTTAGAGCATTAGTAATGGGCTCAATATTCTTTAGCTAAAATTTAGCTAGAGAATTCACTTTTATAAATTTTAGCTAGCCACTTTTTACAATACCAAATAATAGGCTCAACAAATCTTTCACTATTATATTAAAATATTGATTTTGAACTTTTTGTATATTTTAATTCTAATTATAATTTCTCCAACGGCTATATTCTTAACAGCTATATTTCTCCAACAGATATTTTTTTAAACGGCTAAATTTTTCCAACAACTATATTTTTTAACGGTTATATTTTGTAACGGCTATAATTCTCTAACGGCTATATTTTTTAACGAATGAAAAACATAGCAAAAAATTGACGAATGAAAAACATATTCCTAACTTATGAACAGAGCAAAAAATTCCTAACTTATGAACAGACTCAAAAACGATGGCCTAACATCAAGTAATTTATGAACAATAAAAACATATTCCTAGCATTTTCAGTACAATACACACTAGCATTTTCAGTACAATACACACTAGCAACATTCAGTTTCAGTACAATATACACCTAATATTTTCATCAATAATGCTTTTATCAAATTCAATACACCAAAATCACATTTCAAATCACATTTCGGAATTCTTTTAAAGCTTGAGAATTAAAAAAAAAAAAAAAAAAAAAAAGGCAGTAATTCCATCAGAGTGCTACTGGCGTTCAAATTGCATCAGAAATCGCATAAATTGCATAGAAGAAATTGGATCAAAGTGCTACCGGCGTTCAAATTGCATCATAAATCGCATAAATCATCTTCTATGAAATCGCATAAAAGGCAGTAATCGCATAAATCTTCTTCAAATTGCATCAAAAAAAAAAAAAATTAAAAACAGAGCTACCGGCGTTCGGAGGCTCACCGGTGCTCCGAAAACTAGGAGTGGCGTCGCCGTTCAGTTTATGCAGCTGGGAAACGACGGAGAGATTTCCGTCCGGTGCGATGGCTTGGTTCGTGCGGCTTGGAGAGAGTTCCTTCGGTGCTGCAGCTGGAAGACGACGGAGAGAGTTCGTGCGGCTGGGTCCGGTGTTGCGGCTGGGTCCGATGCTGCGGCTGGGTGAGGTGGTGCGGCTGGTTGAGGTGGTGCGGCTGGGAAATGGGAAATGAGTGAGGGAGTGACCGAGTGAGGGAAACGAAGGAGGCAGAGGTGCGGGAGAGAATTCACTTTTGCGGGAACAAATATTTTACTCCAAAATAATATTTAGCTAGTGAAAGATGGCTCAATAGATTTAGCCAGCCATTTGGTTGGAGGCCAAATTTACTGTAGCATTGTTGAGTCCATTGTAGGACTTTTTTTGATCTTTTAGCTATTTTTTGGCTATATTTTGACTATAGCCAGCCCACTACTAATGCTCTTACTTGGTTACAACTTTCATTCTCTTTTAAGTGCAGAATCTACAAAATAAGAGCAGTAATTGAAGTGTTTTGATGCCCCTCAAATGAGATGGTGCCTTCCATTTTTGGGGACAAAAGCAAGACAACTGGCAATATGAAACCAAAGAGCATTTTGATTACATATTGCATTAATGGGTAATGATCAACAGCTTTGGAGGTGCTCCTTGAGGTTGAGATGGCTATTGCTGATGGTAGAGCTTCAATTACAGCATATCAATCTCTTCCAGAGTCTATTTGCTCACTCGCAAAGCTTGAATATGAATAAACATTCAATTAAATTAAACTTTACTATGGCTCATATAATACGAAGTTGGACATATTAATTTTGATACGAGCTATGGGCCAGGGCACTGCTACGTGTAGGTGAGTTTGTGCACAAATTGCGCACGCCCTAACCCTTTGAAACGTACCGTTTCAATTTAACACATCTTACGTAAGAGTGTGCGCAAACTTACATGCATCTAGCTTTTTTCATTAATAAGAGCTAAGATCAAAGGACACCAAGAAACTTATATGAGTTGTGCTATATACAAGTAAAATTGTGTACTAATCTGTTTACTAATACTGATTATTTCATATTTAAAATTTAAATTAACATTGTTTTCAATAAAATCTACTTTTTGACCAATCATATTAGATTGATACACATATTAGTGCATAGTTGTGCTTGCAATTAGATTTTTCCAACTTATATATATATATATATTCAATGATAGCTTGAAATGCTGTGTCAAAATATAAACAACCTGCATTCAGATAATGAAGCAAAGGAGTGGGAGGGGATGAGGGAGGAAGAAAGTTTTTTGGGTTAGGTGAAATTTGGAAGACCATTTTAATTTTTATTCCCTTTAATTCTTAGTCTAATTGTTCATAAAATTCTTATGAAGATTATAAATTAACTTATTATGTTAGATTATAGTTTACATTATAAATTTCATAAATAAATAAAGTATAACATCTTCATATTTTAAATATATATTAAGTTATTTTTAATATTTTACTTTCTGAAGTGTATCATGTCAAAATTAAAAATGTCTAATATTTTTAAACCATAACTAAATCCTATAAATTAAAAAAAAATCAAATATTGACGTTTATATATTATCGATGATCATACAGGACATTTACAAGCCGATCATATGCAGATATATACGGGTTTGACTGAATTCATGGCAATTCAAACCTGATTTCATATTTTATTTCAATATTAACCACGTTAGGCCAATATATATCTTTCTATATATTAAATGTCAAGTAATGTTACATATAATTAATTTTGCATACTTTTTACATACTCTACTAATGTGATTGATTGTATCAATTTTTTTTAATACACAACCAATCACATTAGTGGAGTGCGTAAAAGAGTACACAAAAGTGACTGTACATAGAATTTTTGATTTTTTTTAACTAGGTGTTATGTGCAAGTGGCATACATGCCTTGCACGGAGCTCCTCACTAGTATATATATATATATATATGAGTAATGCTACATATAGTCGTAGAGTACGCAAACGCCATGTAGTCGTTTTAGTGAAATCCACTATTAAAAAATTAATTTCTTTTTATATGAGTCTTGTATTTATTTATTTTTTTCAAAATGATTGCGCGACACTTACACACTCATGACTACAACTATTATTTATATATATATATATTATGTAGTAGGAGAACTAAAACTTGGCCTGCATGGTGAGATGCATAACAAGTGATTGTGTTTCTCAGCGATGACGACCTTAGGTACTACGACCTCAGGTACTATCTGGTCTTTGGATCTTGGTCGTCCAGTTCCAACAGACTTTGAGGTCCAAACAAAAAAGCTTCATCTCCTCCTCCACACGCGGTCTTGTTCCTATGGGGACACAAAGCTACTAGAGGGGGAGTGGTTTGCTTCTTCTTTCATCATCATGATCTTTGCTTCTTCTTTCTCCCCCTACCTCCACAATTGTTTTTGTCAGATTTATTTTTTGAAGGCCATGATTTCGGATTTATTGAAAGAGAAGAGAGACAGCCATCGAGAGAGAAAGGAACAGAGGGTAGAGAAGTAACGAGGAGAACAAGAAGAAGTGAAAGAGAGAGAAGTACAAAAGATACTGATTTTATTTGTAAACTGACACAAGAGTAAGTGTGAGAGAAAGAGGGATAAGGTTTTGACTTGTAACTTGAGAACCGTGACATGGCGTCCAGACCGGATTCACCCGTTAGTGTAAGAAATCTCAAATGGTGAACCAGTGAATGAATAGATTTTCTTTTATGAGAAAATATAATTATAATCATTGAATGCGCAAGCACTGTAAGTACCTTTGTGAAACATATTGAAAAAGCAGTGGTTCTATACAACACTTCACCTAGAGGGGGGTGAATAGGTGTAATCCGATTTTTATGGTCCTTTTTAAAAAAAAATAGTTAAACAACAATTAATCAAAGCAGTAAACAACATAAATAATCAACACAAGATTTTGTTCACGGAGTGGAAACTCATTTGAAGAACGTCTTCAAAATCTAAAACCACTCCGGGTGTAAGACACCACCTCAAATCCACTATAGAAAATTTAGTTTGTTACAACCAATTTAGAGACACTCACAAAACCTTTGTAGTAGCTAAACTTGGCTTGCAACACCACGAGCGACCCACTCGATCTCTACACGCATGTAGTGTCGGAACTCCGACCTTTCTATAGCTTCCCACGAGAACCTCTCGATCTCTGCATCACCAGCAGCTCCGGACTCTTCCGGCCAACGAACTTGTCCACTCCAATGGACTCAACTGAAGTTTGATGTTGAATGTAGTGTGATGGAGATGTGTTTATCCAAGAGAGAATCAATCAAGTGGGGGAGAGATTGCTCTAAATGTTCTTGGAGGCCCTTAGGGTTTTTGCTCTGATTCTCCACAGTAGAACAGCAGAAAAGCTGTTCTATTTATAGTACCACTCAAATGAGGCGCATTAAAACCCTAAGTTTTAAGTCATCTAGAACATTCGCTCGAGCGGAGTGTCGAGCGAAGGTCGAGCGCCGAAATCTGCCTAAGTTCGCTCGAGCGGAGTGTCGAGCGAAGGTCGAGCGCGGAAATCTGTCTAAGTTCGCTCGAGCCAAGTGTCGAGCGAGGGTCGAGCGGTCCAATCTGTTTGAGTTCGCTTGAGCCATGTGTCGAACGAGAGTCGAGCGGTGCAATCTGCTTGAGTTCGCTCGGGCCATGTGTCGAGCGAGAGTCGAGCGGTCCAATCTGCTTGAGTTCGCTCGAGCGCCCTGTCGAGCGAGAGTCGAGCGGTGACACCTGTTTTGACCATTGATCATCACATTTCAATCCTCTTCGCTTCAACACTTGTTACAACACTATTTTACACAGGTTTTCACAAGAATATGCCAATCAACTCATTTTTGCCTCAACACATATCAAGGGTAAAGGATCCTTTACAGGATGGACCAATTATACCTCAAAGTTTCTAAAAATCACAGAAAAAAAAAGTACATAATTTTTATAGGAAAAAGCTTCAAATCGGTAATTGTGTAAATTTGAAGTTTATACCCTCTAACAAAAATAGAACATATATAAAATTCACATAGTTTACAATGGGTGCGTATGTAGAATATTACCCTCCTCAAATGCCTCAGTCCCCTTCCACTCCTTTTCGTTTTCTTCCTCCCTCATCCCCTCCCACTAGATGGACACGCTCAAACACCAGATGGACTCCATAATGATTTTACAAGACAAAAATACCCCAGACAATAAATGAAGAACATAAACATTATCAACTTTTCAGAGAACATCAAATAGCCCTATACATCGCAGAAGATGACATAAATTGAAAAAGTTTAGGGAAAAAAAAGAAAGCAACGAAGCTGTCGTAATAAGGAGTAAACAGTTAAGAAACGAAACCACAACTTTCAACTTGGCTTCTGAGAAATTGATGAAAGAGCAGTTTGAACCCCTTATTGACGTAACCATCTAAAACCACACTAAACACCTCAAAAGTAAAGAGATATTCTATTTGCAGTCCTCAAGTGGAGACTGTATGTGCAGACTCTTTATTAAATGAGAAAAAAATATCATTTTAGAAGGGATATTTTTGTAATTTTAAAAAATTTTAAAGATAAAATTATCTAGACCTGCATTGTAGTTTCTAAATGGGGATTGTATGTAGCTTTGCTCATAAATAAATGCACAAAAAATACACCCAATCAACTAGTTTCAGAAATTCATCTAGATATAGATGTATAAAAAATGTACCTAAGCAACAAATTCATCCATCAAATTATGCACAGAGTGAGAGTTTAGAGGGGAGAGAGAGAGAGAGTTGAAAGACAGATGCATGGATCAGGGGGAAGGAGAAACGCAGATTAGGGGGAGAAACTCTTGTAATTCAATTTTTTTGCCTACAACCAATTGTAATTCATTTTATATAGATATAGTTTTTTTATCCATTTTTAAGGTATTTATATTTTGACCAATTATTACTAATTCTTAATTTTGAATAGTTATTACAGTGATTATAGATTCTGTATGTCTAAATAGAGACCTATAAAATCTTACATGAATAACTATGCGCGCATTCTGCAAGTTATAGGCTCGTTTGGTGATAATGGTGCAGGCTCTTTCAATTTTAGTGCATTTTTCTGTGTCTTCTGTTGCTAGAGGGTATTGTGGTTGCCAAGAACCATGGTATTGTAAAAGGCCATTGTATTGTTTTAAATGGCCTTGAAAATTTTGATATCAAAGATTCTAACTGCCTCCGAAGTTATTATTTTGGATTTGGTTCCCTTTTTTTGCAAGTTTAATTAAGGTGCTTGAAAATTTTGCATGCTTAAAATGATGGTCATTTACATAGAGATTTTTGGTTCTATGTTTCAAGAGAGGATGGGGGACTGGAGGGGTGAGACCTTTTTGTTCCGTGAGTGGTAGCCTGTTCTGCAGTCATATTGGAGATGAAATAAGAAGCATACGTGGAACTCATTCATTAGAAGGCTTTTATTTGAGAAAAAATAGACAAGACCAACTAAAAGATTATCTCTTTATAGAAATTAAATTTTCTCCCCAAATTGAATATCTCATTTCCATCCCTTATTGACTACTAACCAGTACAAACCATCTGTCATTGTGATGGTCAAATTCACCATTGACATGGCTTGTAAGAGTGCTAGAGCTCTTGCATGCAAAGGATGGCTTGTAAGGACCACTGAGATACTTAGACATCCTTCTTTTCACACAAATAATTAAAGTCAAAGAGAATGCCAATAGTGGAGGGACACCTAGACATTCCACCACAATTATTGTGAACCAGCACTACATGGAATACTCGGCTACTGCAAAAGAGACAGCCCCTTCCCTTTCGCAAGAGATAGCCCCCTTCCCTTCGCCCACCTTCGAATCGACACCAACCCCTTCACAGCCCCTTCGAATTGTGACAGAACCCCTTTGAAGACCCACCCCTTCGCAACTTGCAACCCTTTGATTCTAGGTTTTTTATATTGACCAATGACCATGGTTTGGGCAGATATATTGGAGAGTTCAGTGGCAGTTGTAGTAGAAGTTTGAGGAGGTGTAAGGAGCTATAAGGGAGAGGATCTCCTGTAACAGCCCGCTAGAAATTCAATGGTGAAATTTCTATAGACTTTAGAAATCTCGTGAAAACTCCGTAAGTTTTCACGAATCGACTAATTGCTTAGGTTTTAGTCAGTGAAACCCTCAATGATTGGAATCTATTTGAAACTCCAAAAACTTGGTTGAAACCGAAACCCTAAACGGTTTCCCCAAACCCTAAAGTTGGCCTTCAAGCCCTTTTGATCCAATTTCTAACATTGTATTTAATCACTTGATTAAATCACTTCCACATGCTATTAATTTCTCAAATTCTTATTATGACATCTTTATCCAACATTTTTAACCTTGGAAATTTGATTGGGCCAAGAAAAATTAGATTTGGGCTTGATAGCATCTCAAACCCTAACCAAATCTCATTTAAACCCTAAATTGAAGTCCACTTGGTTGAGGCCCACTAAGGCCCACGAATTTGGCCACCTTGGCAAAGCTCCTTGGAGAAGCTTCCTCCCCCACTTGTTAGACCATTCATTGCATCAAGTTGCACTCAATAATATGGAGGAACCCACCCCATCAAGTCCCATGTCTCATAGCTTTTGTAGGTTGTCCTTTGCCCCCCACTATCCTCTACCTTATCACATGTCTACACCTCCACTCAATGATTTTTAAGGTCTATATATTCCCCCTGAAGAAGGCTTGAGTCGTGCAAGACTCACTTACTTCACTTTAATCATTTCTTCACCCCGTTCTTAGAGAGAAACCCAAAAGAGCTCTCTCGGGCAGATTTCTGTGTCTTTTTGTGTGGAGATTATCGACCCTTTGTAAGTATTTTTACACAATGACTCCTTCATAAAAGTTGTTCCTCTTTGAGTCTAGTTTCCGTAGATATATTTTTCGTATCATTCCATGGTCATTTGGTCAGTCAAAAGTATTTGTAACCATGGAAAGGTCATTCTGGGCGTGAATCTGGAGAGTATGTTATGTTTTGGAGTTTTTGACCAAGCTAATGGGCATATCTTGGTCCGAAAATTTTATGGAGTGTTGTTAGAATGTGTTTAAGAGTTTTCATTGAAGTTTTGTTGCATGAATAAAGCTTTTGATGATATATTTTCTTAGATCTAGAAACTCGAAAACTGGAAGTGGAAAAACAGTTTTTATTTGGAGAAAGTTTGAATATTTCGTGGTTTGATCTTACTCTAATGGCTTTGATATTTTATATGATGATCATAAGTCTCTTATTTTCATGTTAGGATGTTATTTTGGAGATATTTAGCATTAGTTTAAAAGATATGATTTTTCTATGCAAGAGAATTTCGGTTAGGCCTAAGATTTGATGTTTTTAGGTTAGATCCATGTTTTGTTGGGTTTTAGCCATGTGATTTTAATTTTGATGGTTGGATATTCTTTAAGACACGTTTTTAAACCATGTGATACTTTATTTCAAAGACCTCACCTTCTTAAGCCATTGATCAAGAGATTTATCAAACTAGTTAAGAAAAAGTTTCTGTTTTTGGACTAAGTGTAAAATCAAAAACTCCAAGTGTTATTTTTGTGATTTTGGTGACTTTAGTTTGATGATTTAAAGCATGGTTTATCTGAGGATGATGTTATGAATATGTTAGAAGTAAGATTTGATTTTTTTGGAATTCTTGGTGATGTTTTGATTTAAGGACAAAGCTTGTGATTCAAGTGTTTTGATCTTTTTACAAAAACAAGTTTGGTGTTGATTATAAGTCTTTTCTAAATGGATGTTTTAAGTATGGTTTTAAACCTAGGATTGGAAGATGGTTGGTGCAAAATTTTGGTTTAAGCATGAGTTTTGAAGTTGGAAGGAATTGCAACAAAAATCAAGAGAAATGCCTATGGATGTTTCGGCCATAGTGTGTTTTTCATAGTTGTGTTTTGTCTTAAATTTTTCTGAGTTAATATTTGAGTTTAAGACAAAATTTACATGAGGAATGTAAATTTTGGAAATTTTTGGAGTTAGGATGTGAAATCCTTAAGTTATGGGTAAAATGGTCGTTTTCCCACATGTAGAGGGTAAAATGATAATTTTACTCTAAGTTAGCTTGTTTTCATGTTTCTAATTGTTAGTAATTAAATTTCTAACTTTTAGAATGACCTTTTACAGTTCCTCGTGTTTCACACTTTATTCTCGTAGAACGCGACGATCTGAGTAAGTTAGCTTCTAACTTACTATCAGTTTATTGTGTATGTATGATGGGTAAGGAAACTACAATTTATGTATGTATGTTATCATATATGTCATGTCATTACATGTTTATCTGTTACGCATGATTTATTCTTTTATGAATATTTATCTGTTACAAAATCTTTTATGTCATGCAATGTTGTATGTTATAAGTATGCCATGTTAAGTATGCCATATGTTACATGTATGTCATGGAATGTTTATGTTTAAATCATATTGTGCCATTTACAAGTATACGCCATGTTAGAAAAGTTCATGATATTAAATAATATCTCATGTATTAAGAAAGATAAGATATTTAAGAGTGACACGGACCTAAGCGTGTTCACCACAAGTTATGTTAAGGATGGCACGGACCTAAGCGTGTTCATCACAAGTTATGTTAAGGGTGACACGGATCTAAGCATGTTCACCACAAGTTATGTTATGCGGTGCCACGGACTCAAGCGTGGTTCACCTTATGTAAAGTTCATATAAGTTTCAGATCATGTTCAAGTTAAGTTATTCATGTCAATCACGACCCTAAATGCTAGGATGGGGTAATATCCTAGTGGAACTCCTTTGTTCACGCTGGAGTGTCTAAATAGGTGTGAAATTCCCTGGGTTGACGAAGTACAGTCAACAGGTTGCGAATGGGGCCTAAGTAACTGGTCACCGGAGCGCGCCAGGCACTAACGCCGATGGTGCCATATTTTATGTTACGTGTATTCATGGGGCCACAACAACTGTGGAGCATGAAGTATGGGGCCACAACAACTGTGAGCATACACTACGTGAGACACAGCAATTGTGACACGTAGAATACGTGGGGCCACAACAACTGTGGAGTACGTATTAACGCACTCACAGCTGGTCTAGATACCTGTGTTGTGATGCGGTAATCGGCAGGGACACACGGCTCTAGGGGACCCGTGTAGCACCCATATGGTCACGTTATTAATCAAGACAATTAAATAAGATTCCAAGTTCATGTATTTCACGTTCAAGTCATGTTTCACGTTACGTTATGTTCAAGTGTACGTTCATGTTAAACTTAAAGTTCAAGTACATGTTATGTTTCAAGTTCACATCCATGCTATGATTTAAGTTCATGTCACGTCAAGCTAAGCTTATGTTTCAGTTCAATTATGTCAACTCATGCCATGTTATGTCATGTCACATTATGCTTATTATTTTATGCCATGTTATGTCAAGTTATGTTATGTTTACTTTTGATTTTGATGGTGCATTCATACCTTTATTTCTATGCATACATCATTAACCTGTGTGAAAGTTTTCTGTTAACTTGCTGAGATTTGTAATCAAATCTCACCGTGGTAGTCCCAACTACCATTTTTTCCCGAATGGTAGGCGATGTGTCAGGTTCAGAACAAGGAGCAAATACCGATAGGCTGGAGGATGTTGACTAGACGCGCAGATGCGATGCAGAGTTTTCAGCTTCTATAGTTAGTTTCTTTTGGGACAGTATTCTAACCTTGTTAATTGAGTTACGCGAGTTACTCGATGAACTGGTTCAATAAGTGTATTTTGGTACTGTAATATAGAGTCTAGTCACCCATGTTTTGAGATTACAGTCTTCTGAGACCCGTACTGTAATCGTGGTTATTTATTTTGTTAAGTATGCATGGATTATGTTTTAATTATTTGGGATGTTATAAGTTCGGTGCATAGTATAAAAAAAAAAAAATTATCCGCTGCGAATATTGCATAATGCTAGATGCATGTTAGGAACATTGCATCCTATATGTCATGTACGGGGGCAGGTAACCTTGTGTTACATGTCCCGACACTTCAGATGTCTTATGATCCCAAATGGAAATCTGAGGGCGTCACATCTCCTACTTCTCTTTGAAGCAACAATTAATATATTTTTGTATAACTGAAAGTGGAGGGACAACTAGGCCTGTGATGGATTTAACGTCATCTTTGTGTTGGTGATGCAAACTAGCTGGGTCCCATCGTTTACGGTACCTCCAACCCGGAAAAGTTTAATAGAGTGGCTAGTGTGGTCATGGGTTCAAGCCCCTTAGCTTCTGTGAGTTGTTTACCAAATCAAAAGGAAAAAAAAAAAAAAAAAAATAAGAAAAAGATTAAGGTTTTATGTTGCAAACTAAGAATGATGAAGATGACTTCCCTCCCATCTCTTCAATGATCTTCTTTTTCTGATCTCTTATATATTTAAAATGGTGTGTACGAGTTTGAGAAAGCCAGAGGCAAAGAGACGGCAGTAGGCTTGGTGAAGGTGCAAAGAGACGGACTTGAGAGCTTGGAGACGAAAATGAAAATGGGAAGAGAGCTTGGAAGACGGCAACACCAAGGCCACTAGAGTCAGCCATAAACAACTATCTGTTGGTGACCAACTATGGTGGGCGACAGATGGACCAGTGGTGGTGGACTGCGCTTGTGTAGTGGGCAATGAAAATGACGAAAATATTTGAGGAAATCAACATGGCCTGGGCAAAATCTGGAGTAATCGTTGGGCAAAATCAGCCAAGGAGGACAATGACAGACTGGTGGTGGTGGACTATTGGCGGTGGATGCTGGCGGTGGATGTATGCTCGGCTTTAGTTCTAGACACACAGGGTCAGGGTCGAGGTCAAGCTAAGTTGAAGTAGAGTGAAGTTCTCTCAGCTGAAGTGTGAATCAATTCCTATCTCATGTGCACGAGTCTAGCGTGATTGTGGTGTGATTTCTGAGGTGGCAGCTTCTATGTGGAGGGCTATTATTTCTTTAAAATTAGACTGACCGCTTAGAAGCGGCTCTGAAAGTCAAAAGGGAATGCTAGATAATTTTGTTTTGTTCTTTTATTGTTGCTTGTCAATGTTATATATCATTCAATACAAACTTATCAATTTCTTTTATATGTTGTAATTTGGAATAACTCGTTCTTTGTAGAAAAAGGAAACATCAATTTAATTTTATAAACCATTATAAATAAGAATCTTTCATCAGTAATATGGATGAATTTGCAAGTTGGTTAATTGATTACATTTTATTTATGAAATGGGTTGGATTGATATTAGTTTGAATAGAACAAAATAATTCTATTGGATTTCATGTAGTTATTAGATATAATATGTCGAATATTTAGTATTCTCTTATTTATTACTTTTGTATACTACTTAGCATAGTACTATCACCGATTATTACTGAGAAATTGAAATAATGCAACAGGTAAATGATGAAGAGCAAAATTGAGATGATTATTTTAGGAAAAAGTTTTGGGATTTGAACCGAACATGTAGGGAGCGATGATTCATCTCTAAATCATTTTTAGAAATATCTTATTCTAACTAATAAAACAAATTCTTCTTTTAATCATTTACACTTTTATTCATGCTCATATTCATACAAATATGCTGCTCATATTTAAGAATTATTATTGAGTAATAGTTTTGAATAAATTAATGAAAAAGTAATATTTATGAGTAATTAAAAAATTATGTATAAATATTCTATTTAAATTCCAAAATGGCTGAAATTACTCTATAATCCCAAAAAAATAATATTTCTTTTTTAAAATATATTAGTCTTAGTCTAATTATGACCTATTTATTATTTTATATATAGGAAATTCGAATTTTGTTTTCTAATTATAAATTAAAATATTATTCTAATTATGACTTAATTATTTCTTTTATATATAGAAAATTTGAAATTCTTTATTATAATTATAAATTATAATAAATTTAATTATTGTAATAGGAAATTCGAATGGCGTTGGTTTTGGCTGGGGAGAAAATGGGTTTGGGAGTTTTTTTTTTTTTTTTTTTAATCAGGGTTTGGGAGTTGATAGTGAAGCCAATTTTCAAATTGGGAAGGAAAAAAAAGGGCAGAGGAGGACTGCTTTAAATGCTTTTCAATGTTTATTACCTTTTACTGTTTTTGGGTCAATTTTTTCTTTTTTTAAAACCAAACTTCATTCATTAAATCAAGTTCTTACAAGAAATAGTTTTGCTACGTATAAATAAAGTCGTATACTAATTTGTATATCAATACTAATTCTTTCATATTCAAAATTTACTTTAACATTGTTTTCAATAAAATCTATTTTTTGACAAATAATATTATATTGTTACACATATTAGTACGCAGTTATGTTTGCAACTAGATTTTTTCCAAAAGAAAGAAAATTGCCTATCAAGCCAAACTGCTTGAGATATAAAATGGACAAAAATCCCACCACATAACAATATCCTCTGCATGCCATCCATATCTTGCTAGAAGATGTGCCACCTTGTTTCCTTGCTTATTACCATGCTCAAAATTCACCTCCTGAAAGTTCTGAACTAATCTTCTAATATCATCAAGAATATAAGCAAAATCATTTAAGAAAACAGAAGAAGAATTCAAAGCTTTCACTAGGAGAAGACAATTGGTTTCCAACATAAGCTTGGAAATTTCCCATTGAGAGCAAATCTGTAATCCTCTAAGCACTGCTGTAGCTTCTATAAATTCTGATGAAGAGACAGCAGTTTCCTGCTTACTACATGCTGCAACAATATTACCCTCATGGTCTCTTAAAACCACTCCAATGCCTGCCTTGTCTATATCACCAAAAGTAGCACCATCCACATTCATTTTCAGCACACCATCAGGAGGAGGATGCCAACTTAACACTCTTGAAACAATCAAAAACCTGCACCTTCTTAAATTTAGATTGTATAGATAAAGCTGTTGAAATCACAGAGGAAACTTGTAGAACAACTTTCTCATAAATAAATTTATTTCTTCTATACCACAAACCCCAAGTAATAGCAATAAAAGTCATGAAATCTTCCTCACTTCCCTTTTCCTTCACATTCAGTTATTAATACTATTATGGCCTTCGTTGACAACTGTGGAGATCCCTTGAGATGAAATAAAGAAGATTTGATCAAGTGTTTGGTTACGTAATACCAATGTCCGTACAGATCGAGATGAGATGAAAAAATGTTTTCATCTCATCTGGCTAAACAAGCCGTTGGAAAATGCTAAAAAGGATTAATTCTTCTGATAAATTCCATCGATTTTATTATTTAATGATTAAGAAGGTATTTTTTTGATAAATTTATAATTGTTTTAAAAATATTAAAATAATTTAAAAATTATATTATTTTTATTCAAATTATACGGTGAACTCTAAAATTATATTTAACATTAATTTATTAACATTTTCAAAGGCCACAAGGAATCGCACCCAAGTAAATTAAAAAGATAAAATATAAAGTTTGCACTTTTTTTGTTTACTTTTAAAACAATTTAAAAGAAAAGATTCTGTGAAAAATTCGGTTTAAATACTATAAACTTTTGGCTTTTGTATAAAAAGAAGAAAAAAAAAATTAGGATTTTGGGTTAAATACCGTAACGGTTCTTTGATTTTTTTGGTTTATAATTACACACGTTTTAATTTATTGTAGTCATTAGAATGAATTCTCTGTGCATTATTCATTTAGAAAGATAACAGTGATGCCTCAAAATAGAATATACCAAAATTTCTTAAATAAATTAAAATGGAGGGTATAAAGATGAATCGTATTTAAAATAAACCAAAGTTTGGGTACTTATATTTAACCTTAAGTTTTATCTAAACACCAAAGTTGGACAAGGTGACAGAGGAACAAGCTGGCAGTAGAAGCCATGGTAAAATTAGCTAGAATGCGATGCTGGAAGTATTTGAAACAATATAAATTATAATCCTTGTCTTTTGTGCTTATGCTGGTATTTCAGGAGGCTCCCTTCTATCTTTGTGTTGTGTTTGATGATAAATCTGGGTCTTTATGGTTGTATTTGAGAGATCCTTAGGTTGTATTTTTGGCTAATTTGACTGTTCTTTTCTCTATTTGGATGCTGATAAAGTGCAGGAAAAAGGGTAAAAAAACCTAACTTCGAGTAGCAACTCCGACTTCATGCCCGAACAGATCGTTTGGAACGGAATTGGAGTTGGCCTTGACTCTAAGTTGAGGCCACACAGTCTTCTCACGCCTAAACATACCAGAATGCCCCAACATTTGAAATGCTCTAACAAATAAGGACAGGGTTTGCTTCTCCTGCAATGTATGATCAAATTAATAGCACCATAAGCCATCACTATCAACATGGCAGACAAGGTTCGCCTCAACATTGACAAGTTTCTAGTTCGCACCTAAAGTGAACAACACAGATAGATCACCATAGAAAGTTGCTGAAACAACTCCGCAAAATGTTTTACCCTTAAATAACACAGACGAAGATACACGTCCAACTGCAGACATGTTGAACAAAATCTGAACTCATGATCTTTAGGCAATGCCACATTAGATTATATCCAAAGTAGTCACATTTCCATGTCTATGGGGAGCCCTTGAAATTCTATCTTCCCTTGGTGTGCTCTAACAACATCAGGAACCTCAGATTGATACTTGCTCACAAATCTCTCCATGAAGTTCTTCTCAGCCATTGTAATCACATAAACAATGTTAGTATCTTCCTTGATCAAACCCTTCAACATCAAAAGTTGCAGAACTGAACACCTCGGAATAATTCGCTTCTCCAAGCTATGCAGTAGAAGATTCGGACAACTGGAGATCACAGAAGGCTTCATCATCAGTTTGTTCACAAAGAAACCCATCATTTTCTTGATCTTCTTCTCTGAACAACTCATACACAAGGGTTGCCGCTTGAATGCAGCATAAATCACATCCTCTGACAAACCAAAACTCCTAAAAGCTTCCACCTTCTGCTCCCACAGTGGCTTACTATTTAGTGCCATGGACTTGATGGCTAAAAGAAACGACAGACAATTGGGATCAAAACCCAATTTCATAACTTCACTAACAATCTCAACAAACCGATTGCTACAGATAAGCAGTGACATTGGTTCTATAAATAAGAGTTTCAAAACTAATGACTGGGGAACACCATGGCTTTTCAACGTATCGATGTTGGGCTGTAGCATATGAACCATGTTTGATTCGAGTAGTAGGTAGCATTCCTTTATAGCCTTTAAGACAATCTCATCAGTGCCAAGAACCCGCCTAAGCTCTTGAACACACGGAATGATTTGTTTTTCGAGGCTCCTTGTTAGAATATAAGGCTCAGAGGATAAAAGCTGTGTAATTTCAAGATCTGACAAGCCTAACGATTTGAAAAACTCCAACTTTGGCTTAAAAATCTTGTCAGCGTTATACGTATACAATACGGGACGCTTCATCGTCAAAGTTTTTATTTGCTTCTCACTAAAACCATGTGCCCTAAAAAATTCAACAGCAGTGTGTGCATCTTTTCTAGGACAGCTGGGTATTTGCTAAGCATTCTGGCGAGACCTGAACCAGAAAACCCCAAGGATTCAAACACTTCCATGTTGGTCATAAGGGTATTCTCTAAATCAGCCGAAAGCAATAGTGGACGGATTCTAATTATGTTACTGATGTGGGTCTGCGTCAAACCGTGATTTCTCAACAGGTCTAGAACTGAATTGGTATTCTTTACGTTCTCAATGTTGAGCCTCTTGGAGCACAAAATGGCCGATTCGAACGAAAGTCCGCATGAATTTTGGAGAAAGGAGATTGTCAGAGATTGTGGGTCCTTTGGATTAGGAAGTTCTGAGGTGGGTTTGAGGGAGGAGGTTGAGAAAAAGTTTGCGTGGCTGGGTTTCGAAGGTTTGTGCCTCAGTTTTTGGGGCAATTTTGAGCAAATGAAACGTAGCATTTGATTTGGTTGAGAGAAAAACTAATTGATTTAGGAGATAAGCATGAAGAATGGTTACCTAGTTCGAGATTTGAGACTGAGTTGCCTGAATCATCGGCCTCCCTCTTCTTCTGGTTAGGAAAGGCTATGAGCTTTCACGAGGTAAAGTCTGCAAGACACTTCGACAAGGAATTCGCAACCGGGCGGTCAACTGAAGGGCCATCGGCCTTTATAGGGGTAGAGGGTTGGCTAGGATAGTACTTCACTCCTACACGTTTACTACTTGAATAATACTAGGCATTCCCCTGGAAGCGAGCGGGAGCGGGGGTTTTATATATAAATATATATATTATTATTATTATTATTATTATTATTTTCCTTAATAATTAAGAAAAAATTGTTTAATATTATTATAATTTTTTTTAATATTAAAAAATGATATAAAAGCCTAGCGGGAGCCCAGCGATAACTCTAGAAGGCCCCTTACTACTTTTAGTATATTTAAATTTTTTTATTATTTTCTTTTAAGTATTTTTTTAACATTCTTAATTATTAAGAAAAAATTTAAAAAATATACAATTTCACTGATGGTCACTTTCTTAATCATTAAGTAAAAAAATGTTTTTAAAAAATTTTAAAAAAAGTAGTAAAAGAGTTGTATAAAGATAGTAAGACTATCATTATTTTGTAATACTGTATACATTTATATAAATATTTAATTCATTTTTCACTCTACTTTTCACTCTGTATTTATTTCTTTATTGACTTTTTACTTTTTATTCTATTCAAAATAAATAAAATATATTTAAAAGTATAATATTTAAATAATATAAAAATAGATAAACTGATATATGATATATTATAAAAGTTAGTATATAAAATTAATAAAAAAAATTACTAAAATATATAATATAATATTTTTATTTTGATTTTGTGATGGATAGTTCAATATAAATTAATATCTCCGATGATTTTAGCTTTAGTCAAAAACCTTAACCTCAAGTCAAATTTTGAATGCAATTGCTAGACCATTGACAAAGCTCTAATTGTAGTGCCCTCTTCTTGACAGTAACTTCCTTGTTAAAGTTCCAAATCTAAAAGCCACGATATTTTTAAATATTATTTTAATTAAATTTTTAAGGTTTGTTTGGGTATCAAAGTTATGTTCTTATTTTATCTAATTATTATAATTTTTTTAAATTATTAAATAAAATATAATAAATAATTTAACTTTGTTAAATTTCAAAATAAAACTAATTTTACAAAAATTTATTTTAATATCATTTTATTTAATTTTTAATTTTGATCTCTACTAATCTAATCATAACTCACTATCCCGAAGACATAGAGCCAGATAGGACTGTTCATACGGGCCGGATAAAATCCGGCCCGGCCCGAAACCCGGATAACCGGGTATCCGATTATGGGTTTCGGCCCGGATTTAATCCGGGCCGAAATCCGTATTTATAAACAATACTACTACATACAACCGGTTATGCGGAACAGGTGCGACATCGGCTGACGTGTACTGCCACGTCAGCTAATATTTTATTATAAAAAAAAAAAAAAAAAGCAGAAAAAGAGAGGGAAATCGAAATGAGGAGCTGGTTTGGTTTTTCACCCTCATCTGAAGCAGAGAGAACTCAGAGAAGACCGAATACTGCCGTGGCCTGAAAACGTCATCTGAAAGTCTCCGGCGTGGACAAAACCGATTGTTGAGGTCTCCGTCCGTCACTACTTCTAGATCTGAATTTCCTTCATACTCATTGTGGTTTATTCGGTAATGAGTGAAGTTTTTTATTTTTCTGTTTTGTTCTTGTTTTTTTTCTGTTTTGTTCTTCTTCTTTTTTCTGTTTTGTTCATCTTTTTTTTTCTGTTGTTGTATTCTTTCGTTTCGTTTTACACAAACTGATTTAGCCTTGGTATTTTGTTTCAAAGATTTTTTGGTCTGTAGTAATGATGTTGAAATACGGTGTCTCCAGCTCCAGTCACGGCAAAAATTGAAAATGCTTCTTCCATTACGTGTAATTTAATGAAAATGCATATCTAATATAATTTTTACAACTACAGCATACATGGACTTGGAGCTGGAATAAACTTGCTTCTATGAAAGATTTAAAGTTTTTAATGCCCATGATAATCTCTTAATAGTAGGGTAGTTGGTTGATTAAATTTTCAAATATAACCAAAAAATCTGACTAAATAAATATCTGACTAAATATTTGCTATATTTAGTCATGAGCAAGTCTTTATATTTTCGGATGACTAAATATATACTAACCGTGTGGCTCCAAGTCTCTTTACTATATCTAATGATGCTTTTATTGGTTGATATGTATTGATATCTCTCAAAAGCAAGTCTTCATGTCTAAATTAAAACAATCAGTCCACTAAACAAATTGCTTTATGAATTAAAATAGAACATGCCACTAATTATTTAGAGATCAAATCCGAGGGTGAGTAGGATAGATATTTAGAGATCAAATATCTAAAGAGGGAAAAAAATTGACAAGACAAATTGAATGTTTGCTAGAAGAAGCTTTTGTCAACTTGGTAAACCATACTTAGAATGTAGTGAATTATTACCAAATCTATGTTAATAATTATTCACCTTAGAATTATTATAGTCAATGATAACTTTGTTGGTTTTATATATTCCAAGTGATTGGTTGGAAAGCATTTGCAATACATTGTTTCCTTCCTAGTAATGTTGATGTTTCTGATTTTTTGTAGATATACATATCTTTGATCATTTTTTATATACTAGTTTATAGATGTTAATGTGGTTTAAGTTATATAATATTGGTATTGATAATTCATTTGCCTCCCTCTTAGAATGGGAAACGGAAAAGAAGACCCTTATAATTCAAAGCCATCTAACTCAAATCCCCCACCCGCGGTATGTCTTAATATTTAATATATTGAAAACATTATTTGTTTATTAGTTGATATTTATTTTCAATACACATCAATAACTTATTATAAAACATTTTAGGACATACTATCAACTTCTCCAAACATCTCAAATTACATGCAGGGTTACTATGGACCAATGCCTGCGTGGTCACCGGGTTTTTTAGCATATCCTAGTGCCAACCAATATCCATTCCACCTACAGGTAGTTATGTCATATTGAATTACATGTCATTTTAATTGAACCTGGTTTTTTAAAAGAGTTTAATTGTATTGTTTTTTTCTTTTTTCCAGAATGGTAGTTACCCCTTTCAACATAGCATGGAAGGCCCGGTATCTCGCATTAGGACAGGCTCCATTACGAGCAAATTCCAAGGTACCGAGGATGATAGAACCGATGGTTGGGAAACCGAATCGCCATGTACATCCTCTAGAGTTGATGAATGTTTTGCGGATGGACCACATTCACAAGATAATAGACCTGATGGTGGGGAAACTGAAATCCCCAAATCCAGTGCCGGAGAATCTGAGAAAGTGCAAATGGATGGTGATGATGTGCCAAAGTCGAAGATGGAGTTTAATTCCTTAGAAGATTTAATGAGTTACTATAAGAAATATGGGAAGAAATGCGGGTTTGGGGTGATGACAAAAAGAAGTGAGAGGGGAGAGGATGGGACTGTTAGATATGTTACGCTTGCCTGTGCCCGTGGTGGGAAGGCCCGGAATAGGATTTTGAATGTTTCCAACCCTCGTCCGACAGGAAAGACTGAATGTAAGGCAAAGATTAATGCCTCAAAAACTCCTGATGGAAAGTCTCGGCTGAATTCAGTTCACAATATCCATAACCACAACCTTAGCCCAAAGAAATCACGCTTCTTTCGATATAATAGAGAAGTAAGTGAATCCGTAAAAAGAGTCCTTGATACAAATGATATGGCTGGCATCCGAATGAATAAGAGTTTCGGATCTCTTGTTGTTGGCGCGGGTGGATTTGAGGACCTCCCGTTTCTGGAAAAGGATTGTCGTAACTACATCGACAAGGCACGACATCTACGACTGGGCGCAGGTGGTGCTGGGGCGCTTCGAGACTACTTTTTACGGATGCAGTACAAAAATCCGGGGTTCTTTGCATTAATGGACCTGGATGATGACGGGAGGTTAAAGAATGTATTCTGGGCGGACCCCCGTAGTAGAGCAGCCTACCAATATTTTGGTGATGTGGTCACATTCGACACCACATACCTGACAAACCGATATGGGATGCCCTTTGCACCATTTGTTGGTGTAAACCACCATGGGCAATCAATTTTGTTGGGAGCTGGCTTGATTTCCTCAGAGGATACTGAGACATTCGTGTGGTTATTTCAGACCTGGTTGCAGTGTATGGATGGTATAGCCCCTAAGGCTATTATCACTGAATTCAAGACAGAGCGATGAAAAATGCCATTTCAATTGTTTTCCCCGAGAGCCGACATCGATTCTGCCTTTGGCATATACTTAAGAAAGTACCCGAAAAGCTTGGCAGCTATGCTTCCTACAAGACTGGAATGAAAACTGCACTAATGAGATGTGTGTATGACAGCCAAAGTCGGGAAGATTTTGAGAAATGTTGGGATCAGTTCATCACCCAGTACAACTTGCATGAGAATGCATGGTTGCAGAGTTTATACACTGAGCGTGAGTACTAGGTACCGGCCTTCTTAAAAAAGTTTTTTTGGGCTGGAGTAGAGAACATCTTCAATAAATATGGAATTTCGGTTTGTTCATTTTGGGTTGATTTTGTACAAGAGCAAAAAGAAATGGAATATATGGTTTGGGTTGAGTTTTTATGGAATATCCGCTGTATGGATTGATTTTGTACTTGTGTTATGAAATGGAATATATGGTTTTGGTTGATTTTTTACTTGTGTTATGAAATGGAATATATGGTTTAGGTTGATTTTTTATGGAATACATGGTTTGGGTTGAATTTGCTTGGCAGTTATGTTTAGCATTGGTTACACATGAGAATTGTATTGTATATGGAATGCACGGTTTCTGGGTTATGAGAATTGTATTGTATATGGAATGCACGGTTTCTGGGTTATAGTTTCTGGGTTATGAGAATTGTATTGTATATGGAATGCATGGTTATAGTGCATGCAGTTGGCATAGCTTTCTGGGTTGTATGTGATGCCCGTGCGGGTTATAGTGCATGCAGTTGGCAGTTTAGCATTGGCATGTACTATAGTTTCTGGGCAATGGTTACAAATTTATTTGGTTTGTTCCCGTTTGATTGGTTATGAGAACTGCACTCTGTATACAAGCTATGCATGGTTTTTGAGTAGTCGTAATGGAATGATTTATTTCGGGAAACTAAAAATACAACCCAGGTCCTAATGAATGTGTCTTGATTTTAAACAAAGGAATGCATTTATTCAACCTGCATTGATACCTCTGCATTCAGCTTTGAAAACAATGGATATAAACACGATGTCATTAAAATAAGATCCGTGAGTACATTAGTCAGTAATGTACAAGGCAATCAGTGCATTACATACTCCAACAACATGAGTAAGTTCCAGAGGATTACTCAGTGCATTTAAATACAAAAAGAAAACCACCAAAATAGGTACAAAAGTTTCTCCCGTTTCAGGGGCAAAGACATCTACTAATGACAACACTGGGCTGGAATTCAGTGCCCTCTCCTCTAATACAACACCAGCAAACGTCCAATACAAATTAATACTACCACTAATGCAAAACCACTAATACAAGAGCAGCAAACGTCCAATACGCCCAGTTTCCGCTCCCTCTGAATATCTCCATCTTCTGTGTCACGCACCACCTCCTTCTCAAGCTGATCCATTATCTTCCGCAGGTCAATCTCCCTTTTCTCGAGAAGATGGACTATTTTCTCCAGATCTTTCTCCCTCTGTAACAGGAGCATGATTCTTTCTTGGAGCTGGAGCTCAGTCACTTGATTACTATCTGCCCACTGGAAAAACTTGCAGAAGGGTAATCCCTGATCATTGTTACACAAAGATGTTAATCAACACATAAAGAAATGGAGTGGGGAAACAAAAGATATGACACAGATGTAATTACCTCTGTGTTGTACTTTGGACACCCTAAGAATGGCCGCCCAGGGTTTTTTGCTGTAGTTGAGTATTTCAGTGTAGCTTTGACCCCACAGCAGCACAATGGTTGAGCCGTGGTACGTTTAGCAAAAGATGAACAAGACATTGACGAGGATGATGACATTTCTAGGATGAAACAAAGGAGAGAAAGGAAAGACTAATTTCCCAAAATTAGTTGGTAAGTAATATATATTTGCCACAATAAAAAGATATATAACACTGTTCAATCATTTTTTATACAGAAAGTATCAAAATATAACCAAGACCAAGTGGTTGTATTGCCAACTGTTCAATCATATTAGATAAAGGGTACCAAAATATAACCAAGACCAAGTGGCTGTATTGCCCACTGTTCAATCATATTAGATACAGGGTACCAAAATATGACCAAAACTAAGTGGCTGTATTGCCAATTGTTCAATCATATTATATACAGGGTACAAAAATATGACCAAAACCAAGTGGCTGTATTGCCCACTGTTCAATCATATTAGATACAGGGTACCAAAATATGACCAAGACCAAGTGGCTGTATTGCCCACTGTTCAATCATATTAGATACAGGGTACCAAAATATGACCAAGACCAAGTGGCTGTATTGCCCACTGTTCAATCATATTAGATACAGGGTACCAAAATATGACCAAAACCAAGTGGCTGTATTGCCCACTGTTCAATCATATTAGATACAGGGTACCAAAATATGACCAAAACCAAGTGGCTGTATTGCCCACTGTTCAATCATATTAGATACAGGGTACCAAAATATGACCAAGACCAAGTGGCTGTATTGCCCACTGTTCAATCATATTAGATACAGGGTACCAAAATATGACCAAGACCAAGTGGCTGTATTGCCCACTGTTCAATCATATTAGATACAGGGTACCAAAATATGACCAAGACCAAGTGGCTGTATTGCCCACTGTTCAATCATATTAGATACAGGGTACCAAAATATGACCAAAACCAAGTGGCTGTATTGCCAACTGTTCAATCATATTAGATACAGGGTACCAAAATATGACCAAAACCAAGTGGCTGTATTGCCAACTGTTCAATCATATTAGATACAGGGTACCAAAATATGACCAAAACCAAGTGGCTGTATTGCCAACTGTTCAATCATATTAGATACAGGGTACCAAAATATGACCAAAACCAAGTGGCTGTATTGCCAACTGTTCAATCATATTAGATACAGGGTACCAAAATATAACCAAAACCAAGTGGCTGTATTGCCAACTGTTCAATCATATTAGATACAGGGTACCAAAATATAACCAAAACCAAGTGGCTGTATGGCCAACTGTTCAATCATATTTAAGATGTTGGAAACTAAAACCAAAACAACAAGCTCAAGTCATCGAAACCTAACAATGGAGTCCCAAAACCAAGTCTTCAAATTTAACAGCTTTATTATAAAAGGAAAATGAAAAGCAAACATAAATAAAACACCTCACAAGAACACTGTTAAATATTAACAAATCACACATCACCACAGAGCTATAGTCTAGAATGTTGGAAACTAAAACCAAAACAACAAGCTCAAGTCACCGAAACCTAACAATGGAATCCCAAAACCAAGTCTTCAAATTTAACAGCTTTATTATAAAAGGAAAATGAAAAGCAAACATAAATAAAACACCTCACAAGAACATTGTTAAATATTAACAAATCACACATCACCACAGAGCTATAGTCTAGAATGTTGGAAACTAAAACCAAAACAACAAGCTCAAGTCACCGAAACCTAACCTGATTCAAGACAGAGCAATGTTAGGGTTAGGGTTTCTGTCGGTGTTAGGGTTAGGGTTTCTGTCGGTGCTTATTTCAGATCTGGTGGAGTGGAGACCAAAAATCGACTCTGTGCTTCGTGGGTCACAAATCGACTCCGTGGTTCGTGGGCTCTTCGGCACGAAGCCGAAGACCAATGGCCTACGGGGGCTGCTCTGTGAGTTAGAGATCGAAGGAAGGACGAAGAAGAAAGCGCTGGCGACGATGGAAGGAAGGAAGAAGACAACTGAAAAAGGATGGGAAGAGGGAAGGGGGAGGGAAGAGGGAAGGGGGAAGGGGGAAGACGATGGGAAGAGGGAAGGGGGAGGGGAAGGGTCTCGGACCTTCGAGAGAGAATCTGAGGGAGGGGAAGGGTCTCGGAAGGGTCGAGAGGGAAAATGAAAACCAAGGAAGGGGGGAGGGAGGGAAAAACTGAAGTAAACCCCAACTAAACGATACGACGCCGTTTCGGGAAGGTGCCACGTAGGACAACAATGACGCGGGTTCCCCAAAGACGGTTGCAACCAGACTTTTCGATTTATAAAACCGGCCCAATCCGAGCCGGTTATGGGTATTACACCCGGGTACCAGATTTAAACCCAGTACCCGGTTTTTATATAAAGCAAAACAAATCGTGTTTCACATCTCTCTCTCTCTCTCTCTCTCTCTCTCTCTCTCTCTCTCTCTCTCTCTCTCTCGTCCGAGCCCAACGACTGTAACCCTAGCCTTCGGCGCTTCACCTTCAAGTTTTGCCGCCGTCTATCTCTCTCGCCACTGCCGCCGGACGTTAGATAGGTAGTCTATCTTCTCTCTCTCTCTCTCTCTCTCGATCGATCGATCCAACAAAAAATTTAGATCTGCTATTTTTTGTTAAACATTGGGTGTTTTTTTTATTTCAAGTTTTTTATATCTGCTATTTATGTTAGATCTGAATGTATCCTTTTTTTTATGGGTTTTTATGGTCAAATATGTGCTAGCATCTTTGTTCAAGTTCAGATCTGTCTTTGTTTATCTGTTTGGTTGCTGGGAAAACGAGGGGAAAGAAAATTTGGATAAGGGTTTCTCTCAAGAGCTATTCATGTCCTAGTTGGGTTTCCCTTTAGGAATATGTAAGGTAAATTTGGTCTCAAGTCCAGCTATTTCGAGACTTTTATTTGGTTATTGAGAAAAATTGAGAGAGATAATGTACTAAACGGTTTTAAGAAACACTTCTATGCAGCCCTTGGTTTGTTTGGTTGCTAAGAAAAACTTAGAGAAACATAAAACATTGCCAACACTAAAGCTAAACGGGCTGGAAAACTTGGAATATGAATTTACATTACATTATTAGTATTAACTACCTAAAGATTCATTGAATTGCCTAGTGGGGGTTAGGGAATGAGTTTTTCATTTATAAAATGCACAAAAGGATAAATCTGTTTGTAAATCTATTTAATTGACACATTAAGCACATTGCTATTGTGGAAGCACGCAACATCATCTTATATAAAAAGTAATGATATTGTAATATTTTTATCCAAAAACTTGTAGTTGTTACATGAATCCTTTGTTTCAATTTTATACTGCCTCCATCCTCTGTTATATCATGATTCCTTTAGTGTCTTTTCTTGCAGGACTCTGGCTAAAATCCTATTTGTTGATGGGGTTCTCGACAGTGGGATTGGGGCTATCTTTGGGTTTGGCTCTTTCAGAGTAAAAGTAGAAGGTAACTTACATTTTTCCCATATTGTTCTAATGAGTTGATCCTATAGATCAGGTCCCTATTGTCCAATCTACTATGTTGAATCTTTTTGTTAAGTATGTGCATCACTGTGTGGTTATATTTAGCACTCTTGGCTGCATTAATATCTTCATGCATTCTCATATTACAGGTCTTTTGTAGGAAAATATACATCTTTTTTTTATCATATTCATATATCAAGCAGAAATGATTTGGCCCTTTTTCATATGTAAGATGTCATGAGCATGTTCATAGGAGTACCGTGTAGATGGGTGACTAGATTTGTGGAATAACTTCTAGTATCAGTACCATAACTACAACATGCAGTACATGATTGGGTCATTTGATTTTATAACATTTGACGCAAGTCTCACTTGAAAGTTCTAAACGTCTCTTGGCTTTGAGAACTGGGGAGCAAAACCGACTTAAATTTTATTCATTCATTTGTGCTATAAGCCTCAGATTTGTACAAATGTCCTTTTTGGTGGTGTTTTCTGGGATATGACTGTGGGTTAGGTGAGTGGATGAATTCTGGGATTTTGAGCAATTTAATTAGATTCTGTTTGGAGACCACATGATTGGGTCAGCTGGTTCATCATGTCATAGGTAATCAATTTCTCAAATTGCTAACAATGAACATCTTCGTTTACATTTTCTTTGGCTGAACATGGCATATTTGGGTCCAATTACATAATTTCACTGGCCCTCTCCCTCTCCCTCTCCCTCTTCTCCTCCTCCTCCTTCTTTCATTATTATTTTTACATATGGAAATGTTGAAAATGTTGATGAATGAATTGCTCTGTATAGATGTTTTGTTTTTATAAACTGTTTTGCTAAAGATGGTGGAAACTGGTATAGACTTGAAAATATCAGATTTTGGTTGTCGTGTTTTTTTCTCATCAGCAGCACATCTGTTTTGGTTGTTAATTATTCCTTTTTTCTTGCTTAGTTGATTGCTTACGCACTGTAATCATCAATTTGTTTTGGTTGTGGAGCAAGGTGCTTACTGCTTCATTTCTTGTCTTGGTTCTTTTTCTGTAGGTTCCAAATTTAATTTAGGTAGGCCATGGCTTTAAAACCATTTCCATAGAGATTTTCTTTTGATTTCTCATCTTGGGAAAAAAACAAAAACCTATTTTCTTACTCTTTTTTGGCACTTGGCAGAAAGTAATTCAAATCACTTGTGGATGGAGGCATACACTTGCTGTTACTGAAAGGAAAAGTTGTATTTTCTTGGGGAAGAGGCACCAATGGACAGCTTGAGCATGGAGAATCTGTTGAACGGTAATAGCGTTTAGATCTGAATGTCATGTATTACGATTGTCACTCTGTCTTCTCTTTTGCTAGAAATGGAACCGTTACGTCTTAAGCTATGTACAAACATGTATTGGATTCTTTCTTGCTTTAGAGATGTATGTTAGAAATATTCATGCTAAACCAACTTGTTGTTTCCTCTTGTATCTATCTCTTCCCCTCTTCCTAATTAGGTATTTCCTCTTGCAGTCTTGTGTACTTGGGCTTTTGCCTAGTTGCTATCAATAAAATTTTTACTTATCAAAAAACAAAAACCAACTCACGGTTGATTAAATGTGAGCTTTGGAATGTTCATTTAAAGCTTGATTAAATGATTTATCCTTCCCACTTTACCTCTGTTCAAGTTTGTGGAACTGAGAACATGTTTACTTTAAGCTTCTTGAAATCTCTAGACTAAATGCTCCAACTAATGATGTTTTTCTCATTTTCCCTTACACTCAACAATATTCGATTGTGATGGGTTTTAGAGTTTGTTTGGGTGGATTTTGAATCTTAGGATTAATTTTGGATTTGGTGGGTTAGAGATCTGTGATGATTTTGTGTTAGATCTGTTATGATTTTGTATTAGATCTGGCCTGGCTCATCAATTTAATGCCTCTTGAATGCAGGGTCCTCCAAGAAATCTATTTATTGGTGGAAGTTTCATCCAAGAAGCTGTCCTATTTAAATTTATTCATTTTTCCTATGTTGTTCTAATGAAACCTGTCAGCTTTCCTAGAGGCTTCTTTTTGCTTACAGATCTAATCTTCATACCATATGGTTTCATGTAATATGTAGTGAAATTTTATATTTTGTAATGTAATGTAATGTAATATGTAGTGAATTGCATGCATTTTAGTTTTTCATTTTTATATATTTTATTATTCTGGACAATGTTATGCTTTTTAATAATACCTCTTAGAAAAATTTTCACAAAATATAGGTTTTTTTAAAAACAAAAAGGTATGATTTTCAACACTTTTTTTTTTAATTTCTGTAATAAATATAGGCTTTTACATAGAGAATTATGCTTTTCAACATGGATTTTTCTTAAAAAATCTGTAATATAATATAGGTTTTTATTAAAAAAAAAATTATGCTTTTAAATCCTCAAGAAGAAGAAAGAAGAAAAAAAAAAAAACCGGGTTCAATCCGGAACCCGGAATCCGGGTTTTACAAAACCCGGAGTCATCCGGGTTTCGGCCCGGGTTGGAGACCCGGGTTACGGTTTGGGTACACCCGGGTTCCCGGGTTGGAACCCGGATGAACAACCCTAGAGCCAGATGTCTCAAGATTCACAGATTTGAACCCCCTCCCCCAATATATATATATAAAAATAATAATTCACTTTCCAAACTTCTCATATAGCATCAAACGTATTGTCGTGGGAAGACCTTCCATCCTCGTTATCTTTCACGAATGGAAAAAATGCCGTGTACACATATGGTGGCCACCGCCACCGATTCCTTATTTTGATTTTATTTTAATTTTTTACTTAATAATAATTAAATAAATATATGATTTTTTTTAATTTTTTATTTAATTAAAAAAATATATTTGAAAAAAAAAACCAAAAAAAGAGAAAAAACATTTGCCTTTTCGATGCACTCCCTCTATGGGAGTAGCACTGTCCTTCACGAATACCTACCTACCCATAGAGCTGCACCCTCAGCTCTATTCCTCTTCTCGATGGCCACTCCTAACTGGCGGAGTAAGCTGGCATGTAGCAAATCTAGTAGCTCTAGAGCATTCTAAATAATTTATGTAAAATGATTGCTAAAAAATGGACTTCTAGACAAGAAATGTAAATTATTTAAAGAATTATTTAAAAAATGAGTTTCATCCGATTATATAAAAACAAATGTAAAATACAATTAATTAAAATAACCCTTTAAACATTTTTTTATTATTATTTATTTTTCATTTACTCCCTCATTTTCTATTATTTTGATTTTACCATGTAATTAAATTCTTTCTATTGTTCATCATTTAAAACACATATATTTTATTTTCTTTTGAAAAAATATTGGAAATAATTTTTAACCAAACTTTTCTTATTTTGATTTTATTTTTAATTTTTATTTGGCTTATATATTTTTATTTTATATGTATAAGACTAAATTATTTTAACGAGCAAATAGAAACCCCAAACCGCATAGCTTAAAAGAATTAGTTAATGATGTAATTAGATCCCCATTTGAACTTTATAAAGAACAAAGATTTCTTATTTACAATCAATGAAAAATCTCATGTACCACCTACACTTATTCTTATCACTTGAGATATCACAATTATATTGCATTGTATATAAAAACATATTGTAAATATAAAAACATATATGAATATTACAAATTTATTAGTAGAGAGGAAATATTTGAAAAGAATAAAAAAATATTATTTAAATAAAATGAAATAAATAGATGAGCTCATATATAATATATTGTAAAAGTCATTAGCTAAAATTGAAAAAATGAAATTTGGTAATGTATTTTAAAGGAGAAGATAAGAAAAACAAAATCCTTGTGAACGCTTTAACCCAACAAACCATGTAAAGCTGGGAGATTTTTGCCAACCCACGGTTGTGAAGCTTGTGAAGTTGGAAGATGAGTTATGCGATTTTTTAAAATGAAAATGGTAGACAAAAATGTGTTCATACAGATGTGCAAATCTTCAGTTTTACATCACATTTTATTTACCCTTCTCTGAATGATGAAATCGGCAGCAGGCTCTCCAACGACAAATAATTCGCAAAACCAACAACATAAATTTGGTGAAATGGTCGTATATGGCTAATAGATGAAAGGCAAATTGAAACCCTAAACATATCAATTGTTTCTACAAAGTGTTTCCAAATAATATAAACTTATCTAATTACATTTGAATCTAAGCCATCTAAATCTCAACGGATTAAATTCAGAAATATGCTATCATAGAGGATAATTATCCTGCTCAACATCTTTATCAGTTGTGCTGACTTGAGTTGTTTTGTTTGACTGGACTCTGTTATGCAACAGTGGAGAGCTATGATTCCGACGACCACATGCCGTAATAATACATGGGTAAGTTCAATTCTGGTGAAAGAGGAGGGGACATAGCTGTTTAAATCTGGACTCTAATCCTAGTGTGTCATTGTTCTTTAATATTAAAAGGAAAATGTGTTGGTTTTTTATTGCGTGGTGTAAATCCTTCTTTTGCACGACATCCAGTTCGAAGAGGGTCTCTCCTAATAACCTAGATGAAAACATATCAAAATCAAGGACAATTACAGTATTTGTCCTGGATTTTATTGAAAAAAACAATCGAAAGCTTAATGATTTTATTGAAAAAAAATCAGATTTTCTATCGCCAAACTACCAGCTCTTTTGAGATGCATATCTCAAACTACCAACTTTGTGACATTAGTCGCCATAATAAATAACATTATGCACCCACTATTAAGATCCAACTGTCAATATTTTACATTGCCCTTAGATATTATTACCCGACAATGTTTTCATCCATATTTACCCTTAGACATTAAAAAAAAGGCTATATATTTATGTATGAAGTGAACCTGAAAGGTATGGGTTAGTTTGGCTGAACTAGGAATAGAATGATAAACATACACAAAAGGTCCTGCAATATTTGGCGACAGAGCAACCAATTCCATTTGACCAAACTGCTAAAAATGCAAGTATAAATGAAAACTAATCCCCCTAACCCCAAAGCATTTAGGACAGGAAACAATCGTAAGCTCAACTTGTCTCCAATGATAATCATTAAATATAAACTATAAAGACCCCGAAAAGGGTTAATGGCCAATGAACCAAAGCTGCACACATAGGTATATAAAATAATTTTTTGTTACTAAGGGGATTGGAACGGAAAGTACTTGGACTCGAATCTTGGGCATCTACTCATAAGAGGTCAACAAATACCATGAATCCGAAACACCATATGTGAGTGAACAAAGACACTTCCCACGCTTCTTTCATATTAGATCTAAAAAGTAATATGAGATAAAATAATACCGAGGCCTCACAGTCTTCACACACCTACACCTAAACATCCTAGAATGCCTCTAAATTAGAAATGCTCTTATATATAAGGCAAGGGCTTGCTTATCCTGAAATGTAATGTCAAATTGATAGCATCATACAGCTATCACTATCAAAAAGGCAGGCAAGTTCTACTGTATGCATGGAACATTCACCTCATCTTTCACAAGTTTCTAATTTTGCCTGATGTGTGCAACACTGATGGATTACCATACAAACCTGCTGAAACATGACCTCCCGAAATTATTTTTCCATTCGGGATCTATAGCCAAGGTCACATTTGATTATGTCAAAAGCAATCGCGTCTCCGTTGGTGCAATGGGGAGCCCTTGAAATTCTATCTTCCCAAGGTGTGCCCTAACAACATCAGGAACCTCATTTTGATACTTGCTGACAAATTTCTCCATGAATTTCTTCTCAGCCATTTTGACTATATATACAATGCTAGTATCTTCCTTTATCAACCCCTTCAACATCAAAAGTTGCAGAACTGAACACCTTGGAATAATCCGCTTCTCCAAGCTAAGCTGTAGAAGAATCGGACTCTTGGAGATCATAGAAGGTTTCATCTTCAGTTTGTTCACAAAGAAATCCATCATTTTCTTGATCTTCTTTTCCGAACAACTCATACACAAGGGATGCCGCTTGAATGCTGTGTAAATCTCATCCTCTGACAAACCAAAACTCCTCAAAGCTTGCACCTTCTGCTCCCACAATGTTTTACTATTTTGTGCCATGGACCCAATGGCAACAATAAATTGCAGACAATTGGGTTCAAAACCTAATTTCATAACATCAATAACAATCTCACTAAACCGATTGCTATCGATTCTCAGTGGCGATGGTCTTATAAAGAAGAGTTTGAAAACTAATGACTGGGGAACACCATGGCTTATCAGAGTAGCGATGTTGGGCTGTAGCATATGTACAACGTTTATTCTAATTACTTCAGAGTATGCCTTTATAACCTTTAAGACATTCTCGTCAGTGCCAAGAATCCGCCTAAGCTCTTGAACACACGGAATGATTTGTTTTTCGAGGCTTGTTCGCAGAACATAAGGGGATGCAGATAAAAGCTTTGTAATTTCAAGATCTGACAAGCCTAACGATTTGAAAAACTCCAGCTTTGGCTTAAAAGTCTTTTGAGCATTATACGTATAAAGTTCGGGACACTTCATCATCAAAGTTTTTATTTGCATATCACTAAAACCATGTGCAATAAAAAATCAACAGCAGTGTACGCATCACTTTCTAGCACAGCTGGGTATTTGCTAAGCATTTTGGCAAGGCTAGCGCCAGAAAACCCTAAGGATTTAAACAACTCCAAGTTGGGCTTGAGGGTATTGCCTAAATCGGCCAAAAGCAATGATGGACGGCTACTAAATAAGTGTATGATGTGGTTCTGCGTCAAACCGTGAGTTCTCAACAGATTCAGAACGGAGTTGGGATTCTCTACGTTCTCAATGTTGAGCTTCTTGGAAGCTGAAGTGGCCAATTCTAAGGACAGCCCACACGAGTTTCGGAAAAAAGAAACTGTAAGAGATTTTGGATCCGTGGAATTAGGGGGGTCTGAGATGGGCTTGAGAGAGAAGGTTGAGAACAAGTGGCCATGGCAGATTGGTGATGCTCTGCACCTTAATTGTTGGGGCAGCTTTACGGAAAATAAACGAAGCATTTGATTTGATTTCCGAAAAAGCTGAATCAATGGTTACCTGGATTGAGTTTTGAGATGGAATGCGATGCTATTGAGTTGATTGAAGAAGCGTCGGCCTCCTCACTTTCCCCATGCTCTATGACTTCTCAGTGCGGTAGTGATTTCTGCTGGAGGTTCGGCTAACGAGCACAGCCTAAAGGCACCCGAAGGCCGAAAGTGAAGAAAATTAATGTAAAAAAAAATTTACAATTTTCGTTTACTTTTGAATTAATATAAAAAAAATAGAGAAATTTTATTATTCTGCCTCATTGATTTTGTATATATATATATATATTTATAAGTTTAGGATAACAATGGCTGTGCTCGTACGTTGTCGTGTTATGGACCTATGGTGAAGCATGCGCATGAATTATGATCAGCTAGCTGGTTTCAGTAATGGAGACTTTGAGAGGACAGTATGCCGGGAGTTGGTTTGGTTTATTTTATTATATATAATTATTATAAATTTTTTGAATTTTTTTATTAAAATTTAATAAATAATTTTATTTTTTTAAAATTTTTAAATAAAATTAATATTAATTTTTTTTTAACAAAATATTTCATTTTATCTTATTTGTACAGTAAAGCGACCATTTTGACAAGCTGTCAATTATTTTAGGATGGCATGTGGGATCAATTAATTAATTCTCGTGATCAAACTCATGCTATCGTAATGCATGCTCAAACTGCACGTGAATGTTTATTAATAATATTAAGTAAAATAAATTATCTTGCTTCGATCCAACCCAAGAAACGTAGATTTCTTGTGATCTTTGCTTCGATGTCTTAAACTAATTACTTCAATTTCTAATCTCAGTTGTTTTAAACCTATCAATTTTAAAATATAAATTATTTATACTGTCTTAAATTTTAATAATGGAATCTAGTTTTTTTAATATAAAAAATAGATAAATTTACACACATTAAAATTGTACTTACTTCCAAAAAAAAAAAAAAACCCAAAACAAAAATGTATAAAACATTACTAAAAGATAAAATAAAATAAAGTGAATAATTCAGAGAAATGATAAAAAATTTTGAAACAAGTAAATATCGTTTTCAGTTGTCTCTATAAATAGATCATAATAAAGAATCAAAAAAATTCTAAAGGAGACTGACAAAAAATACGTGGTTAGAGGCCGCTCAACAAACGAAATGCCTAAAGTTTAAAATCCACAATTTGCAATATATCCTTTAATATCAACACTAATTAAATCCTAAGTTTAAAGACTATATCTTGTATGGAAAAATTTAGTTGTAAGCAATTCTACGAATCAATACGTACTCCCGATATTAGGCCTGCAACCTGGCCAACCCGAGCTGTGTTTGGGCCCGACCCGACTCGGTCCGATTCCCAGCATAACAAAACACAACTTGATCCGACTTTAGTCGGATCGACCCGACTTCGCTCAGATTACCGGAATAGGCACAGAACTCGCCGAATCTCCACTGCGAACTTGGTGTAGCAGAAAACATGCATGCCGAACAATAAGAGGACGACAGGCCCGGGTTTTCCTTGGTGTAGCAGAATAACAAAACACAACTCGATCCGACTTAGTCGGATCGACCCAACTTCGCTCAACTTACCGGAATAGGCACAGAACTCACCGAATCTCCACCGTGAACTTGGTGTAGCAAAAAACATACAGCGTAGTGGAGACGCCGGCCGAATAATAAGACGACGACAGGCCCGGGTTTTCCTTGGCCTCGTACCTCGTAAGAATGAAGACGCCATCGCCAATAACACACCAATGAGGAACCACATGAGGTCCCACCACGTGAGCCATCTTCTTCGTCTCATGCTGGCTTCGAGCCTTCATCTCCACAAGCTCCGTCCAGTCCATGAACCGAGTCAAGACCCGATCCCTCAACCTCAACAGAGTCTCCATGAGCGCCCTCCCATAGTTTCCCCAGCACTGAAACAATCTCTTGGGGAGAAACTCGTCGATCTCTTGGGAGAAACTCGTGTGCACGAACACCCTACCTTCTTGAAACTTTTAGATCTAGAAAGAAAATAAAGATGAGGAGACGGAGGAATAAGGCTTTCGTGCGGAAATGTGGGTGTAATTTTAAGAGCCGGGTTGAGCGAGTTGTACGGGTCGAATCCGACAACTAGCCAAAACCGTTATTCTCGGATTGGATCGGATCGGTGTTCGCAGACGGGCCGGGTTGCTCGGTTTCCTGCACAGGCCTAATTGCTAAAGCTCTAATTGTAGTGCCCTCTTCTTGACGGTAACTTTCTTGTTAAAGTTCCAAATCTAAAAGCCACGATACTTTTAAATATTATTTTAATTAAACTTGTAGTGTTTGTTTGGGTATCAAAATCATGTTCTTATCTCATCTAATTATTATAATTTTTTAAATTATTAAATAAAATATAATAAATAATTTAACTTTTTTAAATCTTAAAATAAAATTAATTTTACAAAAATTTATTTTAATATCATTTTATTTAATTTTTAATTTTGATCTCTACTAATCTAATTATAACTCACTATCACATAGAGCCAGATGTCTCAAGATTCACAGATTTGAACCCCCTCCCCCAATATATATAAAATAATAATAATAATTCACTTTCCAAACTTTTCATATAGTATCAAACGTATTGTCGTGGCAAGACCTTCCATTCTCGTTATCTTTCACGAATAGAAAAAATGCCGTGTACACATATGGTGGCCACCGATTCCTTATTTTTATTTTATTTTAATTTTTTACTTAATAATAATTAAATAAATATTTTTAAATGAATTTATGATTTTTTTAATTTTTTATTTAATTAAAAAAATATATTTGAAAAAGAAAACCAAAAAAAGAGAAAAAAAACATTTGCCTTTTCGATGCACTCCCTCTATGGGAGTAGCACTGTCCTTCACGAATACCTACCTACCCATAGAGCTGCACCCTCAGCTCTATTCCTCTTCTCGATGGCCACTCCTAACTGGCGGAGTAAGCTGGCATGTAGCAAATCTAGTAGCTCTAGAGCATTCTAAATAATTTATGTAAAATGATTGCTAAAAAATGGACTTCTAGACAAGAAATGTAAATTATTTAAAGAATTATTTAAAAAATGAGTTTCATCCGATTATATAAAAACAAATGTAAAATACAATTAATTAAAATAACCCTTTAAACATTTTTTTATTATTATTTATTTTTCATTTACTCCCTCATTTTCTATTATTTTGATTTTACCATGTAATTAAATTCTTTCTATTGTTCATCATTTAAAACACATATATTTTATTTTCTTTTGAAAAAATATTGGAAATAATTTTTAACCAAACTTTTCTTATTTTGATTTTATTTTTAATTTTTATTTGGCTTATATATTTTTATTTTATATGTATAAGACTAAATTATTTTAACGAGCAAATAGAAACCCCAAACCGCATAGCTTAAAAGAATTAGTTAATGATGTAATTAGATCCCCATTTGAACTTTATAAAGAACAAAGATTTCTTATTTACAATCAATGAAAAATCTCATGTACCACCTACACTTATTCTTATCACTTGAGATATCACAATTATATTGCATTGTATATAAAAACATATTGTAAATATAAAAACATATATGAATATTACAAATTTATTAGTAGAGAGGAAATATTTGAAAAGAATAAAAAAATATTATTTAAATAAAATGAAATAAATAGATGAGCTCATATATAATATATTGTAAAAGTCATTAGCTAAAATTGAAAAAATGAAATTTGGTAATGTATTTTAAAGGAGAAGATAAGAAAAACAAAATCCTTGTGAACGCTTTAACCCAACAAACCATGTAAAGCTGGGAGATTTTTGCCAACCCACGGTTGTGAAGCTTGTGAAGTTGGAAGATGAGTTATGCGATTTTTTAAAATGAAAATGGTAGACAAAAATGTGTTCATACAGATGTGCAAATCTTCAGTTTTACATCACATTTTATTTACCCTTCTCTGAATGATGAAATCGGCAGCAGGCTCTCCAACGACAAATAATTCGCAAAACCAACAACATAAATTTGGTGAAATGGTCGTATATGGCTAATAGATGAAAGGCAAATTGAAACCCTAAACATATCAATTGTTTCTACAAAGTGTTTCCAAATAATATAAACTTATCTAATTACATTTGAATCTAAGCCATCTAAATCTCAACGGATTAAATTCAGAAATATGCTATCATAGAGGATAATTATCCTGCTCAACATCTTTATCAGTTGTGCTGACTTGAGTTGTTTTGTTTGACTGGACTCTGTTCTGCAACAGTGGAGAGCTACGATTCCGACGATCACATGCCGTAATAATACATGGGTAAGTTCAATTCTGGTGAAAGAGGAGGGGACATAGCTGTTTAAATCTGGACTCTAATCCTAGTGTGTCATTGTTCTTTAATATTAAAAGGAAAATGTGTTGGTTTTTTATTGCGTGGTGTAAATCCTTCTTTTGCACGACATCCAGTTCGAAGAGGGTCTCTCCTAATAACCTAGATGAAAACATATCAAAATCAAGGACAATTACAGTATTTGTCCTGGATTTTATTGAAAAAAACAATCGAAAGCTTAATGATTTTATTGAAAAAAAATCAGATTTTCTATCGCCAAACTACCAGCTCTTTTGAGATGCATATCTCAAACTACCAACTTTGTGACATTAGTCGCCATAATAAATAACATTATGCACCCACTATTAAGATCCAACTGTCAATATTTTACATTGCCCTTAGATATTATTACCCGACAATGTTTTCATCCATATTTACCCTTAGACATTAAAAAAAAGGCTATATATTTATGTATGAAGTGAACCTGAAAGGTATGGGTTAGTTTGGCTGAACTAGGAATAGAATGATAAACATACACAAAAGGTCCTGCAATATTTGGCGACAGAGCAACCAATTCCATTTGACCAAACTGCTAAAAATGCAAGTATAAATGAAAACTAATCCCCCTAACCCCAAAGCATTTAGGACAGGAAACAATCGTAAGCTCAACTTGTCTCCAATGATAATCATTAAATATAAACTATAAAGACCCCGAAAAGGGTTAATGGCCAATGAACCAAAGCTGCACACATAGGTATATAAAATAATTTTTTGTTACTAAGGGGATTGGAACGGAAAGTACTTGGACTCGAATCTTGGGCATCTACTCATAAGAGGTCAACAAATACCATGAATCCGAAACACCATATGTGAGTGAACAAAGACACTTCCCACGCTTCTTTCATATTAGATCTAAAAAGTAATATGAGATAAAATAATACCGAGGCCTCACAGTCTTCACACACCTACACCTAAACATCCTAGAATGCCTCTAAATTAGAAATGCTCTTATATATAAGGCAAGGGCTTGCTTATCCTGAAATGTAATGTCAAATTGATAGCATCATACAGCTATCACTATAAAAAAGGCAGGCAAGTTCTAATGAACATTCACCTCATCTTTCACAAGTTTCTAATTTTACCTGATGTGTGCAACACTGATGGATTACCATACAAACCTGCTGAAACATGACCTCCTGAAATAATTTTCCCTTCAGGATCTATAGCCAAGGTCACATTTGATTATGTCAAAAGCAATCACGTCTCCATTGGTGCAACGGGGAGCCCTTGAAATTCTATCTTCCCCTGGTTCGCTTTAACAACATCAGGAACCTCATTTTGATACTTTCTGACAAATTTCTCCATGAATTTCTTCTCAGTCATTTTAAGTATATATACAATGCTAGTATCTTCCTTTATCAACCCCTTCAACATCAAAAGTTGCAGAACTGAACACCTTGGAATAATCCGCTTCTCCAAGCTAAGCTGTAGAAGAATCGGACTCTTGGAGATCATAGAAGGTTTCATCTTCAGTTTGTTCACAAAGAAATCCATCATTTTCTTGATCTTCTTTTCCGAACAACTCATACACAAGGGATGCCGCTTGAATGCTGTGTAAATCTCATCCTCTGACAAACCAAAACTCCTCAAAGCTTGCACCTTCTGCTCCCACAATGTTTTACTATTTTGTGCCATGGACCCAATGGCAACAATAAATTGCAGACAATTGGGTTCAAAACCTAATTTCATAACATCAATAACAATCTCACTAAACCGATTGCTATCGATTCTCAGTGGCGATGGTCTTATAAAGAAGAGTTTGAAAACTAATGACTGGGGAACACCATGGCTTATCAGAGTAGCGATGTTGGGCTGTAGCATATGTACAACGTTTATTCTAATTACTTCAGAGTATGCCTTTATAACCTTTAAGACATTCTCGTCAGTGCCAAGAATCCGCCTAAGCTCTTGAACACACGGAATGATTTGTTTTTCGAGGCTTGTTCGCAGAACATAAGGGGATGCAGATAAAAACTTTGTAATTTCAAGATCTGACAAGCCTAACGATCTGAAAAACTCCAACTTTGGCTTAAGAATCTTTTGAGCATTATACGTATACAATACGGGACACTTCATAGTCAAAGTCTTTATTTGCACATCGCTAAGACCTTGTGCTCTAAAAAAATCAACAGCAGTGTATGCATCACTTTCTAGCACAGTTGGGTATTTGGTGAGCATTTTGGCGAGGCTAGCGCCACAAAACCCTAAGGATTTAAACAACTCCAAGTTGGGCTTGAGGGTATTGCCTAAATCGGCCAAAAGCAATGATGGACGGCTACTAAATAAGTGTATGATGTGGTTCTGCGTCAAACCGTGAGTTCTCAACAGATTCAGAACGGAGTTGGGATTCTCTACGTTCTCAATGTTGAGCTTCTTGGAAGCTGAAGTGGCCAATTCTAAGGACAGCCCACACGAGTTTCGGAAAAAAGAAACTGTAAGAGATTTTGGATCCGTGGAATTAGGGGGGTCTGAGATGGGCTTGAGAGAGAAGGTTGAGAACAAGTGGCCATGGCAGATTGGTGATGCTCTGCACCTTAATTGTTGGGGCAGCTTTACGGAAAATAAACGAAGCATTTGATTTGATTTCCGAAAAAGCTGAATCAATGGTTACCTGGATTGAGTTTTGAGATGGAATGCGATGCTATTGAGTTGATTGAAGAAGCGTCGGCCTCCCCACTTTCCCCATGCTCTATGACTTCTCAGTGCGGTAGTGATTTCTGCTGGAGGTTCAGCTAACGAGCACAGCCTAAAGGCACCCGAAGGCCGAAAGTGAAGAAAATTAATGTAAAAAAAATTTACAATTTTCGTTTACTTTTGAATTAATATAAAAAAAATAGAGAAATTTTATTATTCTGCCTCATTGATTTTGTATATATATATATATATATATATATATAAACTCCCACGTTGGATTTTGCATCTTTGAATCAAATACTAATAAAATATTTTTATTTTTTATTTTTTTCTTAAAATTATTATTTTTATATATTTTACAATTAGCACAATGTGCTCAAAAATATTAATTCCATATATCGAAATATTACCAATTTTATATATCAAAATGACCACTTTTATCAATAAATATTAATATATACTAAAAAAACATTTTGTATCATCAACTTAATATAAATTTAATATATCAAAATCATTTTAATACAAATTTCACAAAATTGATTTTAATGGGTAGGAGAGAGAAAAAATAGAAAGATAATATTTGAAGAGTGAATTGTATTTCTTCAATACTAATCATAACTATGCAAAATTTTGAAGATACATAATCCTATATAAACTAATTTAAAGGGATATTATATAAATATGAAGATAAATATAAAGATGTATAAACTATTGTCAATGCTCTAAAGAGTGGCCGTTGAGAAGAGGAACATAGCTGAGGGTGCGGCTCTACCGAATGGGTAGGTAGGTAATCGTGAAAGATAATGACAGACGATGGAAGGTCTTGCCCTGAGTTTACAGTTTGATTTTATAGATTAGGAGAGGTTTAGAAAGTGAGGGTTTTTTTTTTAATTTTTTTTATTGAATTTTATTTTATAACATTGGGAGATGGGGTCAAATTTATTATCTCCACTGTAGAGATGTGAATCTTGTGACATCAGGTCACATGTTGTTGGGATACGAATAATTCTACTTGTTATTTACACACATTATGTGATGACCCGCTTTTATGTGTATTTTCACTGAAGGAATATTTTAATTTAATTAAATATTTTATAGTGCTTTTATTTTAAATTATCGAGTTTTAAATGGATTTTATTGGCGGTTGGATTTAAATTGCGATTTAATTTATTTTGGCTTGTTTTTTGTTTTAAAAATTTAATAGTTGGTTTTTACTAGTTATTTATTTTATTTTAGCTTATCGATGTGTTTAAAATATTTTCTTGGTGTTTATTTATTTATTTGATGTAGTGTTTAATTTATTTTAAGTCGATTTTATGTTTTTATATCGTTTTCGGCGGATCAGTCGTTAGACTTCCGAAGTGAGGACTGGACCTCATTTGTTTACTTCATCTTTTTTTTCTTTTCCTTTTCTTTTTCTTTTTCTTNCTATTGAGTTGATTGAAGAAGCGTCGGCCTCCTCACTTTCCCCATGCTCTATGACTTCTCAGTGCGGTAGTGATTTCTGCTGGAGGTTCGGCTAACGAGCACAGCCTAAAGGCACCCGAAGGCCGAAAGTGAAGAAAATTAATGTAAAAAAAAATTTACAATTTTCGTTTACTTTTGAATTAATATAAAAAAAATAGAGAAATTTTATTATTCTGCCTCATTGATTTTGTATATATATATATATATAAACTCCCACATTGGATTTTGCATCTTTGAACCAAATATTAATAAAATATTTTTATTTTTTATTTTTTTCTTAAAATTATTATTTTTATATATTTTACAATTAGCACAATGTGCTCAAAAATATCAATTCCATATATCGAAATATTACCAATTTTATATATCAAAATGATCACTTTTATCAATAAATATTAATATATACTAAAAAAACATTTTGTATCATCAACTTAATATAAATTTAATATATCAAAATCATTTTAATACAAATTTCACAAAATTGATTTTAATGGGTAAGAGAGAGAAAAAAATAGAAAGATAATATTTGAAGAGTGAATTGTATTTTTTCACACTTGAAGAAATACTAATCATAACTATGCAAAAATTTGAAGATGCATAATCCAATATAAACTAATTTAGAGAGATATTATATAAATATGAAGATAAATATAAGGATGTATAAACTATTGCCAATGCTCTAAAGAGTGCCCGTTGAGAAGAGGAACATAGCTGAGGGTGCGGCTCTACCGAATGGGTAGGTAGGTAATCGTGAAAGATAATGACAGACGATGGAAGGTCTTGCCATGAGTTTACAGTTTGATTTTATAGATTAGGAGAGGTTTAGAAATTGAGGGTTTTTATTTTTTATTTTTTTTATTGAATTTTATTTTATAACATTGGGAGATGGGGTCAAATTTATTATCTCCATTATAGAGATGTTAATCTTGTGACATTAGGTCACATGCTGTTGGGATAAGAACAATTCTACTTATTATTTACACACATTACATATTATATTTATTTTATTTTATTTCTTCATTTTTTCTATAAAAAATATTTAGTGTGGGAATGATAAGTAGAACAATTTAATTAGTTTAGTTAGAATAAAATAAAATTTAAATTTAAAAAAATAAAAAATAATTTTAAAATATGTAAAGTAAGATAATGAGTAGTATTTTTTGTTGAGATAAGATAAAATGAGTTGATATGAGTTTGATATCCAAAATGACCTAAAGGTTTAATTAAATTAATATTAAAGTATCGTGACTTTATATTTGGATCTTTAAGAAGAAAGTTACTGTTGAGAAGAGGGCCCTATGATTAGAGTATTGGCAATGATGTAAGAAAAAATGTTGCCCTTAAGGTCATATTCCAGTGTGATGCAGCTCTTTTGGTTTATGTGGAATACGTGATGTTGCAAAATCCTATTGGTGTCCGGTAATACTTCAACAACAGTCTGACCGGTTCAAATCAGAACTGTTTCAATTTATTTCCTTGAATAATGGCATGTATCAAATCTGGTAGCTTTAGAGCATTCTTAATGAGTTATATAAAATGATTGCTTAAAAATAGAGTTTCATATAAAAAAATGTAAACTATTTGAAGAATTGTTCATAAAATGAGTTCCGTCCGATTAAATAAGAGGAAATGTTAAATACAATTAACTAAAATAACCTTGTAAACATTTTATTATTATTTATATTTCATTTACTCCCTCTTTTTCTTTTTCTTTTATTTTATCATGTAATTAAATTCTTTTTATTATTCATCATTTAAAACACATATATTTCATTTTCTTTTGAAAAATATCTTGGAAATAATTTTTAACCAAACTTTTCATATTTTGATTTTATTTTTAATTGTTATCTGGCTTATATAAATTTATTTTGTGTGTATAAGAATTATATTGCATTGTATATAAAAACAAATTGCAAATATAAAAACATATATTGATATTGCAAATTTATTAGCAGAAATGAAATATTTAAAAAGAATAAAAAAAGATTATTTAAATGATATGAAAAAATAAATAAGTATTGTAAAAGTCATTATGTAAAATAGAAAAAGTGAAGTTTGGTGATATATTTTAAAGGATAGGATAAAGAAACTATTGTGAATGCTCTATCCCAGCAAACTTTATGAAGTTGGGAGATTTTTGCCAACCTAAAGTTGTGAAGCTTGTGAAGTTGGAAGATAAGTTCTGCGATTCTTTAAAATGAATGTGTGGTGCTTGCACAATCTATAACTGTGTCAAACATTACTCTTCAACAACTTGTGAAAAAACCCAGAGAGATGCAAACAATGTAGGTCTTCGTTGCCTACAAAGTTAGTTAATTGCATAATTTTGCCCTATACATCAACCTCATCACACGTGGCCGAGGCCGACGTGTTAAAATAGAGGCTTCTCCGTGGTAGAAGTCGATTGAGCGTGCATGCTAGAAATGCGAAGTATGACAATCGATTTGGATTCAAGAATTCCTCCAAGTTATCTCAATTCATTTCATCTAATAATTATAACTTTTTTAAATCTGCACATAAAATATAATAAATAATTTAATTTTTTCAAATCTCAAAATAATAATGATATTAAAAAATAATATTATAATAAAATTTTAATTAACTTTTATTTTAACCCATCTAATCTCGAAGGACCTTAAATGCGTGTCGGTAGCAGTGGATGTAAGCCAAAAGCATCCAAGTTAGCGGTGGAGGTTGATTTCTATGGAAAGACATGACTTTCTAAAATTCATGAGTTTGAGGGTTACAGTGCCTAAGGTTAAGAATGCGGTGGAGAAGCTTATATGAGACCAGTTGTAGAGTTAAGAGATTAAGCTGAGAGAGAAGTTTTTAACTGGATCAAATTTATGGACTGTTAGCTCGGAAAATGGCAGACAAAAACATGTTCAACTTAAGCACCAAGAACCCACACTTTTTTTTTTTTTTTTGTTTTTCAGTCTTGATCTTGAGGTTCATACGGATGCGCAAATCTTCAGTTTTACATCATATTTTATTTACTCTTCTCTGAATGATGAAATTGGGAGCAGGCTCTCCAACGACAAAAAAATTTGCAAAACCAACAACATAAATTTGGTTTTTATGGTCGTATATGGCTAGTAGATGAAAGATAGATTGAAGAGAGGGTTTAGAGCATTGGCATTGGTTTGGCCAAATTCATCTTTAAATTTGGCCAATATCAACACTTATTTGCATTTGCCTATTCCATTTAAATTCAATCTCCACATTGGATTAGCCATTCATTCTCTATATAATAATAAAATATTATTCAATTAATAATTTTTTTATTTAATTTATTTTATCACATTTTGTAATTCTACCAATTAAATGTTAATAATAATTATATTATATTAAATTAATATTAAAAAAGTATTATTAAATGTTAATAGTAATTATATTCTAATTAAATTAATATTAAAAAGTATTATTAAATGTTAATAGTAATTATATTATATTAAATTAATATTTAAAAAAGTATTATTAAATGTTAATTATATTCTAATTAATTTAATTTATTTGTTTGGAATGAGAAATTAATATTTTAATATTTGATGAATGAATAGTGGTCTTCCATCTTTAGCCAACTACTGTAGCAAAAGTCTAAATTATTTTAGATTTGGCCAATCCAATGTGAAGGGTTTTTGAGCTAAATTATGTAAAATTTAGACAAACATCCCATTTGGCCAAGCCAATGTGGATGCTTAGCAACTTAAAAACCCTGAACATATCAATTGATGATATAGGGTTTGTACAAAGTTCTTTAAAATAATGTAAACTAATCTAATTACATTTGAGTCTATCTAAATCTCAACAGATTAAAATTCAAATACATGCTATCTTAGAGGATAATTATCCTGCTCAACATCTTTATTAGTAGTTATACATAGAACCTTATCTCGTGTGCAGTTGTGTTGACTTTAGTTGTTGTGTTTGACTGGACTCTGTTCTTTAACAGTAGAGAGCTACGATTCCGACGACCACCATGCCGTAATTTAACATGGGTAAGTTCAATAATAATCCTAGTGTGCCATTCCTCTTTAACATTAGAAGGAAAATGTGTTGGTTTTTTATTGGGCAGTGTAAATCCTTCTTTTGAACGACATCCGGTTCGAAGAGGATCTCTCCTAATAACCTAGATGAAAACAAATCAAAATCAAGGACAAATTACAGTATTTGACACTTAAAATTGTAAGCTTACTGATTTTATTGAAAAAAAAATCAGATTTTGTATCGCCAAACTACCAGCTCTTGAAGTTGGGAGATTTTTGCCAACCTAAAGTTGTGAAGCTTGTGAAGTTGGAAGATAAGTTCTGCGATTCTTTAAAATGAATGTGTGGTGCTTGCACAATCTATAACTGTGTCAAACATTACTCTTCAACAACTTGTGAAAAAACCCAGAGAGATGCAAACAATGTAGGTCTTCGTTGCCTACAAAGTTAGTTAATTGCATAATTTTGCCCTATACATCAACCTCATCACACGTGGCCGAGGCCGACGTGTTAAAATAGAGGCTTCTCCGTGGTAGAAGTCGATTGAGCGTGCATGCTAGAAATGCGAAGTATGACAATCGATTTGGATTCAAGAATTCCTCCAAGTTATCTCAATTCATTTCATCTAATAATTATAACTTTTTTAAATCTGCACATAAAATATAATAAATAATTTAATTTTTTCAAATCTCAAAATAATAATGATATTAAAAAATAATATTATAATAAAATTTTAATTAACTTTTATTTTAGCTCATGACCTTAAATGCGTGTCGGTAGCAGTGGATTTAAGCCAAAAGCATCCAAGTTAGCGGTGGAGGTTGATTTCTACGGAAAGACATGACTTTCTAAAATTCATAAGTTTGAGGGTTACAGTGCCTAAGGTTAAGAATGCGGTGTAGAAGCTTATATGAGACCAGTTGTAGAGTTAAGAGATTAAGCTGAGAGAGAAGTTTTTAACTGGATCAAATATATGGACTGTTAGCTCGGAAAATGGCAGACAAAAACATGTTCAACTTAAGCACCAAGAACCCACACTTTTTTTTTTTTTTTTGTTTTTCAGTCTTGATCTTGAGGTTCATACGGATGCGCAAATCTTCAGTTTTACATCATATTTTATTTACTCTTCTCTGAATGATGAAATTGGGAGCAGGCTCTCCAACGACAAAAAAATTTGCAAAACCAACAACATAAATTTGGTTTTTATGGTCGTATATGGCTAGTAGATGAAAGATAGATTGAAGAGAGGGTTTAGAGCATTGGCATTGGTTTGGCCAAATTCATCTTTAAATTTGGCCAATATCAACACTTATTTGCATTTGCCTATTCCATTTAAATTCAATCTCCACATTGGATTAGCCATTCATTCTCTATATAATAATAAAATATTATTCAATTAATAATTTTTTTATTTAATTTATTTTATCACATTTTGTAATTCTACCAATTAAATGTTAATAATAATTATATTCTAATTAAATTAATATTAAAAAAGTATTATTAAATGTTAATAATAATTATATTCTAATTAAATTAATATTGGAAAAAGTATTATTCAATGTTAATAATAATTATATTATATTAAATTAATATTAAAAAAGTATTATTAAATGTTAATTAATTATATTCTAATTAAATTAATAATAAAAAGTATTTTAAATGTTAATAATATAATTATATTCTAAATATTAAATGTTAATTATATTCTAATTAATTTAATTTATTTGTTTGGAATGAGAAATTAATATTTTAATATTTGATGAATGAATAGTGGTCTTCCATCTTTAGCCAACACTGTAGCAAAAGTCTAAATTATTTTAGATTTGGCCAATCCAATGTGAAGGGTTTTTGAGCTAAATTATGTAAAATTTAGACAAACATCCCATTTGGCCAAGCCAATGTGGATGCTTAGCAACTTAAAAACCCTGAACATATCAATTGATGATATAGGGTTTGTACAAAGTTCTTTAAAATAATGTAAACTAATCTAATTACATTTGAGTCTATCTAAATCTCAACAGATTAAAATTCAAATACATGCTATCTTAGAGGATAATTATCCTGCTCAACATCTTTATTAGTGTTATACATAGGTTATCCTGTCATAGACGCTTATCGTGTGCAGTTGTGTTGACTTTAGTTGTTGTGTTTGACTGGACTCTGTTCTTTAACAGTAGAGAGCTACGATTCCGACGACCACCATGCCGTAATTTAACATGGGTAAGTTCAATAATAATCCTAGTGTGCCATTCCTCTTTAACATTAGAAGGAAAATGTGTTGGTTTTTTATTGGGCGGTGTAAATCCTTCTTTTGAACGACATCCGGTTCGAAGAGGATCTCTCCTAATAACCTAGATGAAAACAAANCTCCTAACAACCTAGATGAAAACAAATCAAAATCAAGGACAAATTACAGTATTTGACCCTTAAAATTGTAAGCTTACTGATTTTATTGAAAAAAAAATCAGATTTTGTATCGCCAAACTACCAGCTCTTTTGAGATGCATATCTCAAACTACCAACTTTGTGACATTAGTCGCCATAATAAATAACATTATGCACCCAGTATTAAGATCCAACTGTCAATATTTTACATTGCCCTTAGATATTATTACCCTACAATGTTTTCATCCATATTTACCCATAGACATTAAAAAAAGGCTATATATTTATGTATGAAGTGAACTTGAAAGGTATGGGTTAGTTTGGCTGAACTAGGAATAGAATGATAAACATATGCATAAGTTTAATCATGTCATAACATATACAAAAGGTCCTGCAATATTTGGCGACATAGCAACCAATTCCATATGACCAAATTGCTAAAAATGCAAGTATAAATGAAAACTAATCCCCCTAACCCCAAAGCATTTAGGACAGGAAACAATCATATGGTCCAACTTGTCTCTAATGATAATCATTAAATATAAACTGTAAAGACCCCAAAATAAGGGTTAATGGCCAATGAACCAAAGCTGCACGCATAGGTATATAAAATAATTTTTTGTTAGTAAGGGGATTGAAACTGAAAATACTTGGACTCGAATCTTGGGCATCTACTCATGAGAGGTCAACAAATACCACGAATCCGAAACACCATATGATGAGTGAACAAAGATACTTCCCACGCTTCTTTCATATTAGATCTAGAAAGTAATATGAGATAAAGTCATCAAGAGGCCTCACAGTCTTCACACACCTACACCTAAACATCCTATAATGCCTCCAAATTAGAAATGCTCTTATATATAAGGCAACGGCTTGCTTATCCTGAAATGTGATGTCAAATTGATAGCATCATTCAGCTATCACTATCAAAAAGGCAGGCAAGTTCTACTGTATGCATGGAACATTCACCTCATCTTTCACAAGTTTCTAATTTTGCCTGATGTGTGCAACACTGATGGATTACCATACAAACCTGCTGAAACATGACCTCCCGAAATTATTTTTCCATTCGGGATCTATAGCCAAGGTCACATTTGATTATGTCAAAAGCAATCGCGTCTCCGTTGGTGCAATGGGGAGCCCTTGAAATTCTATCTTCCCAAGGTGTGCCCTAACAACATCAGGAACCTCATTTTGATACTTGCTGACAAATTTCTCCATGAATTTCTTCTCAGCCATTTTGACTATATAAACAATGCTAGTATCTACCTTGATCAAACCTTTCAACATCAAAAGTTGCAGAACTGAACACCTCAGAATAATCCGCTTCTCCAAGCTATACTGTAGAAGAATCGGACTCTTGGAGATCTTCGAAGGCTTCATCTTCAGTTTGTTCACAAAGAAACCCATCATTTTCTTGATCCTCTTCTCCGAAAGAGCCATACACATGGGGTGCCGCTTGAATGCTGCGTAAATCTCATTGTCTGACAAACCAAAACTTCTAAAAGCTTCCACCTTCTTCTCCCACAGTGTCTTACTATTTAGTGCCAGGGACTTGATGGCTACAAGAAACGACAGATAATTGGGATCAAAACCCAATTTCATAACTTCACTAACAATCTCACTAAACCGATTGCTACAGATAAACAGTGACATTGGTTCTATAAATAAGAGTTTCAAAACTAATGACTGGGGAACACCATGTCTTTTCAACGTATCGATGTTGGGCCGTAGCATAACCATGTTTGATTCGAGTATTTGGTAGCATGCCTTTATAGCCTTTAAGACATTCTCGTCAGTGCCAAGAACCCGCCTAAGCTCTTGAACACACGGAATGATTTGTTTTTCGAGGCTCCTTTGCAGAACAAAAGGCGATGCAGATAAAAGCTTTTTAATTTCAAGATCTGACAAGCCTAACGATTTTAAAAACTCCAACTTTGGCTTAAAAATCTTGTTAGCATTATACGTATACAATCGGGGAGTCTTCATCGTCAAAGTTTTTATTTGCATATCACTAAAACCATGCATCACTTTCTAGCACAGTTGGGTATATGGTGAGCATTTTGGCGAGGTTAGCGCCAGAGAACCCTAAGGATTTAAACAACTCCAAGTTGGGCTTGAGGGTATTGCCTAAATCGGCCGAAAGCAATGATGGACGGCTACTAAATAAGTGTATGATGTGGTTCTGCGTCAAACCGTGAGTTCTCAACAGATTCAGAACGGAGTTGGGATTCTCTACGTTCTCAATATTGAGCTTCTTGGAATTTGAAGTGGCCAATTCTAAGGACAGCGCACACGAGTTTCGGAGAAAAGAAACTGTAAGAGATTTCGTGGAATTAGGGGGGTCTGAGATGGGCTTGAGAGAGGAGGTTGAGAACAAGTGGCCATGGCAGATTGGTGAAGCTCTGCGCCTTAATTGTTGGGGCAGCTTCACGGAAATTAAACGAAGCATTTGATTTTATTTCCGAAAAAGCTGAATCAATGGTTACCTGGATTGAGTTTTGAGATGGAATGCTATGCTATTGAGTTTATTGAAGAAGCATCGGCCTCCTCACTTTCTGGCTGCGCTGTGACTTTTCTGTGAAATCTGATTTCTGCTGGAGGTTCATCCAAGCACGGCTTTCTCGTCTAATTTTTGTTGTTGGTCTTTTTTTCTTTTTTTAATTTTAAATGATAGGTTAATTAGTTTATTTTTTTAATTATTAAATACTTTTTATTATTAAGAAATTAAAAAATTATATCACTTGATTAATAATTATTTCTTTAATTATTAAATAAAAAAATTAAAATAAACTATTGGGATAGTAACCTATTATTATCCTTGATTTTTTTACTTCTGCTGTTATAAATCAGCGTTTTTAATTTTCTATTGAGAAAATGATAAACACACGTTACATTTTACAATACTTTACATAATAATATTTTAAAATAATGGATATTTTTATAAACTACCTTATAAAATTAATATCACTTTATAAAAATATTTTTATTTTACAACATGTATTATGTAAAGTGTTGTAAAATGTGTGTGTGAATATAATTTCTATGCTGTAGAGTACAAACAAGGCTGTGCTGATCTTGATGCCTGAGGACCAACTTTTTCACGTTTTAAAGAGTAATTTTACTTATATTTGTAGAGTATGTAAACACCACATAATCCCTTTACAAATGAATGAGATCTATTATTAAAAAATTAAATTTTTTTTATATAAATTTCATATTTTACTTATTTTTTACAAATTGATTATATGACGCTTGCACATTTTAGTATTTTACAACTGTAAATATAATTTCTCATTTTTAAAATGGGCTGCGGAACTTTGCTATTCATCATCATTCACACCATACAATACACTATTTTTTTTAATTTTTTTAAGTTTATTATTCTTAAACCAATTAAATGTTTTCTACTCATTACAAATATTTGATAAAATAGAAATAAAAAAATAAAAAAAAATATAATAAATAATATAGAAGATAATAAATAGAATTTTTCTTTATAAAATCTATTATGCTGTCGAAATTTTAGTTGATTTTTTTTTTTAATTATTATCCTTCTTTTCCAGTTGTCCTGCCGTTGACACTATCTTTAATTTGTTAAGATTGTGGAGATTGTTTTGTGAGTTTTCTGCTCTGATGAGGGTCAAACGTCTGGTTTTTTCTTTTTCTTTTCTTCCGAAACGATGCTTGAGGCCAAATAAAATGAGATAATTTTAAATAAAAATTATAAGTTAAATAAAATATTATCAAATTATTATTTTAAAAAATTTATATATTTTATATGAAAATTTTTAAAAAAATTATGATGATGAGATGAAATGAAATAAAATCATTTATATATCCAAACGGTACTTAGAAGTTTGTGATTTTGAGTTTAATTTAAAATTAAATCAAAGTAGATTTATTATATGTTGTTTTTTTAAGAAACAGTTTTAATCCTCAATAAGATCAAATCAGAGAAACAATACATGAAGGTGGATCTTCCATATCCACAGTTTCATCAGAAATTGAAATTGCAGATTTTGCTAAAATATGAGCTTCACCATTAGCCTTTCTAGACACATGTTGAACTAACCAACTTTGAAACCTTTTCAAGTGCTGCTTGATGTCATTGGACCACCTGTAAGGAGTCTTCTTCTAAGATGATGTTCTGCAAACCAAGATCCAAAGCAAACCTTGTGGCATGAAATGCACCAAACTGCTTCCACCAGCAAAGGGTCAAAAAGTAATGCTCACGCAAACAGCTTTGAAATGAGCCATTCCAGTCTCTGGCCACCACACCGATACCAATGATCCTCTTCTCCTTATCTGTTGCAATGTCCCAATTCAGCTTGAATCAATTCAAAGGAGGCTCCCATCTTGGAACTATGGTACTTGGCACAACAGTAGTAGTTGTCCTTTGCACTTGATCTTCAAGCAGCTCCCTAAAAATATTTTGAGATTACGGCACCACTGCATTAGGACTTTGTAGCTCATTTTAAAGCACAAATAGACATCTTCTTTGCCAAATTCCTCGAGCCATCACAGCAAATTCCTCTAAAATAGCTTCCTCATAGTTAGAACAAAACCCCTTCATAAGGTCCATGAAGGATAGCTTCCAGTAGTCTTGTTTCTGCAGAATTTTTGAACATTGGCACCACACATCTTGAGCTGCTGGACAAGACCATAAGGCATGAAAAATTGACTCTTCTTAAATAAATAAAAAAATGGACAGCAGGGTCTATCAACTACCTTTCTCTTGATAGATTCAAAGCAGTAGGAATACCTTCCAAACATGACCTCCACAAAAAAATCCTATCTGCAGGTCGAATCCTCAGCTTCCAAAGCATAGACCACACAATATTTTTTGAGTTTGAACAGGATGGTTGGCCCTTAGACTGCTCTACCATTTCTTTGTGGAAATGATAAGCACTTCTAATTGAGAAGACACCTTTTGAAGAACCTGCCCAAATCAATTTATCATGCGTGTTAAAGAAACTCAAGGGAAGTTGCAAAATCAGCTCAACTTCCTCCTTGTTGAAGATTTCTTCAATGAGTGAAGTCCTTCATTGGTTGGTGACTGGATCAATAAGTTCCTTAATTTTAGCATTCTCCTCCAACCTATTCACAGTAAATTGGACCTTGGAAGAAGTTGGCTTCGGAAGCCACTTGTCTTTCCAAATTTTTACCAAAGTCCCATTTCCAGTTCTCCAGTGAGTACCCTTCTCCAACACACCTCTAGCAACCAAGATACTCCTCCATATGAAAGAGGGCCTGCTTCCTAGTTTAGATTCCAAATAGAGGGACTGTGGGAAGTATTTATGCTTCAAAACCTGAGAGGCTAAGGATTGTGGATCTTGAAGAAGCCTCCAACCTTGTTTAGCTAACATTGCTAAATTGAAGCTTTGAAGATCTCTGAAACCCAAACCACCCACTGCCTTTGATTTCTCCATTGCACTCCAAGGAATTCAGTGAATTTTCCTTTCCTTTTCCTGCTGTCCCCACCATAAATGTTGCATAAGCTTGTTGATCTCTCGAATAAGTGATGAGGGTAACATGGAAACAACCATACAGTAGGTTGGCAAGGCTTGGATCACTGCTTTAAGTAGAATTTCTTTTGCTGCATATGAGAGAGATCTGACTTTGTAATTACTAATTTAGGCTTTGATTCTATCCAAGATGCTGCTAAAGGACTTGGATTTTGCTCTCCCAACCAATGCTGGTAAGCCAAGATACTTCTCGTAAGGCATACAAGATCTTATCCCAGCAATACTCAAGATTAAATCCTGGGCTTCCCTTAAGATATTTCTGCTAAACTGAATGGCTGTCTTGTCTTTGTGAAGCCTCTGACCTAAGGCCTGTTCATAAACATTTAGAACATATAGCAATCTGCCCCATTCAATTGCATTGGCTCTACAAAAAAAGCAAACTATCATCTGCAAAAAAGAGATGATTAATGTGCAATTTACCCCTCCCAATAGGTGTATATTATTTAAAAGAGAGCTCAAAACTTTAGCACAAAGAATAAAAAGGTAAGGTGATAATGGATCATCTTGTCTAATTCCTCTACTAAGTTTAAAAGAGGGTTGAGGCTTGCCATTAAGGAGAATGGAATATGAAACTGAATCCACACACTTCATGATCAAATCAATCCAAGTTCGAGCAAATCCCATCTGCTTCATTACAGCACTCAGAAACATCCACTCCACACAGTCGTAAACCTTACTCATGTCTAATTTCAACGTCATAAACCCCCTTTTCCCCTTAAACCTACCTTTCATGGTATGCATAGCCTCATAAGCAACAATAATATTATCATAAATGAGCCTCCCAGGAACAAAAGCTGACTGTGTAGGAGAAATAATATCTGGCATGATCTTCTTCAATCTATTAGCAATGATTTTTTTTAATCTAATTTTGTATAGCACATTACAAAGGCTAATAGGACTAAAATCTGAAACCTTTTTAGGAGCTTTAACCTTAGGGATAAGAGCCAAGAAATTCTCATAAATGTCAGAAACCATACCATAAGAGTTGAGCACATGTAGAGCAGCTTCTGTAATGTCATTGCCCACAGCATTCCAATGAGTTTGGTAAAAAACAGGAGGGAAACCATCTGGTCTATGATCATAACTATGCCCACAGCATTCCAAGATTTAATGAAGCCTTAAATAAGCTTCACCGATCATAACTATGCCCTGCTACAAAGATTTACAGTTCAAGAATCCTCTATTCCATGTATAGCTTTGGAGAAGATGTAAAAAAGCAAACAATTGAGAAAATGGTCTCAATAATCTATACAATCTCTATTACTTTGTTTCAACTTTCATTCTCTTTTAATTGCAGACTTACAAAATAAGAGCAGTAATTGAAGTGTTTTGATGCTCCTCAAATGAGATGGTTCCAAAAGGCCAATACCATTTTTGGGGACAAAAGCAAGATAGCTGCCATATGAATCTCTTCTAGAGTCTCTATTTGCTCACTCACAAAGCTCGAATATGAATAAACATTCACTTAAATTAAAATTTACTATAGACCAAACGAAGATGGACCTATTAATCAGAGCTAAGACTGAAGGAAATGCACCAAGAAAGTTATATATATTCAATGATAGCTTGAAATGCTATGTCAAAATATAAACAACCTACAGTCAGATAATGAATCAAGTTTCACAACTTCTGCAACAAATCCTCTTCTTAAAAGAAGTAAGTTCAAATATAAAAAAAAATATTAATAAATGATAATTATCTTTCGGAAACCAAATAAATTGGTGATAAAATTAAGAGCACATTCTTTCTACCCAATTAAATGCACTATTTATTCATTAAAATAACTAACTATGAAGGATATACCTCACTGGAATAAGTAGGAGATTCTTCACACATTTCTGGCCAAGCTCAACAAGAACTTCATCAGTATAGGGCTTAAGCCACTGTACATGGCCAACTCGGCTCTGATCCAAACCACAAGAAGGGGAAAGTGGAAAACGTAAGGCTAGAAGCAATTAAGGATAAAATGGTTTCTACCCAGTAACAACCGAAAAACGAGCTTAGAGTTGAGCCAAAAGCAAGCAACACAAGATTGTGGCAAGAATCAAGTAAATAAAGAAATTTAAAGCTAAAACATAAGAAATTAAGTTCTACAGCCAACCTGGTAAGAGAGTATGCGCATTGTTAATTCCTCTTGCTTTCAACTCCAGCATGATTAAGTAAATGCTCTCCTCCATTTGATCTTTGTATGGGTCCCCTGCATCCTATATATAACTTATGTAATGGACCCAAGAAGAATTGTAACAGAATAGAAAGAATTCAGAGAGAGAGAAGAGAGAAATCAGAGAGGGAAAATTTGTATCAAATTCATCATGCCTTTCTCTTACATTCCGTCTGTTTTTATAGTTACGAATGACATCGTATCTCCTAACATCAAACGCACGTTTCACTTACTTCTTCCTAGCTAAACGACTTGTAGCACTAACTTTGGCTACTACATGGAAACGACACCATAGACTTTTAGAATTAACACCATTTTCTGCCATGAATTACGCCTTATTCCAGTCCCTTACACACTCCCCCCCTTCAAAGCACCTTGCCCATAAGGCGAGGATAATTTTGTCTCAACTGCCAGTAAGGCTCCCAGGTTGCCTGCTCTAATTCAGTACCTTGCCAATGAACCAAAACCTCAACCAGTGGTCTGTTGTTATACTTTCTGCTTCGCCTTTGTAAAATAGCTTGAGGTTTAGGGACTAATTCACCATGATTGTCAACTGGAGGTAGTGTTGAGAGTGGAGATACATGCTGTCCAAGCTTCTTCTTCAAACAAGAAACATAAAACACAGGATGTAGTTGACATTGTGGAGGTAATTGCAACCTATAAGCAACCAGACCAATTTTCTCCAAAACTTGAAAAGGGCCAAAATTTTTTGGAGAAAGCTTCATATTCCTTCTAACTGCCAAGGACTTCTGTCTATACGGCTGTAACCTCAAAAAGACCCAATCCCCTACCTCAAAAGATCTCTCAGTATGCCTTCTATCAAAGTGAGTCTTCATCCTTTCCTGAGCTAACACCAAATTAGTTCTCAAGGTGTCCAAAATCTGTTCTCGAGTGCTCAACAATACTTCCACAGCTTCATTAGGTGACAAGCCTGGAATGTAATCCTGCAACTTAGTAGGCTTCACTCCATAGACAGCCTCATATGGAGTAAGTTCAGTAGAAGCATGAAATGTGGTATTATACCACCATTCAGCCAAGGGCAACCAGTCAACCCAAAGCTTTGGTTTATCACCGGAAAAGCACCTCAAAAAATGCTCTAAACACTTATTAACAGCCTCAGTTTGACCATCACTTTGAGGATGGTATGCTGAAGAATAGGATAAGTTCACAGCTTGTAGCTTGAAAAATTCCCTCCAAAAAGAACTTGTGAATGTAGAACCTCGATCTGACACAATAGTTTTAGGCATATCATGGAGCCTAAAAATATTATCCATGAAAACGGATGCTACCCTTACTGCAGTAAAAGGATGCTTCAAGGGCAAAAAATGAGCATATTTAGACAATTGATCCACAACCACCATGATAACCGAGTAACCCTTAGAAAGAGGCAATCCTTCTATAAAATCCATGGAAATATTTGTCCAGATTTGTTTAGGAATTGGCAAAGGCTGTAGCAATCCAGGTGGAAGAACATTTTCACTTTTATTCTTCTGACAGGTTTCACATTCTCTGATGAATCTTTTGATTTCAGTCTTCATTCCAGGCCAATAAAAATCACTTCTAGCCCTATGTAGGGACTTATGAAATCCCGAATGACCAGCATTAGGACTTGCATGTATGAAGTGCAAGATTTTTAACTTCAATTCTGCACAATTAGGGATATAAATCCTTCCCTTCTTGAACAAAACTCCTCATTTCCAAGAATAAACTGCACTGTCTGAGGGATTCTCCTTAAATTGGATAATTTGCTGCTGTACCACTTGATCATCATTATAAGCCTTCTTAATTTCTTCTAACCAAACTGGATTAGGAACAGTTATGGTTAGTAAAGCTAGATCATCATCATTTTCACCCCTTCTAGACAAAGCATCAGCAACTTTATTTTCCACACCTCTTTTGTACTCGACAGAAAAGTCATAACCAAGCAATTGAGACAGCCACTTCTATTGAGTAGGGTTGCCAACCTTTTGCTCCAACAAGTACTTCAAACTGTGATGGTCAGTTCTCACAGTAAATGTACTCCCAATCAAATAAGGCCTCCATTTTTTAACTGCTAAAACCAATGCCAAAAACTCCTTCTCATATGTGGACAGCAACAAATTCCTTCCTTTCAAGGCTTGACTCAAAAAAGCCAAAGGCCTTTGATCTTGCATCAAAATTGCTCCAACCCCATTAGAGCAAGCATCACACTCAATGATGAAAGATTTTGTAAAGTCTGGCAATACTAGGACAGGTGGACTGGTGACAGCTATTTTTAATTCTTCAAATGCTCTTGTAGCTTCTGGACTCCATACAAAAGAATCCTTCTTCAATAAAGCTGTCAATGGTGCTGCAATGAGACCATAAGCTTTAATGAACTTCCTATAATAACCAGTCAATCCAAGGAAGCCCCTCAATCCCTTCACATTCTTTGGTATAGGCCAACTAATCATGGTTTCAAGCTTCTTTGGATCTGCCTTTACTCCAGCACTTGAAATGAGATGGCCAAGGTACTCGATTTCCTCACAAGCAAAATGGCATTTGGATCTTTTTGCATAAAGCTTTTCCTTCTTCAAAGTTTCTAACACGGTAGCTAAATGTTTCCCATGAGAATCCATATCCTTACTATATACAAGGATATCATCAAAAAAAACAATTACAAATTTTCTCAAAAAAGGTCTAAATACATCATTCATGAGACCTTGGAATGTTGAAGGAGCATTTGTGAGACCAAAGGGCATTACAAGAAATTCATAATATCCTTCATGTGTTCTAAAAGCAGTTTTAGGAATGTCAACATCCCTCATTCTAATTTGATGATAACCTGATCTAAGGTCAAGTTTAGAAAAAATTGTTGCTCCAAACAATTCATCAATTAGTTCATCTACAATAGGAATAGGGTACTTATCTTTAATTGTAGCTTCATTTAATACCCTGTAGTCGATGCACATCCTCCAAGAGCCATCCGCTTTCTTCACCAAAAGCACAGGAGATGAAAAAGGGGACTGACTTGGCCTTATAACCCCAGATTGCAGCAAGTTTTTAACAATTTTTTCAATCTCAGTCTTTTGATAATAAGGGTATCTGTATGGCCTCACACTCACAGGTACAACTCCTTGTTTAAGATTGATTTGATGATCATGAGACCTTTGAGGAGGTAACCCCTTTGGTTCTTCAAACACACTGCTGAACCTACTCAGCAAAGTTGTTATTCTCTCAGGTTCTTGACTCACACGTTCTTGAGGTTGCACAGAAATCATGTGCAAGAACATGCTTCGATGTTCCAATCCAACCAAACTGGAAATTTCTCCATCTTCGACCAAGGGGCTACAAGGAGAGGACAATCCTTACAAAGACACAGATTTCCCCTTAACTGTAAACTGCATTTGTAACTTCTTAAAGTCCCACAAAATTGGCCCCAATGAAGATAGCCATTGTACCCCTAAAACAACATCACAACCTCTTAACTCCAAAGTGCAAAAATCTGAAACAAATGTTGAGCCTTGCATTTGAATTTCTACTGCATTACATACCCCTTCACTGCTAACTACATCTCCATTAGCAATCCTAACTTGCATAGGAGTAGACTTCTGGAAACACAACCCAGCATTAATGGCCACCATAGTATCCACAAAATTGTGAGTACTACCACTATCAATTAGTATCACCACTTTTTTCTTTTTAATCATCCCCATAACCTTCATAGTTTGAGGACTTGGTGTGCCCATCATTGCTTGAATCGAAATTGAAGCAACCTGATGATCAATCTGCTCCAACTGCTGTTCAGTTTCTTGTTTCTGTTCATTTTCTTCCTCACACTCCCACTCCACCATCTGAGACAAATCCATGCCTTCTAAAACATACAATCTTGGTTTAGAACATTTATGTCCTATGTGATACTTCTCCTCACAGAAATAACAAAGACATTTTTTCCTTCTTTCTTGCATTTGAGCTTCCGAAATTTTTTGATATGGTGCTTTAGAAATCAGCTGTCCTTTAGGAGGCATTCCTAATATTGAAGGGGATTGATCATAAGTCTTTCTTTGTATACTAGTTCCTTGATCATAAGAACTACTCTTCAAGGCCTTTCTTGTACTCCATATGTTCTGTTCTTGAATCTTGGCTAAACCAAAAGCATCATTTAGGTTTGTAGGGTTAAACATCTTCACAGTGAATCTCACTTCATCCTTTAAGCCACTTAAAAAGCAACTCAACTTATTCTTCTCTGAAATTCCTTTCAGCCCATTAGAGACCAAATCAAACTCAGACTTGTAAGCCACTACAGACCCGACTTGCTTCAATCTAGTGAGGGCCTCCATTGGGTCATCATAGACAGACACCCCAAATCTCACTTGCAATGCTTGAGTAAACTCATCCCAAGAATGGAAAAGACCAGTTTCTGTGGAGTTCTGAAACCAAACAAGGGCTTCATCCTCCATGTAAAAGGAAACAAAGAAATTTCTCTGCCCTGTTGGCACTTGGTGATACAAAAAATACTGATTAGCCTTATACACCCAATGTACAGGATTCCCACCAGAAAATCTTGGAAATTCTATTTTGATGTTTCGAAAAATACCTCTATCCACTGGTTCACAATGGATTCCATCATTACTGCCTTCATTCATGTCAAGATTCTGACCTTCTTGGTACTGTCTTGCTACATTCTCATTACCCAAAGAAATCCTGGAAATTTGCTGCACCATTTCAGCAAACTTCTTTTCTTGATTCGCCCTCTCAACACGAGCACTCTCTTGCTGCTGAACCAAGATTGATATCGCATCCTCCAATTGCTTTTGCTGCCTTTCTTGCTGCTGTCGTAACTGGTTGACTGAATCAAGAACTTGAGCATACGATCTTGTTCTCTCTGCCATGTTACTGGCTCTTGATACCAAGTGTAATGGACCCAAGAAGAATTGTAACACAATAGAAAGAATTCAGAGAGAGAGAAGAGAGAAATTAGAGAGGGAAAATTTGTATCAAATTCATCATGCCTTTCTCTTACATTCCGTCTGTTTTTATAGTTACAAATGACATCGTATCTCCTAACATCAAACGCACGTTTCACTTACTTCTTCCTGGCTAAACGACTTGTAGCACTAACTTTGGCTACTACATGAAAATGACACCATAGACTTTTAGAGTTAACACCATTTTCTGCTATGAATTACGCCTTATTCCAGTCCCTTACAACTTATTAGTACTCCATGAGCACTGAAGAGTATCATAACCTATCTTGCATATCCACAAGTTAGTATGAAAGTTAAATAACTTCCCCTAGTGTACGTTGCAGCGGCCGCCCCCCCTTTCTCTCTCTCTCTCTCTCTCTCTCTCTCTCAATATTCATATCTTTCTTCTTCGTCTATCTCTGTATCAAATTTCAACCTCATTCATTACCCATTTTACCTTCCCTAACCCTCCCTGGCTGGTTTCCTTGAAGTAGTATCTTCCAACCTCCACCGAAAACGAGACTACACTAGTGTTTGAGCTTGTCCATTTGGTGTTTGATATTGTCTGAAAAGTTGATAATGTTTATGTTCTTCATTTCTTGTGTGGGGTATATTTTCCCGAAACCATCATAGAGTCCATATGGTGTTTGAGCTTGTCCATCTAGTATCAGGGGATGAGGGGGGAAGAAAATGAAAAGCAGTGGGAGGGGACTAAGTGATTTGTGAGATGGTAATATTCTACAGACAAACCCACCGTATACCGTGTGAATTTTGTACCTGTTTTATTTATTTTTATCGGAAAAGCTACTCTGCCGATTCCTTAAGCCGGTTGTAAGTGACCGCCTGACTTGGCATCTTACGTGTCGTGTGGCATGTGAAGACGAAAATAAAAAATAATTTCCTTCTTCCCGCGTTAATTTCTTCCTCTTTAGTTTCTAAACTATCAAAACCTATCTGAAAACTGAAACTAGCCACCTGCACCCACCTGCCCCCACCCTCATGGTGCCGACCATTACCATACTTGGCTTCATTCCTTCTTTCTGCGTGTTTTCTTCTCTCTGATGTGTGTATAATCAAAACCCATTTGAAAGACTAAAACCCACCCATCTGCCACGTGCATCCACCTGCCCCCACCCTCACGGTGCCAACCACCACTATACTCGGCCCCATTCCTTCTTCCTGCACTACTTAAACTATCTTCCACTTTTGGCTAGAGAATCGTAGTATTTGTGCTTATTACTGCTTTCTACTGCAAACAAACTTCTTTTCTTGTTGTTAGCCATTGCTGAATGTGATTTAGTAGCAATCTTTTAATAGTACTAGTTCTTGGTTTGAAGTTAGGTTCTATTATGAAGAAATGCTGGTATTTAGAAATCATATTGATGCGTGCTATTCAATTTTGAGACGAACTTATAATGAAAACTTGAACCATGCTAGCTAAAACATAGAGATTTTGAGTAGGTAGCTCAAAATTGTAGTAGCTTGTGGGAATATTGCAGATGTATTATGTAACACTGTCTTAAATTTGATTTGAGTTTTACATTGTTAATTCTGGTATACGACTTTGAGGTGGTGGCCTGACTTCTTAAAGGCTAGCGCCTTCATGCTTGTAGTTGAAAGCTGGGGCTTCTTCATGGATATTCTACTCAACAGATTAGGCTTTGTTTGTTTTTTAAGAATTTATGACTGTGAGGTTACTTTACTGTAGATCTTCATGGATATCTCAACAACCAACAAAAGTTCATGTAATAAAACATCTCTTGCTTATTGTTGTATGAAAGTAAAATAATACTTGTTGGATTGTGAGTAGTGAGTGCCTAAGGTTGGTGTTTCTAAATTGAAATCCCTAGTCCAAAATTTATAAATTCATTTCTGTTGACAAGAAGATGGAGAAATATGAAATAACACTTCTCGATATTTGTTGATATGCATAGAGGAGTAATCACTTATCAATAGAAGGTAGACTAAATTACAGTGTGAGCGGCACATAACATGAGGCTCCACAAACCCAGGTACACTTTAAAAGTCAAGTATTCAAATATTTATTCCTATTCTTTTATTTTGTTTACCTATAGAATCCAAAAAATGATATTTGATCATTTTCTTAGTTATCCTGGCTACATGCTCAAGGAAGCAAGTTTGGACACATGCACCAAAATTTTTTTCTACCCCCTCTACTACTCCTCCACCTCTAGCATAAGCGCAACCTGTGTGATTGAATCTCTCAAATCAAGATGATTGATATTAGCCTAGATGGTGGCAGCCATGATAGTGTTTTATATATGATGGTGTTGTCCAGCATATGTGTTTTTTGTATAGAAAGTATTTTGAACACTTATTAACGTAAATGAACTTTTTTTTTTTTAATGCTCCTATCTTTGATGTTCTTTAAAGTCCATAGTATAAGAATGTTGTATTTAGGAGGTGCTTTTGAGATTGAAGTGAGGACAAAATCCATAGTTTTTGTAATGCATGTGTAGAATGAAGTAAATTTTTGGGTGAACTTGCAGATTTTTGAGTAAATGCAGCAGATTTTTTTTTGAGTGAATGCAACAAATTTTTAGCAGATTTCTAGTAGTAGATTTTGCAGCACATATATTGATGAATATCCAGCTGCCATATCACCTTCAAAACCCTGTTAATAATGTCTGTCTGTGTGTAGATATACAACAGATTTTTTGTTAAAAACTGCTGCCCTAGTTTTTCTTTTTTTGCCACTAGCTTGATAAATTCATCCTATCTCAAAATTGTCGACAATGAATTTTCATTCCAGATTGATGAAGTCTCAACAAATACAAAGAGTTTCCACAAAATATAAGCTCTCTCTTTTACTAAAAACAAACACTTAAAATACAAGTTTTGTATTGAAGGTCTCAGTAAATACAAAGAGTTCCACAAAATACAAAGAGGTTCCACATATATGAAAATATTCAAAGTCTCAACAAATACAAAAAGGTTCCACAAAATACAAAGAGCTTCCACATACAAATAGACTATAAAAGTTGTTGCATTCTATTAAAACATTAACATTTTCCTTTGAACCAACCACAACTGGATATAAGTAGCCCAAAAAGAAAAACCACGACAATGAAATTGTTAGAACATAGGTAGCCTTCTCGAGTTGCCCTTGCACCTCTTGGCCTCTATTTCTAGTCGATGATTCAGGGTTTGGATATCCATTGATGCTTGGATCTTTTCAACTTCAACTTTTAATTTATCAGTTGAGTGTTGTAATAGTTTGATAGTCTTTTGGTAATATGATGGTATTTTAGGGTCATACCAGCAGAAGTATCCACAAAACTTCCCAAGCTGCAAAAATCAATTTACACTTAAATTTTGGCAAATAAAACTATCAACGAGAATGAGATATGAGGGATATGTAGAGAAATTTTCACTATATAGTTTTGGCATCCAAAAAACTGCCGCTTCTCATTTTCCTCTGTATGCACAGTTCTTTGACAAGTTTTAATTCCACAGTAACAAATTGTATACTCAACTATTGACTTTTCTGAGCTTGAGCTATTTCTACTATGTGACTCAAACATTGATGTTCACATACAAAGAGAACAATAAAAATTAAACAAAATAAAACAAGTTAAAATAAAATAATTCAATAAAAATTGATAAACACTTTTGGTAGGGTGTAAACTGCAAAGAGTACATATATAGCACGAAAAACTTCCAGTGAGTAGTGTCTATGGGTCTTGGTCAGGTTTTAAGGGGGTCTTGGTTTTGAACAGTTATCTTGCTAAAAATAAAAGTCTTGCCTCTATTTTTTATGCAACAAATAGAGAATATGAAATAACATGTTGAGAATAAAAGGCGAAACAATGAATATCATTGACATTGTTGTTCGAGACCTAAGATTCTAATATATCATCAATCCAATCATTGTTCACAAATTTTCTTTTAACTATTCTCTTTAGTTGTATGACTTAGATGTTTCATCTTTCAAGTATACAAAAGAAAATGGATTCAACTGAGAAAAGATAATTATATCTTGAAATAAAATCTAGTTGAGCAAAATATGTAGAATAAAACTAAGCTAAATATGCAGTTGGATTAACTTTTCAATATCATTACAATCAGTCATGGTACCAAATTCTGTAGCTAGCAGAAACATTGGAGACATAATTTGAGGGTGTTTTGTGGCTGCCAGAGCCATTGACATGATCATTGTACAAACCACTTCAATGGTGACTTTCTGGGAAGCTTCTTTCCCATCCACAAGTTCTATATACATATACCCACTTATATATATTCATAGATATATTCAGTATTCCTACTGCAAAACCTTAAGCATGTTTCCCAATATTTTGATATGACTAGATTTGTAAGAACAAATGTGTTATGTAAAACATGAGCACATATAGGAAACCTAGAAACTCAGAGTTCTTTTTTATTTTATTTTATTTATTTATTTTTTTTAACAAATGTGCTGCATTGTGGAGGATTGCCTTCTATGTCGTATATGAATTTGTCTTGTAAGGTTCCCCTTAATATGATTTTTAGGGGAGAAAAAAGTTGCAATACAATTAAACTAGAGTCTTGACTTGGGCTATATAGGAAATTTTCGAACAAGAATTTTTATGTGTTCTTGTGTTACCATGTTAAAAATATATGCAAAGCGACGACTTACCTTCGATGACATTCATTAATATAACATTTTTAAGGTCCTACCAAAGAAAGAATACAAGAGTCAAATTAGAATAAGGAAAGAAAATAACAAGAGCTTGCTCTTACATCAATGAGTATCAACTCGACAAGAAGGAATCTTTGCAACTATGTTTCTAATGTATAGGAAACTGTTTAGGAGTTCTGGTTTTTGGAAAAATCTTGATCTTGTGGATATCCTCTAGTTCTTCTTTTAGGCCATCATAATCTGCTTATCTTGGTTCCAAAAGTGTCAAGATATACACAACTATCAGTCATAAAAATTCTTTAAAAAATATTTGGTCAATAAATTTAAATAAATAAAGTGGATGTCAAAGACGCATGTTGAATTGAATGATATCAAAGATGGAATTAAAAAAAGAAAAAAGCATATTAAGGATGATTAGCTCACTAGATTCAGTAGAGAAAAAAATGAATGTTTTTCTAACATTACCAATCTCTTATAGATGTTAACTAGTGAGTAGTAATGGCACCCATTGATGCAATTCAAGACCTAAAAAGGAAAAGCTTTGAGGAAAAAAAAATCAGAAACCCTCACGTCTACTTGTGGAGAGAAGAAATAATGCATCAAATGAGAGAAGTTGGTGGAGGTTACTAGAAATAAAGAAACAATGAAGAAGGAGCCAATGTTTTATGATGGAAGGCACTAGAGGAGGGTAGAAGCTCTGTCGACGCGTCGAAAGGCACTTGTGGAAGAGGGTAGTGTGCTGCGGGTTGGTTCCAAAGTTTGGCGACAGAAGGACTCATGACGGGATGACCATGAAAACAGTAAGGGACAACAAGGGGACGACAAGGGATGGGATAGTGACGGGAGGGTAAATTTGAATTTTCTGAATGTGTTTGAAGTTTTGAATGGGATTTTAGCCCCTCGATCTTTTTTTAATAATTAAATATGCCACATGGCATGCCATGTCAGGCGATCATTTACAACGGTAATAGAAAAGTGGCACAGTAACGCAACCCTTTTTTATCAAGGGGTGTAAACTTTTAATTACACCATTGCCGATTTGAAGCTTTTTTCAATAAAAGTTGTATAATTTTTTTTTTGTGATTTATAGAAACTTTGAGGTATACTTAGTCCATCCTATAGAGAACCCTTGACCCCTGATGCAGTTCACAAAGGTACTTATGGTGCTTGTGCATTCTATAATTATAAATATAATTTTTTATAAGAGAAAATCTATTTATTCATCGGTCGAGATTTCTTACACCACACACGTGACATGGTGAATCTAGTCTAGACTCTAGACACCACGTCACATGACATGGTGAATCTAGTCTATACACCACGTCACAGTTCTCAAATTACAAATCAAAACCTTAGCCCTCTTTCTCACACACTTACTCCTGTGTCAAATTACAAATCAAATTAGTATTATTTTGTACTACTCTCTCGTGCTCCCTTCTATATCTTTCACTTCTTCCTGTTCTCCTCTTTACTTCTCTCCCCCTCTGTTCCTTTCTCTCTGGATAGCTACCTCTCTTCTCTTTCAATATAAAGATGATAAAAAAATAGTTGTAGAGGTGGAGGAAGAAAGAAGAAGCAAAGGATGATGATGAAAGAAGCAAACAAATCCTTCTCTAGTGCGCAACTTTATGTCCCCAAAGGAACAAGACCGCGTGTGAAGGAGGGAGATGAAGCTTTTTGTTTTGAGCTTAAAGGTTATCGGACCTAGACGACCAAAGACCTGACCCTACCTAAGGTTGTCGTCACTAAGAAACATAATCAATTGGTCACCCAGGTCACCACACAGGCCAAGTTTTTGTTCACCTACTACATAATATATATATATATATACTAGTGAAGAGCTACGTGCAAGGCACGTATGCGTGACATGGTGAATCTAGTCTAGACTCTAGACACCACGTCACATGACATGGTGAATCTAGTCTAGACACCACGTCACAGTTCTCAAATTACAAATCAAAACCTTAGCCCTCTTTCTCACACACTTACTCCTGTGTCAAATTACAAATCAAATTAGTATTATTTTGTACTACTCTCTCGTGCTCCCCCTCTATCTCTTTCACTTCCTCCTGTTCTCCTCTTTACTTCTCTCCCCCTCTGTTCCTTTCTCTCTGGATGGCTATCTCTCTTCTCTTTCAATATAAAGATGATAAAAAAATAGTTGTAGAGGTGGAGGAAGAAAGAAGAAGCAAAGGATGATGATGAAAGAAGCAAACAAATCCTTCTTTAGTGCGCAACTTTATGTCCCCAAAGGAACAAGACCGTGTGTGAAGGAGGGAGATGAAGCTTTTTGTTTAGACCTTAAAGGCTATCGGACCTAGACGACCAAAGACCTGACCCTACCTGAGGTTGTCGTCACTAAGAAACATAATCAATTGGTCACCCAGGTCACCACACAGGCCAAGTTTTTGTTCACCTACTACATAATATATATATATATATACTAGTGAAGAGCTACGTGCAAGGCACGTATGCGTGACATGGTGAATCTAGTCTAGACTCTAGACACCACGTCACATGACATGGTGAATCTAGTCTAGACACCACGTCACAGTTCTCAAATTACAAATCAAAACCTTAGCCCTCTTTCTCACACACTTACTCCTGTGTCAAATTACAAATCAAATTAGTATTATTTTGTACTACTCTCTCGTGCTCCCCCTCTATCTCTTTCACTTCCTCCTGTTCTCCTCTTTACTTCTCTCCCCCTCTGTTCCTTTCTCTCTGGATGGCTATCTCTCTTCTCTTTCAATATAAAGATGATAAAAAAATAGTTGTAGAGGTGGAGGAAGAAAGAAGAAGCAAAGGATAATGATGAAAGAAGCAAACAAATCCTTCTTTAGTGCGCAACTTTATGTCCCCAAAGGAACAAGACCGTGTGTGAAGGAGGGAGATGAAGCTTTTTGTTTGGACCTTAAAGGCTATCGGACCTAGATGACCAAAGACCTGACCCTACCTGAGGTTGTCGTCGCTAAGAAACATAATCAATTGGTCACCCAGGTCACCACACAGGCTAAGTTTTTGTTCACCTACTACATAATATATATATATATACACTAGTGAAGAGCTACGTGCAAGGCACGTATGCCCCTTGCACATAGCACCTCGTTAAAAAATAAAAAGGCATATTTTAATTGGTTAAAAAAATAAGGCGTTAGAGGTGTAATGGGTCCAATTTGGTCTAGTTTTAGACAAAATCTAGGATTGAACCGATAATACCGATTTTGCATTTTTTATAACAATTACACATTGGTTACGGTCCTAAATCGGCACTTTCGGTTTTTAAAAAGGCATCTTTTAATTCGTTAAAAAAATAAGGCATAGTTTATTGGTTAAGAAATTAAGGCATAGTTTATTGGTTAAAAAAAAAAGGAAATTTTGGACCTGACTTTTCTTCCTGACGAAATGGAGACTGTAATAAGGTAGAAATTAGCTAACTACCTGAACTGTACAATGTAATGAAAAAAATTCATAAAACTACCAACGAATTAACCACATTCCATTCATATAATATTAATGTTATACATGAATAGACAACAAAGGTGCTTTCAAGGCAACGTTGGACAAACTATGGCAACTAGAGGGTAAGATTTCTTTTACCGAAACAAGAAGGAACAAGTTTCTGATCGAATTCAAGGATGGTGGTGACAAGATAAGGATAATGCAGGAACGTCCATGGTCCTTTGACAAGTTTCTTGCCTGCATGAGTGACTATGAAGGGGAGATATCACCTAAAACCATGCAATTTATGTACGAACCATTCTCGTTACAATGTCGTGATCTTCCATTTGCAGAAATGAACACAGGCACATGGGAGAGATTGAGAAGGTCCATAGGGGAAGTCCTTAAGGTGGTTGTGCATGGCAGTAATGGTAGTTGGGGGCGGCACCTTCGGGTGAAGGTCATGGTGGACATTACTAAACCTTTGGCTCGAGGTAGGTTTCTTACGCTGGGGGGCTTGAGGCATTGGATACCCTTCAGGTATGAGAGGTTCCCTAATTTCTTCTATAGGTGTGGGGTAATCAAGCATCGAATTGGGAGACGTGATTAAGTGGACATGGAACCTAGCTCGATGGATCAGCTTTCTCAGCTATATGGAGCATGGCTACGTGTTAGTAGTAAGCAGGGTTTCCCTAGTGGTTCCCATGATAGAAAAAGTGATCTCAACAGAGCCTCATAGGAGGGTGATCAGAGAGAAGCAACTAGTGAGAATCACGGGAGTGACTACTAGAAAGGAAAGTTGACTCAGGAGGAGGAAATCATGGCAGGTCACAAGGAGCATCCCATAATTCCAAGAATTGTTATGCAGTCAGCTGTTAAATTAGGCAATGAGGCAATTGAGGACTATGAAAGGGAAGTTGACTTTGAACAAGGAGGGGATGGCTCAAAGGAGGAAATATTTGAGCAGAAATCTCGGTTGGATTGGTGTACCTCTCATCAAGGAAAAATCAATAGGGGGATTACCAATCAGGGAAATTCTTATGGAATGGAAAATGATTTGGCAAAGAGGTAGACAGACTCTCTGGGGGAAACACTTTCTCCTACTCATGGTCAGGTTGGCATGGACCAAAATAGCCTTGGCTTCAATTCTAAAAGCGGGTAAGCATACACGGGGTGACCAACTGGAAAAGGAAGGCTAAGGGCGGATCTAGCAAGGTGGAGGCTGTGCCACCTAAAGACTGCATTATGAAGGAGTTGACTCCAGTTACCAGAAAAAGGAAAAAACAGTTGGAGGATGGGAACAAGGGTTAGAAAAAGAACAAAAGATTTGTTGGTCAAGATGAGGACTGTTTAATGTTGGCAGAGGTTGCTCAGCAGCCTTGCCAATCCTCATGAATCTCTTGTGTTGGACCTGCTGAGAGCTAGGGAACTCTCGGACAGTTCGAGAGCTTCACCTTTTGGTGAAGGAAAAGTCCCCAAAGGTTGTGTTTATTTCTGAAACTAAGTGCAACAAAGAGAGACAGAGAGTTGAGAAAGTTAGGAACATCTTGGGTTTTGTTAATAGTTTTGTGGTGGATAGTTTGGGAAGGAGTGGAGGCCTTGCAATGATGTGGAGTGGGGATATTAAAGCAGAGCTATTCTCTTACTTGAGGTTCCATATCTCCATTCTGATGACACATGAAGTTGAAGATAGACAATGTCACTTAACAGGTTTCTATGGTGGTTGTGGAGAAGAGAAAGGATAGCTGGGATTTGTTGATACTGTTAAGACCTGTGAGTAATTGTCCTTAGTTGTGTATGGGGGACTTTAATGAGCTTTTGAGTAATGAGGAGTAGGTAGGGGCTGTTGATAGACCTTTCTTTCAAATGGAGAGGTTGAGAGAGGCCCTTGATAAGTGTGAACTTTGTGATCTGGGGTTTGTGGGTTCAAGATACATTTGGTGCAATAATAGGGAGGGGACATGTTTTATAAAGGAAAGACTGGATAAGGTCTTTGGTAATACTACTTGGTCTGGTTTATATGAGAATAATCCGATTCATGTTCTACTAGTGGTAACTTCAGACGATGCTCCTTTATTTGTTCAATGTTTTAATCAAGAAGAGAAGAAGCCAGCTCATAAGAAAATTTTCAGATACGAGGCTTATTGGTCCAAGAAGCAGGGGTGTTGGTCCAAGAAGCAGGAGAGTCGTGACATTATCTAGAGGTGTTGGGGGATTGGTTTGAGAAGTCACAACAGATTGGGAAATGTTAAACAGGTCTTGTCAAGTTGCAGAAACCAGTTAAAGACTTGGTCTAGACTGTCTGGTGGGAACCACAAGAGACAGGTTGGTCAAAAGAGGGAATTGATTTAGCATATGCAGGAATTGAATCGAGGTGAACTGATAGACCCTATCAAGGCTTTTCAAAAAGAAGTGGATGACATATTGTAGGATGAGGAGTTGAAATGGAGACAAAGGGCTAAGCAATAGTGGCTTCGAGAAAGGGGCAGAATTCAAAGTTTTTTTCACAAGTGTGCCTCCCACAGGAAAAAGGTCAACACCATTTCAAGGATTTATGATGAGAGGGGGAATTTGGCTACTAACCAGGTGGATATCAACAATCTGTTTCAAGCCTATTATCAAAATATTTTAAAGTCATCTCAACCTAGTGGTATTGAGGAAGTTCTCAAAGGAGTGCACAGGGTGACTAAATATGAGATGAACAACCAGTTGATGAAAAGGTGCTTTACTGAAGAAGTGCGAGCTGCAGTGTTTGATATGGACCCCCTTAGTTCTCCTGGGCCAAATGGTTTTTCTGTAGGTTTCTATCAAAACAATTGGCAGGTGATGGGTGCTGAGGTGGCTGCAGCAGTGGAGGAAATAATGATTGCTAGAAGAGGCTTGGTTGAGATTAATGAGAACTTTATTGCCTTGATTCCAAAGAAAAAGAAACCTACCTTAGTAACTGAATACAAAACCATCTCATTGTGTAATGTTCTCTATAAGGTGGTCTCCAAGGTTATTGCTAATAGGTTGAAATAGTTTCTCCCATCAATTATCTCCCAAGCTCAGAGTGCCTTTGTGCGAGGGAGATTAATTTCAAACAACATCATTGTGGCCTATAAAGCTATGCACTCGATGAAAAATAGAATGAGAGGCAAAAAGGAAGGGTACATGGTACTCAAACTTGACATGACTAAGGCCTATGACAAGATTGAATAGAATTTCTTGGAAGTTGTTTTGCAAAAAATGGGGTTTGATAAGGACTATTTGGTCACATATATGGAAGCTAGGAGTCACCAATGCCAACAAGATGTTGTACAAAGCGTGCCATGAGTCCTTGCCTACAAAACTTAACTTATTCAAGAAAAGGTTGGTGGAGTCTTCTTTTTGCCCAATGTGTTAGCAGGAACCTAAAACTGTCATACATGCCATTTGGTCGTGCTACTTAGTACAAGATGTGTGGAGCAATAGTTCAAGAAAGCTACAAAAAGAAGTGGTCATGGAGAGTACTTTTAAGGAATTACTGGCCCATTTACTTATAGTCCTGGATAAAGATGAGATGGATGAATTTGCAGCAACATTTTATCAAATATGGAAAAGAAGGAACAACTTGATTTTTGAAAACGAGTTCTGGGATCCAGGCAAAGTAGCAGAGGCTACAAAGCTAATGTGATGCCTGCTGGTGATCAAGCTAGAATAAGACAAATTGTTCCCCATCTGGAGAGCCCCACCTGTGAATGTGTACAAAGCTAATTGGGATGCATGCAGCTGTAAGAAATGGAACTCAGCTGGGATGATCTTATCTGATGCTAAAGGTCAACTACAACAGTTTGAAAAGTGGTTTGGAGAATTTATTCCTAGAGATTGTAATAACTTGGCTCGTGTCTTAGCCAAGGATGCACTTAAATTCTCTGAGGAGAGTGTTCCTTGGGGGGGACTTCCCTTATGTATTCATCCTTTGTCTTTATGAGTTGAATAAAGATGACTTAGGTCTCTTAAAAAATAAAAAATAAAAAAGAAAAAAAAGTTCGAATTGCCATGAATACAGTCAAACCGACATATATCTACGTATGATTAGCTTGTAAATGTCATATATGACTATCGACAATATAGAAATGTCAATATTTGAAATATTTTTGTTACATTTGTAGTATTTAAAATATGAAGATGTTATAATTTATTTATTTATGAAATTTAGAATGTAAACTATCATCTAAGATGTCAGAAATTAATTTCTCTTCATAAAATTTTTTTATGAACAATTAGTATTAATTTAAAAGAAAACAAAATACCATAGGTCATTTTAATGTTTAGAGGGGCTAATTAGTATTATGTATTACAATTATTCTTTAAAATTTGATTGAAACATTAATTACAAATAAATTGCATATACATAAATAATAATTACATTTATATTATTCCGAAGAGAATTTTTAATTATATGGCTAACCACAAAAAAAAAAATTTATATAGACGAGAAGGAAATTATTTAAGTATTGTTGTTTTCTTCAAATAAGAGGATATTCTAAGAGATAAAATGATGACAATAACAAGAAGTAATAATAGTATTAATAAACAAATAGAATAAATCGTTTTAACATGAGAATGAATAAAACATATAAGAAAGTAGAGGACAAATAAAAGAAACAGTGGAGGTGAGAGAAACTAACAAGAAGTGCAATAAGAAAATGAATCATCAATAGAAAGAACACATTAAAAGAATGCCACATAAAATTTTATATTTACATTTCTTAAATATCACTAAGTTTCAAATAATTTAATATTATCATTCTTAAACTAAGAATTAAAAGGAATAAAATGGTCTTCCAAATTTCATTCAATCATTATTTCATTCAAATTTCACCGAGCTCTAAAAAAACACACACACACACACACACTCTCTCTCTCTCTCTCTCTCTCTCTCTCTCTCTCTCTCTCCCTTAAGAGCATTCACATTGGATTCCCCATAAAATTTCCTATAATTTAACTAAAAATGACATTTCCTAAAAGTTTTCTCTAAATTTTACTCATCTTTCAAAAACCTCATATATCTCATTCCCTATACTTTCTCTATTCTATTAAAATAATATTTATATATTCTTTCTTTATTACTTTTTTCTCACTTTTATTTACAAACTTAACTACTCAATATTTTTTTGTTATGTTTTAAACTATTACTTTAGTAAATATTTTAAACAAAAATTTAAATTATTTTTTTGTGGGTGTGATAATATTTTTAAAATTATTTTTTTATATTTTCGTAATTATTTAAATTATTTTTAAAATTATTATTTAAAACTATAATAAATATGAGTATGATAGAAAGTGTAGATGATTGAAAGAATAATTTATTTTATATATTAGAATAAAATATTGATAAAAATGGTTTAGGGATTGAACAGTGATTTCCCAAAAAGAGATCTAGATGTAGAGATATTTTGATCAAAACCGTATAATAAATGTCAAATTATAAGAAATCCGGTGCTTTGAGGCATCAAATGTGAATGCTCTAAAAGCACTAGCATTGGTTTCTCTATAGGTATATTCAAAATCACATTTTTTGAAAATTGATTTTACATATAAAAAAAAAAACTTCCACATTGGATTATGCATCTTTGAACCAAAAAGGAATAAAATATTTTTATTTTTTATTTTTTTCTTAAAATTATTATTTTTATATATTTTACAATTAGCACAATGTGCTCAAAAATATCAATTCCATATATCTAAATATTACCAATTTTATATATCAAAATGACCACTTTTATCAATAAATATTAATATATACTAAAAAAACACTTTGTATCATCAACTTAATATAAATTTAATATATCAAAATCATTTTAATATAAATTTCACAAAATTGATTTTAATGGGTAGGAGAGAAAAACAATAGTAAAATAATATTTGAAGAGTGAATTGTACTTCTTCACACTTGAAGAAATACTATTTATAGCTATGCAAAATTTTAAAGNTAAATTATTTTTTTGTGGGTATGATAATATTTTTAAAATTATTTTTTTATATTTTCGTAATTATTTAAATTATTATTTAAAACTATAATAAATATGAGTATGATAGAAAGTGTAGATGATTAAAAGAATAATTTATTTTATATATTAGAATAAAATATTGATAAAAATGGTTTAGGGATTGAACAGTGATTTCCTAAAAAGAGATCTGGATGTAGAGATATTTTGATCAAAACAGTATAATAAATGTCAAATTATAAGAAATCCGGTGCTTTGAGGCATTAAATGTGAATGCTCTAAAAGCACTAGCATTGGTTTCTCTATATGTATATTCAAAATCACATTTTTTGAAAATTGATTTTGCATATAAAAAAAAAACTTCCACATTGGATTATGCATCTTTAAACCAAAAACTAATAAAATATTTTTTTTTTATTTTTTTCTTAAAATTATTATTTTTATATATTTTACAATTAGCNGCAGCGACGCGCCGCGCGACGTGCGCTGTAGTGATGTGTGTCGTAGAAGGAAGGGAGTACGCATGTAGTGTACTCCGTGTTGTATGGCGATGCATCGTGTGATGTGCATCGTGTTGATGAGTGTTGTAGCGAAGGAAGTACGCGTAGCGCGTACTCCGTGTCGCGTAGCGATGCACCGTGAGACGTGTATCGCAGTGATGGGTTTTGCAGTGTGGATGGAAGAGAGTTCACGTGAGTGTACTCTGTATTAAGTCGTGAAACACCGGATGGCGTGTCACGAAGGGTTGGATGGCGTAACAGAGAAGTGTAGAGCGTATGGTGTAGTGTTGGGAAACTGTATGACAGTGTCCCGAAGCAGTGGTGTTATGGATTATAGTCCGGGGTGACTGGTGTCATCTTGTGGTTGACTATGGCTAAGAGTATATGGATTGAGAAAGGAATTGTTTGTTTGGTTATTATTGATAATTTTAATGAACTTGTTTTAGTGCAAAGGCTTTCTGAAGTCAATTTATCTCTTCCGAGTATAGTGAAACCTCAAGTTGGCCGTGGTGTTGCAAGTGCTTACAATATGGCAATTGAGTTCAGAAGTGAAAATCTTAAGGACTTGAGTGTTCCTCTTCCAGCTGTTGTGCAGTTCCTCGTGTTTCGCGCTCTATTCTCATAGAACGCGACGATCGAGGTAAGTTAGCCTCTAACTTACTATCAGTTTATTGTGTATGTGTGATGGGTAAGGGAACTACAATTTATGTATGTATGTTATCGTATATGCCATGTCATGCTATGTCATTACATGTTTATCTGTTAGTATGATTTAATCTCTCATGAATATTTATCTGTTACACAATCTTTTCTGTCATACAATGTTGTATGTTATAAGTATGCCATATGATACATGTATGCCATTAAATGTTTATGATTAAATCATATTGTGCCATTTACAAGCATACGCCATGTTAGAAAAGTATATGATATTAAATAATATCTCATGCATTAAGAAAGATAAGACATGTTATGTTACGTATAATACTGGGGCCACAACAACTGTGGAGTACGTATTATATTTTATGTTACGTATAATACGTGGGGCCACAACAACTGTGGAGTACGTATTATATTTTATGTTACGTTATAATCGTGGGGCCACAACAACTGTGGAGTACGTATTATATTTTATGTTACTTATAATGCGTGGGGCCACAACAACTGTGGAGTACGTATTATATTTTATGTTACTTATAATGCGTGGGGCCACAACAACTGTGGAGTACGTATTATATTTTATGTTACTTATAATGCGTGGGGCCACAACAACTGTGGAGTACGTATTATATTTATGTTACTTATAATGCGTGGGGCCACAACAACTGTGGAGTACGTATTATATTTATGTTACTTATAATGCGTGGGGCCACAACAACTGTGGAGTACGTATTATATTTTATGTTACATGAAGTATGGGGCCACAACAACTGTGGAGCATACACTACATGAGACACAGCAATTGTGACATGTAGAATACGTGGGGCCACAACAACTGTGGAGCATACACTACATGAGACACAGCAATTGTGACATGTAGAATACGTGGGGCCACAACAACTGTGGAGTACGTATTATGTTTTATGTTACTTGAATACGTGGGGCCACAACAACTGTGGAGTACGTATTAACGCACGTTATTAATCAAGACAATTGAATAAGATTCCAAGTTTATGTTAAGTCCAGTTTCAGATCAAATACATGATAAGTCAAGTTTTAGATCAAGTCCATGTTATGTTATACTCACGTACATGTTATGTTCAAGTTTATGTTATTTTCAAGTTCTTATTTATGTTATGCAGGTTTACGTTCATGCTATATTTCAAGTCCATGTTATGTTTCACGTTCATGTTATGTTGTTTGTTCATGTTATGTTTTAAGCTTAAGTTCATGCCATGTTAAGTCAAGTTCAGTTCACGCTTAAGTTCTGGTTAAGTCATGCTATATGTCAAGTTATACTATGTTTATGTATGACTATAATTATGCATTTATGCTTTTACTGCCATGCATGCATTTTTAACTGTGTGTGAGTTTTATGTTAACTTACTGAGATTTGTAATCAAATCTCACTGTGGTAGTCCCAACTACCATTCCCCCCGAATGGTAGATCTTGTTACAGGACCCAAAGGAGAATTGGAATCTGACCAACTGAATACGGTCGACTAGGCCACGGTGCGATGTTGATGATGGTATAGTATTTAACTTAGGTTAATACTTGTACTTTTGGAGTTGTATCTCAAGTATTCTTTTGATCACAACCATTTTGGACTAGTGTGATGATCACGGCTTTTTAGTATGCTTTATGTATGAATTATTTTCAAGTATTTGGGATATATTTAGTTTGGTGCATAGTATTGCTAAAGAAAAAGATTATCCGCTGCGAATATTGCATAATGCTAGATGCATGTTAGGAACATTGCATCTTATATGTCATGAACGGGGGCAGGTAACCTTGTGTTGCATGTCTCGACGCTTCAAATGTCCGTTCAATCCCAAGCGGAATTTGGGGGCGTCACAAATATAGACCAATTTAGAGAGATATTATACAAATATGAAGATAAATATGAAGATGTATAAACCATTATTAATGCTCTAAGAAGTGGCCGTTGAGAAGAGGAACATAGCTGAGGGTGCTGCTCTACCGAATGGGTAGGTAGGTATTCATGAAAGATAATGACAGACGATGGAAGGTCTTGCCATGAGTTTACAGTTTGACGTTATAGATTAGGAGAGGCAGATGGTGAGGTTTTTTGTTTTTTTTTTTTGTTTTTAATTTTTTTTTATAACATTGGGAGATAGGGTCAAATTTATTATCTCCATTATAGAGATGTGAATCTTGTGATATTAGGTCACATGCTGTTGGGATACGAATAATTCTACTTATTATTTACACACACTACATACTATATTTATTTTATTTTATTTCTTCATTTTTTCTATAACAAATATTTGGTGTGGCAATGATAAGTGAACAATTTAATTAGTTTAGTAAGAATAAAATAAAATTTTAATTTTAAAAAAATAAAAAATAATTTTAAAATATGTAAAGTGTATAAAGTGAGATAATGAATAGTATTCTTCGTTGAGATAAGACAAAATGAATTGAAATGAGTTTGATATCCCAAATGACCCTAAAGATTTAATTAAATTAATATTAAAGTATGGTGACTTTAGATTTGGATCTTTAAGAAGAAAGTTACGTTTGAGAATAGGGCGCTCTGATTAGAGTCTTGGCAATGTTCTAAGACAAAATGTTGCCCTTAAGGTCATATTCCAGTGTGATGCATCTCTTTTGGTTTATGTGGAATACGTGATGTTGCAAAATCCTATTGGTGTCCGGTAGGGCTGTAATCGAGTCGAGCTGAGCCGATTTTTAGCTTACCGAGCTCTGCTCAACTCAAAATACTCGAGCTCGAGATTTTTTTAATTCTTTGTTCGTGCTCGACTCGACTCGATAAACTAAACTCTCAACTCGAGCTCGAGCTCGTCCCACAAACGAATTCGAGTCAAGCCGAACTCGAGGTCGAGCTTGAATTTTATTTTATTTTGAATAAGATTTAATAATTAATAAATTAAATATATAAATAAAAAGAATTAATATTGAATTTATACAACTAACAAGTAGAACCTCTATTAAATTATAAACTTTTAAATTTTTTTATAAATAATTAATATCTAACTAGTTGATATTTATCCAAAATAACAATATATTATATATCTACATAGATTATTAATACATACACTTAATATGATAACATATATTTATTTCATATATGGTTCCCACATACTAATATATGAAATTATTAAATTTTATTGACTAATTATTATACAAATTATAAAATATACCTATAAAGTATATTCACTATATAGACATAAGTAATTAGAATACATATTATATATTTAATTATAAAAGTGGTATGATTATATTATTAGGTAATACATATATACATACATAAGTGTATGTATATATTTATCAATATATGAATGAGTTTTAATTGAGTCGAGCTAACGAGTCGAGTCGAGTATAAACGAGTGAGCCTAAACAAGCATTAGCCTAGTTGAGTCGAGTTTTGTTGAGTATGTGTCATTTAAAAATCGAGCAGATATCTACTTTCATGAACAAGCTTTTTTTTTTTTTCACGAGTAGAGTTTGATTCGAGTTTAACCGAGCGGGCTATTGAACAGACTGATTCATTTATTGCCTTAATGTCCGGTAATACCTCAACAACAGTCTGACCGATTCAAATCAGAACCGTTTCAATTTATTTCCTTGAATAATGGCATGTATCAAATCTGGTAGCTTTAGAGTATTCTTAATGAGTTATGTAAAATGATTGCTTAAAAATAGAGTTTCATACAAAAAATGTAAACTATTTGAAGAATTGTTCATAAAATGAGTTCCGTCCGATTAAATAACAGGAAATGTAAAATACAATTAACTAAAATAACCTTGTCAACATTTTATTATTATTTATATTTCATTTACTCCCCATTTTCCTTTTCTTTTATTTTACCATGTAATTAAATTCTTTTTATTATTCATTATTTAAAACACATATATTTCATCATTTCAACTCATCTAATCTCTAAGGAGCTTAATTGCGTGTCAGTAGCAGTGGATGTAAGCCAAAAGCATCCAAGTTAGCGGTGGAGGTTGATTTCTATGGAAAGACATGACTTTCTAAAATTCATAAGTTCAAGGGTTACAGTTTCTAAGATTAAGTACGGTTTGGCCACACAAATTTTTCATCTCAAACATAAAATTCTCATCTCATCATTACAACTTTTCCAAATCTCTATATAAAATATAATAAATTACTCAACTTTTTCTTAACTTTTTCAAATTTTAAAACAATAATAATATTAAAATATAATATTTTAATATTTCATCTTAAAACACAAAATTCTCATATGAAAATTCTCGATGGCCAAGCAAAATCTTAGGAATGCGGTGGAGAAGATTATATGAGACCAGTTGTAGTGTTAAGAGATTAAGCTGAGAGAGAAGTTTTTTTGTTTTTTTTTGGGTCAGTCTTGAGCTTGTGGTTCATACGTATGCGCAAATCTGAACATATCAATTGATGACTGCATGTACAGTCCTTTTATTAAAAGAGAAAAAATAATATTTAAAGATAGATATTTTAATAATTTTAAACATTTTTAAAGATAAAATTAACTATACTTGCATCACAGTCTCCATTTGGAGACTGTACGTAGCATTGCTCAAATATAGGATTTGTACAAAGTGCTTTAAAATAATGTAAACTAATCTAATTACATTTGAGTCTATCTAAATCTCAACTGATTAAAATTCAAATATATGCTATCTTAGAAGATAATTATCTGCTCAACATCTTTATTAGTAGTTATACATAGAGCCTTATCTCGTGTGCAGTTGTGTTGACTTTAGTTGTTGTGTTTGACTGGACTCTGTTCTTTAACAGTAGAGAGCAACGATTCCGTCGACCACCATGCCGTAATTTAACATGGGTAAGTTCAATTCAAATCCTAGTGTGCCATTCTTCTTTAACATTAGAAGGAAAATGTGTTGGTTTTTTATTGGGCGGTGTAAATCCTTCTTTTCAACGACATCCGGTTCGAAGAGGATCTCTCCTAATAACCTAGATGAAAACAAATCAAAATCAAGGACAAATTACAGTATTTGACCCTTAAAATTGTAAGCTTCTTGATTTTATTGAAAAAAATCAGATTTTGTAACACTAAATTACCACCTCTTTTGCGATGCATATCTCAAACTATCAATTTTGTGACATTAGTCGCCATAATAAATAACATTATGCACCCAGTATTAAGATCCAACTGTCAATATTTTACATTGCCCTTAGATATTACCCTTCAATGTTTGCATCCATATTTACCCTTAGATATTAAAAAAAAGGCTATGTATTTATGTATGAAGTGAACTTGAAAGGTATGGCTTAGTTTGGCTGAACTAGGAATAGAATTATAAAAATATGCAGAAGTTTAAACACGTCATAACATATACAAAAGGTCCTGCAAGATTTGGCGACAGAGCAACCAATTCCATATGACCAAACTGCTAAAAATGCAAGTATAAATGAAAACTAAGCCCCCCAACACCAAAGCATTTAGGACACAAACAATCATATGATCAACTTGTCTCTAATGATAATCATTAAATATAAACTATAAAGACCCCAAAATAAGGGTTAATGGCCAATGAACCAAAGCTGCACGCATAGGTATATAAAATAATTTTTTGTTAGTAAGGGGATTGAAACTGGAAATACTTGGACTCAAATCTTGGGCATCTACTCATGAGAGGTCAACAAATACCATTAATCCGAAACACCATATGATGAGTGAAAAAAGATGCTACCCACGCTTCTTTCATATTAGATCTGAAAAGTAATATGAGATAAAATCATCATGAGGCCTCACAGTCTTCACACACCTACACCTAAACATCCTAGAATGCCTCCAAATTAGAAATGCTCTTATATATAACGTCAGGGCTTGCTTATCCTGAAATATATGTCAAATTGACAGCATCATGCAGCTATCACTATCAGAAAGGCAAGCAAGTTCTACTGTATGCAAGGAACATTCACCTCATCTTTGACAACTTTCTAATTTTGCCTGATGTGTGCAACACTAATGGATTACCATACAAACCTGCTGAAACACCTCCTGAAATTATTTTTCCATTCGGGATCTATGGCCAAGGTCACATTTGATTATGTCAAAAGCAATCACGTCTCCATTGGTGCAACGGGGAGCCCTTGAAATTCTATCTTCCCCTGGTTTGCTTTAACAACATCAGGAACCTCATTTTGATACTTGCTCACAAATTTCTCCATGAATTCCTTCTCAGTCATTTTGACTATATAAACAATGCTAGTATCTTCGGTGATCAGCCCCTTAAACATCAAAACTTGCAGAACTGAACACCTCGGAATAATCCGCTTCTCCAAGCTAAGCCATAGAATATTCGAATTCTTGGAGATCTTCGAAGGCTTCATCTTCAGTTTGTTCACAAAGAAACACATCATTTTCTTGAGCTTCTTCTCCGAGAGACCCATACACAAGGGTTGCCGCTTGAATGCTGAACAAATTTCATCGTCTGACAAACCAAAACTCCTAAAAGCTTGCACCTTCTGCTCCCACAGTGTTTTACTATTTAGTGCCATGGATTGGACGGCTAGAACAAATTTCAGATAATTGGGATCAAAACCCAATTTCATAACTTCACTAACAATCTCCCTAAACCGATTGCTACAGATAAACAGTGACGTTACTCTTCGACCGAAGAGTTTAAAAACTAATGGCTGGGGAACACCATGGCTTATCAGAGTAGCAATGTTGGCCTGTAGCTTATGTACAACGTCTGTTCTAAATACTGCGAAGGATGCCTTTATAACCTTTAAGACATTCTCGTCAGTGCCAATAATCCGCCTAAGCTCTTGAACACACGGGATGATTTGCTTTTCGAGGCTCGTTTGCAGAACAGCAGGCGATGCAGATAAAAGCTTTCTAATTTCAAGATCTGACAAGCCTAACGATTTGAAAAACTCCAGCTTTGGCTTAAAAGTCTTTTGAGCATTATACGTATAAAGTTCGGGACGCTTCGTCATCAAAGTTTTTATTTGCATATCACTAAAACCATGTGCTCTAAAAAAATCAACAGCAGTGTACGCATCACTTTCTAGCACAGCTGGGTATTTGCTGAGCATTTTGGCAAGGCTAGCGCCAGAAAACCCTAAGGATTTAAACAACTCCATGTTGGGCTTGAGGGTATTGCCTAAATCGGCCGAAAGCAATAATGGACGACTACTAATTAATTGTATGACGTGGTTCTGCGTCAAACCGTGAGTTCTCAATAGATTCAGAACGGAGTTGGGATTCTCTACTTTGTCAATGTTGAGCTTCTTGGAAGCTGAAGTGGCCAATTCTAAGGACAACCCACACGAGTTTTGGAGGAAAGAAACTGTAAGAGATTTTGGGTCCGTGGAATTAGGGGGGTCTGAGATGGGCTTGAGAGAGGAGGTTGAGAACAAGTGGCCATGGCAGCTTGGTGAAGCTCTGCGCCTTAATTGTTGGGGCAGATTTATGGAAATTAAACGAAGCATTTGGTTTGAATGCCGAAAAAGCTGAATCAATGGTTACCTGGATTGAGTTTTGAGATGGAATGCGATACTATTGTTGATTGAAGCGTCGGCCTCCTCCCTTTCCCCATGCTCTGAGACTTCTCAGTGCAGCAATGATTTCTGCTGGAGGTTCAGGTAAGCACAGCCCAAAGGCACCCGTAGGTCGAACGGTAAGAAAATTAATGTAAAAACAAATTGCAATTTTTGTTTGCTTTTGAATTAATATAAAAATTAGAAAAATTTCATTATTTTGCCTCACTTATATCCCTCAAACACTTTATTGCGATTTTGGTATTTTTATTATTTGAATTGTAGTTTTAAATTTATGTAGTTAGTTTTATACTTTTAGAAGATATTTTAATTTTAAATTTTACGTGAAACTACGTTAATCAGGTTAAATGAATTATTTGGATCAATTCAACTCATTTACATAAACGAGTCGAAATGAGTCGCGCTGTTTCAACACGTTATTTTAATGGATCGTGTTTATGTTTGAAAGTCTAACCCGATAAATTTAACGGATCGTATTCGAATTAACCTGCCTAACCCATTAATAACCCATTTAGACTCGTTAATTTTTTATTCTAAATTACAATTGTATCATTTTTAATCAAAAAACAAAAATACCTTAATCCTATTTCATATTTCCTAATTTTCTCTCTTAGTTCTCAGTTGAATCAGTTCTCATGAGTCACAACCGCTTCTCACACTTCCTCTAAAGTGTAATTTTGATATTTTTATTGTTTGGATTGTGATTTTACACTTATGTAGTTAATTTTATATTTTTAGTAGACATTTTGATTTTAAGTTTTTTATAAAATTATGTTAATCAGGTCAAATAAATTATTTAGATCAATTCAACTTCTTCTTATAAACGAGTTGAAACGAATCAAACTGGATTGTGTTATGTCAACCTGTTATTTTAATGGGTTATGCAGGGTTTGAATATTTGACCGTTAAACTTAATGGGTTGTATTCAAGTTAATCCATATCATATAATATACATAATCCATATCATATAATATACATAATTTTAACACGATATGAACACGACCTATTAACACAATTTGTCACTCCCAATGTGGTCAAACTCAAAAGTAGAATACACAAAGATTTATTAAAATTAAAATTTATAAAAAGACAAAACCTAAAATAATAATCCGAGAGAGACAAAATAAATTAAGGGAAGTGAGATGAGTAACACATGATGCACCCATGACTCAAGTTTAAGGTTCCACTTGGTTATATAGATGAGATGAGATGAAATGTTTTGAATAGTAATGAATAAAATATTGTTATAATATAATTTTTTGATATTAATTTTGTATTGGGATTTGAAAAAGTTAAATTATTTATTATATTTTGTATAGAGATTTGAAAAAGTTGTAATGATGAGTTGATATGAGTTGAGATGAGATGAGTTAATAAGTGCTTCATTTCATTTTATCTCATTATTATAATTTTTCTAAATTTTCATACAAAACATAATAAACAATTCAATCTTTTGAAATTTTAAAATAATAATAATATTAAAAAATAATATTTTATTTAACTTTTAACTTTCATTTCAATTAATCTTATTTTAACTCTCTATCCATACAACACCCAAAAAAGGTAAGAGTGTTGTTGGTTGGTTAGTTGATCGCATTTGGCAACTGTCATCATCCATATGCATCAATTTAAACATGTCATAACAAATACAAAACGTCCTGCAATATTTGGCAACAGAGCAACCAATTCCATATGACCAAACTGCTAAAAATGCAAGTATAAATGAAAACTAATTCCCCCAATTCCAAAGCATTTAGGACATGAAAACAATCATATGATCAATAATTTGTTTCTAATTATAATCATTCAACACCCCGAAATAAGGGTTAATGGCCAATGAACCAAAGCTGCACGTATAGGTATATAAAATAATTTTTGTTAGAGCATTTCCATCCGCTTTCCCAAACCCTAAATTTTAGGAAATATATTTAAATTTTTTATAAAAATATATTTGAAATGCTCTAACAAATAAGGACAGGGTTTGCTTCTCCTGCAATGTAAGATCAAATTAATAGCACCATAAGCTATCACTATCAACAAAGCAGACAAGGTTCACCTCAACATTGACAAGTTTCTAGTTCGCACCTAAAGTGAACAACACAGATAGATCACCATAGAAAGTTGCTGATACAACTCCGCAAAATGTTTTACCCTGAAATAACAGACGAAGATACACGTCCAACTGCAGACATGTTGAACTAAATCTGAACTCATGATCTTTAGGCAATGCCACATTAGATTATATCCAAAGTAGTCACATTTCCATGGCTATAGGGAGCCCTTGAAATTCTATCTTCCCTTGGTGTGCTCTAACAACATCAGGAACCTCAGATTGATACTTGCTCACAAATCTCTCCATGAAGTTCTTCTCAGCCATTGTGACCATATAAACAATTTTAGTATCTTCCTTGATCAAACCCTTCAACATCAAAAGTTGCAGAACTGAACACCTCGGAATAATCCGCTTCTCCAAGCTATGCAGTAGAAGATTCGGACAATTGGAGATCACAGAAGGCTTCATCTTCAGTTTGTTCACAAAGAAACCCATCATTTTCTTGATCTTCTTCTCCGAAAGAGCCATACACAAGGGTTGCCGCTTGAATGCTGCATAAATCTCATCCTCTGACAAACCAAAATTCCTAATAGCTTGCACCTTCTGCTCCCACAATGTTTTACTATTTTGTGCCATGGACCCAATGGCAACAATAAATTGCAGACAATTGGGTTCAAAACCAAATTTCATAACGTCACTAACAATCTCACTAAACCGATTGCTATAGATTTTCAGTGGCCATGGTCTTATAAAGAAGAGTTTGAAAACTAATGATTGGGGAACACCATGGCTTATCAGAGTAGCGATGTTGGGCTGTAGCGTTTCTACAACGTTTATTCTAATTACTTCAGAGTATGCCTTTATAACCTTTAAGACATTCTCTTCGGTGCCAAGAATCCGCCTAAGCTCTTGAACAGACGGAATGATTTGTTTTTCGAGGCTCGTTCGCAGAACATTAGGCGATGCAGATAGAAGCTTTGTAATTTCAAGATCTGGCAAGCCTAACGATTTGAAAAACTCCAACTTTGGCTTAAGAATCTTTTGAGCATTATAAGTATAAAGTTCGGGACACTTCATAGTCAAAGTTTTTATTTGCATATCACTAAAACCATGTGCTCTAAAAAAATCAACAACAGTATACGCATCACTTTCTAGCACAATTGGGAATTTGGTGAGCATTTTGGCGAGGCTAGCGCCAGAGAACCCTAAGGATTTAAACAACTCCATGTTGGGCTTGAGGGTATTGCCTAAATCGGCCGAAAGCAATAATGGACGACTACTAATTAAGTGCATGATGTGGTTCTGCGTCAAACCGTGAGTTCTCAACAGATTCAGAACGGACTTGGGATTCTTTACGTTCTCAATGTTGAGCTTCTTGGAAGCTGAAGTGGCCAATTCTAAGGACAACCCACACGAGTTTCGGAGGAAAGAAACTGTAAGAGATTTTGGGTCCGTGGAATTAGGGGGGTCTGAGATGGGCTTGAGAGAGGAGGTTGAGAACAAGTGGCCATGGCAGATTGGTGAAGCTCTGCGCCTTAATTGTTGGGGCAGATTTACGGAAATTAAACGAAGCATTTGGTTTGATTGCCGAAAAAGCTGAATCAATGGTTACCTGGATTGAGTTTTGAGATAGAATGCGATACTACTGTTGATTGAAGCGTCGATCACCTCCCTTTCCCCATGCTCTGTGACTTCTCAGTGCAGCAATGATTTCTGCTGGAGGTTCAGCTAACCACATCCCAAACCAAAGGCACCCGAAAGCCGAAAGGTAAGAAAATTAATGTAAAAAATAAAAATTTGCAATTTTTGTTTACTTTTGAATTAATATAAAAAAGAGAGAAATTTTATTATTCTGCCTACTTATATCCGTTAGGGCAGGAGTATGTGTATTTTCAGAGAAGCACAAATTATTTATTTATTTATTTCATTCATTTTTTTATATTATTAAATATTTAAAAAAAGAAAAAAATTCACAACATCATTTACAAAACACTTTCTTAATGATTATGTAAAAAAACAATTAATTTTTTTTTTTGATATTGGTAGAAACCCTCAGGAGATTTAGCATTTATTTATCTCTTATTTTGATCTATTCATTAGTGGTGACATGTGATTTATTAAAAAAAATTAAAAAATATATTAAAAATACATACAGTAAAGAGGTTAGAGAAAACCGATGGTAACCTAGAATTTTAGATCACATTTATATTTTGTAAGCTCCGTTAAGATGGATTTAACTTTTTTAGATTGAGATGAGTTTAACTTTTTGGGTTGAAATGTATTAAGTAGATTGTGATGAGTTTAACTTTTTTATGATAAATTGAAAAAGTAGTTAGTCTCATTAATAATTTATATGTAGGGGTGTAAATCGGATCGGTTCGGTCTGAGAGGTGATGGACTAAATCCACCATTTATCCCTCTAAAAGTATTATACTTTGATTTACCTACAATAGAAGGCAAAACCAAGTATTTTCAAAGCTCCCATACGCCACAGTCCCTACTTCTCTACCAATATGTTATCTAAGTTCTACTCTTGTCTTTGAACTAAAAAAAATAGATGTCTTGTGTCTATTCACTTTTTATCCTAATGCTTTTTCATGCTTCTCTAGAAGTGATTTCAAATTGTCCCAATCAGCCACAACTGCCCTATAGAAAATACACAAAAAGCAGATGATTGATTCTTGGTCCCCCTCTAGCCACCTTAACACCTTTTATTGTATTATCAACCTCAGCACTGTTAAGTAAGGAACTAAGACCCTCAACACATAAAATAAATTAGGGGAGAAAGAATCCCCTTGTGTCAGCCCCCTTGTTGGAACAATTTTCTCTCCTAATTTTCCATTAACAATCACAGAGTAGCCAACTGTTTTAACACATCTCATTATTAAATCAACCCAACCTAATTCAAACCCCAAATTCCTCAAAATAGCTTCTAAATAGCCTCACTTCACCCTATCATAGGCCTTTAACATATCTAGTTTTAAGGCCATGCTCTCTTGCCTACCTTTTTGCCTAGTATTCATAGTATGAAGAACTTCATAAACTACCATTACATTGTCAGAAATTAACCTCATTTGAATGAATGCACTTTGAGAAGGTGCTATAATGTTTGGTAGCACTTTCTTTAGTTAATTTACAAAAGACTTTGATATTAATTTATAGAAAACTGAACATAAGCTTATAGGCCTAAACTCCTGCACATACTCAGGATTCTTTACTACGTATTAAAGCTATACGAGTGAAGTTCACTACTTGTGGACTACATTTCTTATTAAGAACATCTAGAGCAGTTTTACAAACCTCCTCTTAGACAGTGTTCCAATGCTTTTGATAAAATCTAGCATCATATCCATCTGGTCGTGAACGCCTTCAAGGGTGACATTTGAGTAAGGGCCTCTTCGATATCTTCAACACTAAACAACTTCCCCAATTCCTCCCTCATCAGTGGAGTAACTTTGCATTCTATGTTCTTCAAAACAGCTCTATATCTTTAGGTGATGGTGCAGTAGCAAAAAAGATCTCTCAAAGTACCCTTTACATTATGTTTGCAACTTATCATTAGTATCTTTAATTTGAAATATCCTACTTCTCCTCTTTCTCTCATAAGCACAAGCATGAAAATAACTTTTATTTCTCTCCCTTCTTTATACCAATGAGTTCTTGCCCTTTGCCTCCATTTAGGTTCTTCCTATTCCAACATTTTGCCTATCTCTTCTTTTAATTCCCTTATATTCCCCATATTCTATCTTCTCCCTTCTTTGTTTAAATGTATTGTAGCTCCAAGTGCATAGAGCTTTACTACAATGAAGCAATCTACTATGTACCCCACCAATTGAATCTGCATGCTGCACCTCATTTTTCCATTTAGCTTCTATAATCTTTCCACAGTCTTCCTCAAGAGACCAACTCAGCTCAAACTTGAAGCACCTCCTCATTTCGTAAATCCTACTCTATCCCTTACATGGATGGAGCAGAATAGGACTATGATCCGACGTACTAGTGGCTAGGACCTCCACTTTACTTTCACATTGTCATAGAAATGAAACCATTTTGGGTTTGCTACCACACGATCTAGTCTCTCCTTTGTCAAGGATTCATCACTATGATTGTTGCTCCAAGTGAAACAGTTACTTGACCATCCCATATCAAACAGATTGCAGCTTTCTAACACACTCCTAAGCCCTTCCATTTGACTGTCACTCCTAGGCCTTCTCCCATACTTCTCATTTTGTTATACAATTTCATTAAAATCCCCTAGAACATACCACAAATGATGAAGTGGTCTAAGAGATCCTAACAGATCCCAACCCTCCTATCTCTTGCTAGCCTCATGTTGTCCATAGAAGCCAATCAAGACCCATCTGCTCTTCTCCTTTTGATTTGTTATCCAGCCACTTATATGAAACTTTGAATAATTTATTCATTCAAACTGCACATTTTCTTCCCACAGCATCATAAGACCACCACTTCCTCCAATGGAATCCACCTCAAAATAACCCACATATGATAACCATTTTCTCAAAAATTCTGAACTACCAAACTTTGTCTTAGTTAATTCCATTAAGAAAACTAAATTGAGCTTTGTTAACCTTACCATAATAATAAAGTCCTGAACTGTCTGGGGGTTCCCCAGTTCCCAGCAATTTGAACTTAAGGTTTTCATTGTTGTTGGCGGGGTTGCAATTCATCTTCATATCCGTTGTCAATACCATTCCTCTCTTGCCTTAATTCTTTTTTTGCAACTTTTTCTATCACATGGTCCACTATCTCATAACCACTCCTCTTTACACCCACCCTATCGTGAGGAGTTGAAGACTTATCACCAACTCGAGCCCTCCTTTTCTAGCCCCCAACACCGTGCCTTATAGCCACTGACCTTCCCTCCTTGCGTTGCTGTTCCCCTTCTTGAATAGCACAACATTGTGTATCGAGGCCATGAACTTCTTCAAGCCCAAGTTGAGACTCTATAATATAGTTATAGCATTTGAATAAAATATGAATAAAATAGATAAAATGAATTAGTAGATTGTATTCAAACCGTTTCTTTTCTATTCATGTCAACATTTCGTATAGAAATTATTATATTAGCAATAGTGTCGTTACCCATGATAAACTAAAATTATTGTTGACCCGAATTTTGATATGATCAACATGTTTTTTTTTTCCTTTATATATATATTTTTTATGAGATGTTAAAGATATTTGCCTAAGAATGAATTCTCCTCATTACTTCTCTCCCTCTATGGACCTGGACAACCAAAGACCTAACCGTACCTGAGTTCGTCGCCGCTGAGAAACACAATCACATAGCACCTGGTTAAAAAATAAAAAGGCATCTTTTAATTGGTTAAAAAAAAAAAGAAGGAAAATTTGGACATGATTTTTCTTCTTGACGAAATGGAGACTATAATAATGTAGAAATTAGCTAACAGCCTAAACTGTACAATGTAAGGAGAAAATAAAAAATGTTAGGAAAAAATTCAGAAAACTACCAAGGAATTAACCCCATTACATTCATATAATATTAATGTTATACGTGAATGGGTTTATTTGTTGAAGAAGGATATTTAAAAGAAGGCCACATAACATTTTATATTTACATTTCTTAAATATCACTATGTTTCAAATAATTTAATATTATCATTATTAAACTAAAAATTAAAGGGAATAAAATGGTCCTTCAAATTTCATTCAATTATTTTATATTATCATTACTCTCTCTCTCTCTCTCTCTCTCTCCTAACAATCCCTCTTCATGTATCTCTGTTTCTCTCTTTGTTAGTCAACAGCGATGCTTCTCCTCTCCTCGCATCGCCGGCTCCCGAGCCCTTCCACTGACCCAGATCGCCACGATTTTCGACTCTTCTCCCCTATATCTCATCTTGTTTTCTCTCTCTCGCTCAGTTCCAATCTTTCCTCCCTTTTCTCTATTCCATCAGTTCTCTTCGAAGACCAATTGAAAGCTTGCAGAAAATCAAAGAAAACAGGCTTTGATTGCAACATAGACGATGAAAATTGCAGCCATTACGTCTGGGTCTAAGGATGTCCTAGAGCTACACATGTTATTGATGGCTTTTCAAGTTGATTTTTTTTTGTGTACATCGGTATGTTTGTGTAAAAGGGTAAATTCATGTAGTGACTTTATACAAATTTGAAGGGATTTAGTTTGGATATGCATTGTTTCTTTTAGATCTTAACATGTCTCTGTCTGGAGTCCTCAAAAGGAAATTTTTTCTGATTTCCTTTCATCTCTCTCTCTCTCTCTCTCTCTCTCTCTCTCTCTCTCTCTCTCTCTCTCTCTCTCTGTGTTTCTTTGTTAGAAATTTTCTTTGTGAATCCTTTGAAATTTGAAGAGATTTGTTTGGTTGCCGTCAGATCGTGTATGTGGGCATCATTCTTTTCTAATTCTGTTTATTTTTGTACAAAGATTGGTATTTTTTGAAAATCCGAGTGGTATTTTTTATAATGGTTTTCTTTTTTAGTACCAATCCGAGTGGGCATGATTTACTTATGGAATTTATAGAAATTTGAAGGAATTTTGTTTGGATTTGCGGAACGAATTAAATTTTTTAGAATATATATTTTGAAGATTGTTTTGAGTTTGGTTTAATTTAATATATGTGTATGATCTGAGATCTACCCTTTATATATCTCAAATCCCTTGATGGAATTTTTTTTTTCTTTACATATGAATTGGAAGGAAAAATGGCCGAGAAACCACTGTTCATGGAACAGAGAGGCAAAAAAGTAAAATCACCAATAAAAAAATTGAGAAAAATTCTAGTTGCAAGCATAAGTGTACACTAATATGTGCACCAATCTAATGTGATTAGTCAAAAAATAAATTTTATTGAAAACAGTACTAATTTAAATTTTAAATATGAAAGAATCAGAATTGATATGCAAATTAGTACACGACTTTACTTGTATGTAGTAAAACTCAAAAATCGAGGGATAAAAAGGGTTAATAAAAAAAAAAAGGGAATAAAATTGTAAAGCACTAACAGAATATAAAAAAGCAAGAATAAATGGGGAAAAGTCAAAAAACTTGAAAAAGGAAAAAATTCGTTCTTTCTTCCTCCCTCATCCCCTTCCACTAGATGGACAATCTCAAACACCAGATGGACTCCACAATGATTTCAGCAAAAAGAAGCAAGCCCAAACAAGAAATGAAGAACATAAACATTATCAACTTTTCAGATAATAACAAATAGCACTATACATTGCAGAAGATGACATAAATTGAGGAAGTTTGAGAAAAAAAAAAAAAGCAATGAAGCTGCTGTAATAAGAAGTAGATAGTTAAGAATATTGTGAAAAACGATGACAATAAAGTGAAAATAAAGAATATAGAAGAGAAAACAATCATACTCGACACACAGATATACGTGGTTCGGCAAATTGCCTACATCCATGGGAGCTGCAGAGGATTTTATTGTTTGAGGAATTACACTACAATGGAGGGGCGAAATACTGTTCACCTACAGTGTTATACAGTTACACAGTACGGCCATATGATGAGAAATCACATATATATACCCAAACGGCGAAAAAAACCCTAAATCTGAAAAATACGATGTTCGCTCGAGCGGCGTGTCGAACGAACTCCCTTCCGCAACTGCTCGAGCTCACTGTCGAGTGGACATTGAGCATTCAACTCTGCCTGACTTCGCTCGAGCAACCAATGCCTCCGCTCGAGCGATATGGACCAGACTCTACAGTACTCAACAATTCTCCCACTTGGAGACTTGTACACTCGCTGCATCATCCTCTTCCTCAAACGTGATGTCCTCCACCTCTGCAACTCACTGCCCCAGTCTTCATGCTAGAAGACCAACTGAAGTTGCTCACAACTTCAGTTTCTCAAGTGTAACACCCTTTGTCAACATATCAGCAGGGTTCTTACTTCCACATATTTTCTCAAGTAACAACTGTCCATCATCTAACAATGATTGTATGAAATGATACCTGATCTGGATGTGCTTGGTCCTGGAATGAAATGTTAGATTCTTAGTAAGGAATATGGCACTCTGACTATCACTATAAAGAGTGCCTTTCTGATTCTTTTTATCCAATTCCTCCAAGAATCCCTGTAGCCATATCATCTTCTTTGCAGCCTCTAACACTACAATGTACTCAGCTTCTGTAGTAGACAAAGAAACTGTTTTCTGTAGATTAGAACCCTATGACACTGCAGTACCACCAAGAGTATAAACAAAACCCGTGGTACTCTTTCTACTATCAATATCTCCAGCTAAATCAACATCAACATAGCCTTGCACCTCTAAGCTCTCTCCTGAGAAACACAAGCACGTTTCTGAGGAGCCTTTTAGATACCTTAAAATCCACTTCACTGCTTCCCAATGTTGTTTTCCTGGGTTACTCATGTATCTATTCACAACTCCCACTGCATGGGTAATATCCGGTCTTGTGCAAACCATAGCATACATAAGTGAACCAATAGCTGAGGCATAAGGAACCTTACCCATGTAGTCTTGTTCCTCCTCTGACTCGGGTGACTGATTTTTGTTGAGTCTGAAGTGGCTGCCCAAGGGTGTGCCAACTGGTTTGGCCTTGTCTATATTGAACCTGCTGAGTACCTTTTTCACATACTCAGCCTGTGAGAGTCTCAACGTACCTCTGACTCTATCTCTGACAATTCTCATGCCAAGGATTTGCTTTGTAGCTCCCAAATCCTTCATTGCAAACTGCTCTGACATCTGCTTCTTCAGATTATTGATCTTATCAATACTAGCCCCTGCAATGAGCATGTCATCCACATACAACAGCAGAATAATATAAGAATTGTCAAAATATCTGACATAGCAACAGTGATCTGCCTGACATCTGATGTACCCTGCACTGCGCATGAAGTTATCAAATTTCTTGTACCATTGTCTAGGAGCTTGCTTCAGGCCATACAAGCTCTTCTTCAGTCTGTAGACTAAACCTTCCTTTCCCTGTACTACAAACCCCTCAGGTTGGTGCATGTAGATGTCTTCTTCTGAAGAAAAGCTGTCTTCACATCTAACTGCTCAAGAAATAAATCTTCGGTAGCAACTATAGACAGTACCATCCTGATGGTTGTGATTTTCACCATAGGAGAAAAGATCTCAGAGTAATCAATACATTGCTTCTGCTGAAAGCCTTTTACAACAAGTCTAGCCTTGTACCTCTTACTGCCATCATGCTCAGTTTTCACTCGGTACACCCACTTGTTGTGTAATGCTTTCTTCCCTGATGGAAGTTCTGTCAACTCTCATGTCTGATTCCCTAGCAGGGAATCTATCTCATCTTTCATGGCCAGCTCCCACTTGCTAGAATTTTCATCTTGCAAGGTTTCTTCATAACTCTGCGGTTCTCCACCATCTGTCAACAGAATGTAGTTCAAGGTTGGTGAGAAACGCTGTGGAGGACGTATAGTCCTAACTGACCTGCGAACTACAGCTGTAGGAGTGGACGGCTCTGAAACTAACTGCGAAATAATAGGAATGGGTGCACTGGACCCACTCTCCCCGTCACTCACATCTCTACACTGCACTGTGACCTCTGGTAAGTTATCCAATCTTACGAATTCGGACTCTTGAGGAGCTACTTCAGAAGCTGTACTAGACTTGTCCTTGCACACAATCTTCTCATTGAAAATCACATTCATGCTTCTTATGATTTTCCGACCCTGATCATCCCAGAAACGATAGCCAAATGCCTCGTCTCCATAGCTAATGAAATAACATTTCTTTGACTTAGCCTCAAGTTTACTACGAGCATCGAAATCAATAAGAACATAAGAAAGGCAGCCAAAAGTTTTAAGGTGAGAAAATTTGACCTCTTTCCTGCTCCAAACCTCTTCAGGCAATTCACAATCTAATGGGATGGATGGCCCTCTGTTGATCAAGTAGACGACAGTGCTGACCGCATCTGCCCAGAAAGTTGGTGGTAGTCCGGCGTGCAACCTCATGCTTCTAGCACGCTCAATTATGGTTCTGTTCATACGCTCCACAACTCTATTTTGTTGTGGTATCCCAGGAATGGCCTTCTCCATTTTGATACCCAGATCTGCACAATACTCCTTGAACCCACCATCAATGTACTCACCACCATTGTCAGAGCTCAAATATTTCAATTTTAAGTCTTTGTCTCAACCATGGCCTTCCAAGTTTTGAACACATTAAATACGTCAGATTTATGCTTCAAGAAATAAACACATACCTTCCTACTATGGTCATCAATGAACGTGACATAGTAACGAGAACTTCCAAGAGATGCCACTGGGGAAGGTCTCCACACATCTGTGTGTACTAGATCCAGTTTTCCTGTCTTTGGTGTTCTGCCACTTTTCAAGAAACTGACATTCTTCTGTTTCCCCATAATACAACTCTCACATATACTGAGATCAACTGACTACAGTTTTGGTAGCTTGCCTCTGGACATAAGTTCTTTCATACCCTTCTGACTCATATGGCCAAGCCTAAAATGCCACAAATCTGCTGTGCTCTCTGCAACGGTAGTAGCAATAGTGTTAATCAAACCAGTAGTCATATATAGTGTATCAGTTTTCTTACCCTGAGCTAGTACTAATGCCCCTTTTGTGACCTTCCAGGTGCTATATGAGAACACTACTGAATGACCACACTCATTGAGTTGCCCAACAGAAATGAGGTTCTTCTTCAACTCAGGAATGTGTCTGACCTTTTGCAAGGTCCATTTGTTCTTGTTAGGGAGTTCAATGTCAACGTCTCCCATCCCCACCACGTTCAAAGCCTCTCCATCAACTAGATACACATTCCCAAAGTCACCTGCAACATGATTCCGCATTAACTCCCGGTGGAAAGATGTATAAAAGGAAGCCCCTGAATCCAGTATCCAGTCATCAACTGGACTATGAACTACAAACAATAGTGCATCCTATACTTCTTCAGTTACAACATTAGTACTATCATTCTCGGTCTTCTTAGGATTTTTGTAGTTCTTCTTTATGTGGTCAGCTTTGCCACAATTCTAGCAAGTTGCCTGTTGACTAGGCCTTGACTTGCTCTCCTGTTGACCAGGCCTTGACTTGCTCTTGCCCCTGTGCTTTGATTTTGATCTTCCTCTGTTGGAGTTCCTGTCTTGTGATCTCCTTCGAGAATCAACATTAAGTGTTGAACTCGAACCTGAGGTCTCGCCAGAATCTTTCCTGCGCACCTTCTCAGCCAAAATCAAATCATGAATATCATCATATTTTAACTTAGATTTATCGGCAGAATTACTGACAGCCATTCTCATGGCTTCCTAGCTATTTGGCAATGAAGCCAACAATATCAGTGCACGTATCTCATCACCAAATTTAATTTCAACAGACGACAATTGATTTGTGATAGTATTAAAATCATTCAGATGTTGTGCAACAGACCTACCATCCGCCATCTTGAAATTGAATAATTTTTTCATCAAGTGTTCCTTGTTATTTACCGGTGGCTTTTCATACATACCTGACAAAGCTGCCATGAGATCCGCAGTCGTCTTCTCCCTGATAACGTTGTGTGCAACGGAACTCGACATGGTTAATTGAATAACCCCCAGAACCTGTCGATCCAACAAATTCCAATTAGCCTCATCCATCTTTTTCGATCACTTTCCCAATAATGGAAGATGAAGTTTCTTCCCATAGAGGTAGTCTTCTATCTGCATTCTCCAGTAACCAAAATCTGTGCCATCAAAATTTTCGATCCCCAATACCTTCACTTCATCTCCAGCAACCGTTTTCCCTCAGACCCGAATTTTGGCTCTTGATACCAATTGTTGTGAAAAAACGATGACAATAAAGTGAAAATAAAGAATATGGAAGAGAAAACAATCACACACGACACACAGATATACGTGGTTCGGCAAATTGCCTATGTCCACGGGAGCTGCAGAGGATTTTATTACTTGAGGAATCACACTACAATGGAGGGGCGAAATACTGTTCACCAACAGTATTCTACAGTCACACAATACGGCCATATGATGAGAAATCACATATATATACCCAAACAGTGAAAAAAACATAGATCTGAAAAATATGATGTTCGCTAAAGCGGCGTGTCGAGCGCGTGTCGAGCGAACTCCCTTCCGCAACCACTCGAGCTCACTATCGAGCGAACATCGAGCGTTCAACTCTGCCTGACTTCGCTCGAGTGGCCAATGCCTCCACTTGAGCAAACTCCCTTCTCGCAACCGCTCAAGCTCACTATCGAGCTGCCTTCGAGCGTTTGACTCTACCTGACTTCGCTCGACCAGCCAATACCTCCGCTTGAGCGATGTGGACCAAACTCCACAGTACTCAACAAAGAAATGAAACACTAACTTTCAATTTGGCTGTTGATAAATTGATGAAAAAGAATAGAAACCTTTCAGTCTGAACCCCTTATCAACGTAACCCTTGGAAACCACACTCAATACCTCAAAAATAAATGCACAAAAAATACACCCAATCAACTAGTTTCGAAAATTCATCTAGAGATAAAATGCACAAAAGATACATCCAAGCAACAAATTCATCCATCAGATTATGCACAGAGAAAGAGTTCGGAGGAGAGAGAGAGAGAGAGGTGAGGGGGAGGGGAGAAATGTGGGTGAGGGAGAGAAACCTTTGTAATTATATTTTTGGAAAAATCTAGTAGCAAGCACAACTACACACTAATATATACACCAATCTAATGTGATTGATCAAAAAGTATTTTATTGAAAATAATGCTAATTTAAATTTTGAATATGAAGGAATCAGTATTGGTATGCAAATTAGTACGCGACTTTGCTTGTACGTAGCAAAACTCTTATTTACACCACATTCTGCTCCCAGCGGACCCATTTTTATATGAGGTATATTTTGTAAAAATTAAAGTTGCCCCCCAAATTGAATATCTTGTTCCCATCCCTTATTGACTACTGACTAGTACAAACCATCTCTCATTGTGATGGTCAAATCCACCATTGACAAGGCTTGTAAGAGTGATTGAGCTCTTGGGTGGCTTGTAAGCACCACTGAGATATTTATCAATCATTCTTTTGACACATATAATTAAAATCGAAACGGAGTGCTAGATAATTTTGTTTTGTTCCTTTATTGTTGCTTGTCGATGTTATATATCATTCAATACAAATTTATCAAGTTCTTTTATATGTTATGATTTGGAATAAGTCTTTCTTTGTAGAAAAATGAAAAACTAATTTAATTTTATAAACCATTATAAATAAGAGTCTTCTATCAATAATATTGAAAAATTTATCAATTTAATTTTATAAACCATCTATGAATAAGAATCTTGCATCAGTAATATCAAAAAATTTGTAGGTTGGTTAATTGATCACATTTTATTCATGAAATGGGTTGGATTGGTATTAGTCTGAATACAACAAAATAATTATATTAAAAAAATAGTATTCTAACAATATTTTATTTAACTTTCATCTAAAATTTTCTCATTTTATCTCGTTATCCAAATTGCACCAAAGTCTACAAAGCCGAGAAATTTGCAACTCGGTTGGGTTCAACCATACACAAAAGACATTGTTATGGCATTGTGTTCACTATACATGCCGGCTTTTGATGAAGAAATAGGCTATTGTTGTTGGTCTTTGAGCATTCACATGTGTTCCCTATAAATTTTTCTAAAATTTGGCTAAAAAACACACTTCCTAAAACGTTTTCTTAAATTTTACTCATATTTTAAAAACCTCATATATTTCATTCCCTATCATTTCTCTATTATATTATAATGGTATTTCTCTATTATTTCTTTATTATTTTTTCTCTCACTTCCATATACAAATTTAACTACTTATTATTTTATATTATTTGTTTTGTTTTGAACTATTACTCTCTAGCTAAGATTTTAAACAAAAATTTAAATTATCTTTTTGGGGTACGATAATATTTTTAAAATTATTTTTTACATTTTTGTAATTATTTAAATTATTTTAAAAATTATTACTTAAAACTAGAACAAATATAAATATGAGATAAAGTGTAGATGGATGGAAAAAGAATTTATTTTATTTATTAGAATAAACGATTTATAAAAAATAATTTAGGGATCAATAGTTGCTCCCCATATCTAGGGAGCCACTCTTCACATCCCAAAACCTTTCTCTAAAATAGAGAACCAAATGGATTGGGATTTTTCTCAAAAAGTTAAACTTTTTTGTGAAAACAGCCCAGATTGGTTACACAAAATCAAAAAATTCATCTCATCTCATTTCAACTTATCATTATAACTTTTTCAAATTCCCATACAAAATATAATAAATAATTTTACTTTTTCAAATCCCAATACAAAATTAATATTACAAAATTATATTATAATAATATTTTATTCATTACTATTTAAAACATCTCATCTCATCTGTGTAACCAAACGGGACCTAAAAAATTAGGGACTTTAGGGTAGGGCTGAGCACCGATTCAACCGGAGTCGGATTTGACCTACTCCGACTCCGACTCCGACTCCGACTTTGTCGGAGGCCGAATCCGACCTCCGACTCCGACTCCGACTCCGCTTACACCCCACTCCGCTCCGACTCCGACTCCGACTTGTCGGAGTGGAGTCGGAGTTGGGCTTTTTGTTGAGCTTTTTTATTGGACTTTTTTTTAGACTTTTTTCTTTGGCCCAATTCACATTTCATGTTTATAATTTGCAACTCCAATCGGATTTGACTTCTATATCAATTTTTTTAAAAAATATAATTTGAGATTTCTAATTTATCTAACCAAAATGATCACATTAGAAAATAAAACTAAATTCAAATGTGCAACCAAAATTAAAAACTAAATTAAAACTAAATACACACATTAAAATTACATAACCAAAATTACAACCTAAAATTAAAAATACATAACCAAAATTAAAACCTAAAATTAAAAATACATAACCAAAATTAAAACCTAAAATTAAAAATACATAACCAAAGGTCCAAAATTACAACCTAAAATTAAAAATACATAACCAAAGGTCCAAAATTACAACCTAAAATTAAAAATACATAACCAAAATTAAAACCAAAATTAAAAATACATAACCAAAGGTCCAAAATTACAACCTAAAATTAAAAATACATAACCAAAGGTCCAAAAAATATCATTTTTCAACTTGTGCCTGAAAAAAAAAGAACAAAATTAGTAAAGAAATAAGAAACCATATAAATTTATAAAAATGAAGAAATCAAAATTGAAATAAGATACCATAAACAAGATTGTCAATCATCTTCATGAAGTATGTTGGCCATAGAATTGGCTAATTCTACATTAAGATGTTCAAGTATAGGAGATTAGTATTATTAAATGTCAAAATCAACTTATATAACAACTTAAAAAAATCTCTAAATATATTACCTGAGTGCTTGTACCTTCCATATTCATGATTTAATAAGTAGAACTGTAGAACACAACAAAATTGGAAAATGGGGATAGGTATTTGGGTTTGACAAAGTATCACAAAAAGTAATCAAATGGAAATCATGATTTTTAAATTTAAATTGTTTATTATATTTTAATTAAAAATTTATAATAATGAGACGAGATGATATAATACACTTAATCTAGTTCATATTCATGACATAATATAATACACTTAATCTAGTTATTCATATTCATTCATATCTTTCCTGTCGTGAACATTGTGATCTAAAAAGGTTTTTACCAAAAAGAAACTAAGGTAAAAATCTTGGGAATTTGATTTAAAAAAAAAAAAAAAGGAGTGAGTGAGGGAAACAGAGATGCTGACAGAAGAAAAAGGGGAAGACATGAGAACACCATCTTTTGGAGAAATGCGAGGAATCCACAGCACAGAGAGATCTCAGAGGCCACAAGAACTTGTGGCTCACAATGTTTTCCCTTTAATGATGTGGCATTCTCATTCCTTCCCACAATATCTCTTAAAAGATAGATCAAAGTTCATAAAAACATAGAGATATTTTTTTTTAAATACTTTTACATAAACTTGAGGTTCTTAGCCTCATGTTTGAGACGCTCATTCTCTTCATACAATATCATGTCATCCCTATCCATGGGAACTGGCAAGCGGAATGAAGAATCCAATAGAGATTTCAACTTTTTATTCTTCTGCCGAAGAATTCCTTCCCTTGTGTGTGACTCTTGAACAATTCGTTGAAGTACAACAATTTGTTCCTTAAGCTTTTCAACCTCATGGTTTTTGGCTTGAATCCGCTGGGAAAAAGCAACAATAGAGGATGAGTAGCGAGTTCCGAGACTCACCAAGTCGTAGATAGCATCGGAGTCTGACTTATTAGCCATACTATTATTTTCTTGCTGCAACATGGCACCAATGGTAGCTGCAGAAAGGACAGGAGGTTGAGGTACTGAATACCTCATGGATGGATCTAGAGGAATGTTAGAAGAATTGGCCATTGAGAAAAGAATTGAAAACTTAAAGCGAGAATGTAGAAGGAATGCAGATGAGTTATAGAGATAAGAAGAAAACTTGATGCGGATTGGATGAACTTTAAGACTGATTTTATAGAGATAGCATAAAGAACAAGACGAGCTATCATCCAAGTCAAAGAGCAATGTGATTTTTTTTCCCGATCGGTGAAAATGACATTTTTTTAGAAACTCGGAGCCTTCAATCTCGTTTGTCAACAACATCAGGCGTTTTTTTCAAATCTCCAGCCACACTTGTCGGGTCACGGACGGATCCAATACATTACACAATCCTAAAATCCACAACTATCCACGATTCCAGCACACAAACAAACCTAATATCCACAACTATACAGAAAATGAACAAAAATAATGCAAAAATAGTTAAGATTTACAAATTATAGAGAGAGAAAGAGAGAGAGAGAGAGAGGAACCTCGGTTTTGCAAAGAAGGGGCGACGGAGGTAAGGGAAACGGCCTGAGGATCTGAGAGGTGATGATAGGTGAAACGGCCTGTTGCGATGAGAGGTGAGAGAGGTTGAGAATCTGAGATGAGAGGTGAGAGATGCAGAGAGAGATTCGGCGCAGCAGGGGGAGGCGAGGGAAGAAAGGGGAGGGGTGGGAAAACCTAATTTCCAGCACTGAAACGGCGCTGTTTGGGGCTATTTTCACCCCAAACGACGCCGTTTCAGTGACAAATATTAGAAAAAAAAATAAAGGGTTAATAACAGCGTCGTTTACCTATATATATTGTGATATTAAGTGTAATAACTAATAATAACTTATTTACTATAGTCTATAACTAATAATAACTATATATATTATAGTATATAAGTGTAACTATATATATATTATATAAGTATAGTTAATTAGTAAGTTAATAATAA
>QGSO01000664.1:0-195543 GCA_011037825.1 Carya cathayensis
AAATCAGGCTTGGTGTGTTTTAAGTGACAAGATGAGAAGAGTGGAGGAAAACTAAGGCCTAAAAGTCAGCAGGAAGAATTTAGTAATGCACTTGATGATAACAATCTTATTGGCTTGGGATGGAAGGGTGAAAAGTACACTTGGAGTAACAGACATGGAGACAATACCTTCACTAAGGAGAGACTAGGTAGGGTGGCAAATTAGAAGTGGTCAGACCTATTTGGGAAGAGGGAGGTTGAGATTTTAACTGCTAGGTTCTCTGATCATAAGCCACTTTTTCTAGAATTGAAAGATATAAATATGGTTAAGATGAGAAGGAAATGGATGTTTACATATAAAGCAAAATGGGTAGTAGAGGAGGAAAGTGTGGTGGTCATAAATGAAACCTATGATAGATATGTGGATGGACAGAACCCTTTAAAAAGAGTTCAATACAAATTGCAAGCATGTAGAGGGACTCTATCTTGACGTAACCAGTAGAAAAAAACCTCAGAAGAGAGAGATATTGATGTAATCACTATACAATTGAAGCAAGAACAGATGAAAGAGGGACCCCGAAATGTTGTTTCTATCAAAGTTTTAGAAGATAAAGTAGGCAAGTTGTTTGAGTAGGAGAACATTAAATGGAGGCAAAGGGTGAAAAGGACTTCATATCAGCTTGGTGATCAAAACACAAAGTACCTTCATGCATGTGCAAGTCAAAGAAGAAGAAGGAATTAAATTCAGCAAGTTAGAGATCAAGAAGGTAGATTATAGACTAAGCAGGGGGAGATTGTAGCAGGTTTTAATCAATATTTTCACAGTAGATTCTACACTACAAACCCATCTCAGAAGGCTATAGAAGAATGTCTTGCGCCTGTAAGACAGAAAGTGACTAATGACTCAATTTAGAATGTGCTTCCAAGTGCAGAAGTGTCAAGTTGTATCAAGGATAAGTCCAGGATCGTATTCCACAGGGACAATGGGTTATCAAAGCGTATAAAGGATCTGTAAGGAACAAATGAATCGAGTATGTGAGATGAAAATAAAATTAAAATGCTATGCCAAAAAAAATAATTGAAATTGAATTTAGAGTTTCTAAAAAAAACAAATTAACAAACACTTGGGTTGGGTTTGAGATTCTTTTTATCTCGGATTCTAGATAATTTCTCGATTAACAATCCAGTCAAGGAATTGATATTCGGAACATAAAAATTAAGCTCAAGTATTTGCAATATTTTCTCAAGAAATTCTCTAATTTACTAGCCAAATTTATATTCATAAACAATCGAAAGAGACCTTGATAAATTCAAGCTTTTGTTGTGCCTTACGTCAACAACAAAACAAGAGCAAGAGCCGCAATCTATTTTCCATTTGAATCCGACTAGTAATTTAGTGAAATCAACATTAAACAATAATATATTGCATCAAACTAGAATCTAAAATAAATTAAATCTCATTCCACAACCCAAGCTTTAGTAATTAGTTACACATGATATTTTTAGTAACAAAAATAAATCTAAGTGGAATCATATCAAAAACTAAGAAAATATAAATAAACTTTAGAATGAAATAAAAAATAAAAAGTCTATAATATCAACTCGAAGAAATAAGACAAACTAAATTAAAGTAATAAAATTGAAACCAACACTAGGTAATAAACTTGAAACTATAACAAGGTAATAAACTTGAAACTATAACAAGGTAATAAACTTGAAACTATAACAAGGTAATAAAATTGAAACTCCAAAACTTATAACAAAGTAATAAAAACTGAAACTTATAATAAGGTAATAAAAACTGAAGCTTATAACAAGGTAATGAAAACTGAAACTTATAACAAAGTAATGAAAACTCAAAACTCCAAAACTAATAACTTAAAAATTAACCCCGTAAATAACTTGCAAAATACAAAGGAAATAACTTGCAAAATACAAAGGAAATAACTTGCAAAATAACTCCCCTCCTTCGTCTCCACTGCCTTGATGCCCTTTCTCTTCTGAGCTCTCTCCTATTTATAGGAGAAAGCATCCTACCATTTCTCAAGAGTGGGTGGCCAAACTTTGAAGAATGGTGGAGTGGGTGGCCTAACTTGGGAGTGGGTGGCCTAACTTTGAAGAATGGTGGAGTGGGTTGCATTTCTATCTTTCTGCATGTGCTGATTTTCTGCTTGCTCCCTTGAGTTCCAGCCGTGAGTTCCATTCTCTTTTAGTATTTTCATAAATGCCCTGCAGTACATAAAAAATGTATTTCTTTCAAAGGCAAATATAGAACTTTATGTATATAAAATATTGACATCAATTAATTTGCATTCAATATTAGAATTTGATGCATAATTAAGTGTTCAATCTTTATTTGATAAAATAAATCACCCATTTAAACAACTTAATTATGCAATTCTAACCTTTTATCAACTAATCAAATGAATAGGGAATTGCAAAAGACGTTCACTACGGAAGAAGTGAGGCAACCCTACAACAAATGGCATCATTAAAGTCCCTTGGACCTGATGATTTTGGGGCATGTTTTTACCAAACTACTGGGACACTGTGAGGGAGGAGGTATGTCGAGCTTATGTTTTTTAAATGAGGGGCTATGTATCAATGTATAAACTTCACATATATAGCTTTACATTGTCCTCAATGTTCAGCAAATGAATGTTCGACAACATATGTTATGCAGGTATGAATTGAAACAAGATAAACACTGCAGAACATATATTGAAACGAAAGAGTAAAGAGGAAAGATGTCACCTGAAATACTCAGGTTGTTGGTTGCTAAGAAGATACAAAAAAATCGTACCTGCAAAAAGAGAATACGAGAAAATTAGCAAAAGATTACTAAATTTTTTTTTTTTTTTTTCGGTGGATCCGTCCGTGACCCGACAAGTGTGGCTGGAGATTTGAAAAAAAAGCCTGATGTTGTTGACAAACGAGATTGAAGGCTCCGGACTTGTTCTTTATGCTCTCTCTATAAAATCAGTCTCAAAGTTCATTCAATCCGCATCAAGTTTTCTTCTTATTTCTATAACTCATCTGCATTCCTTCAACATTCTCGCCTTAAGTTCTCAATCCCTTTCTCAATGGCTCATTCTTCTACATCTCAACCTCCTGTCCTTTCTGCAGCTGCCATTGGTGCCATGTTGCAGCAAGAAAATAATAGCATGGCTAATAAGTCAGACTCCGATGCTATCTATGACTTGGTGAGTCTCGGAACTCGCTACTCATCCTCTATTGTTGCTTTTTCCCAGCGGGTTCAAGCCAAAAACCATGAGGTTGAAAGGCTAAAAGAACAAATTGCTGTACTTCAACGCATTGTTCAAGAGTCTCACACAAGGGAAGGAATCCTTCGGCAGCAGAATAAACAGTTGAAGTCTCTATTGGATTCTTCATTCCGCTTGCCAGCTCCCATGAATAGGGCTGACATGATTTTGTATGAAGAGAATGAGCGTCTCCAATCTGAGGCTAAGAACCTCAAGTTTATGTAAAAGCATCTTTATTTATTTATTTATTTTTTTTTTAACATTTTCCAGCATGTAAAATTCAAAAATGGGGAGTTTCATCTGCTTTCAACTCATTACTAGTACTCCCCAAGATGGACCAAAAGGCATGCAAATAGAGAAATAACTTCTCATCCACCCCCCAACTAGATTGTAACATTGTCCTCAATGATGCAAGAGAAATGAAGGAATTTACACAAAGAGAGCAGTTAAGGGGCAAAATCACTAAAAGAAGAACTGAAAATTCAATCGAAAAACTGAAGGAAAGAAGAAAAAGGAAGTACCTGGACGGCTTGAAATGAATGCAATCAAAATAAAAATAAAAACTGCAAAACAAAAGAAAATAATGAAAAGAATAGGATAAATCAATGACCATCAATTTGGATCAAGCAAATGTAGAGTAGATTCCTCAGGTGCAAAGTTAGAAATAAAAGGCTTGAGCCTTTGACCATTAACCTTAAAAGCATTTCCATTTTGAGGATTGACAACCTCAATAGCACCGTGAGGGAAAACTGTTTTAACCACATAGGGGCCACTCCATCGGGATCTTAACTTGCCAGGGAACAAATGAAGTCGAGAATTGTAGAGTAAAACCTGTTGATTAGGCTCAAATGATTTTCTTTGAATATGCTTATCATGGAAAGACTTCATACGTTCCTTGGACAGCTTAGAATTATCATAAGCATCCCTCCGAAGTTCCTCTAATTCACAAAGATGTAATTTTCTCAAAGATCCAGCTTGATCAAGATCAAAATTAAACTTTTTGATGGCCCAAAATGCACGGTGTTCAAGTTCAACAGGGAGGTGACAAGCCTTACCATAGATTAACCGATAAGGAGACATACCCAAAACAGTTTTATATGCAGTCCTGTATGCCCATAATGCATCGGTTAATTTCAAAGACCAATCCTTTCGGTTCGGACTCACAGTTTTTTCCAAAATGGTCTTGATTTCCCTATTAGCAAGTTCAACTTGGCCATTCGTTTGGGGATGATATGGGGTAGAAACTTTGTGGTGAATGCCATACTTATGCAAGAGGGCAGCAAAAGGCTTGTTCAAAAATGGGTGCCATTATCACTTATGATAGCCTTAGGCATGCCAAATCTAGCAAAAATATTTTCCTTCAAAAATTTAAGCACCACCTTATGGTCATTTGTTTTACATGGTATGGCTTCGACCCATTTTGAAACATAATCAATGGCCACTAAAATGTACAAATAACCAAAAGAAGAAGGAAATGGCCCCATAAAATCAATTCCCCAACAATCAAAAATCTCTATGACCAAAATGGGTTTTAAAGGCATCATGTTCCTTTTCGTGACAGCACCTAATTTCTGACATGACTCGCAAGTCTTGCAGAAACTATATGCATCTTTAAACAAATGAGGCCAATAAAAACCACTTTGTAAAATTTTAGCAACTGTCTTGTGTGCAGAAAAATGACCCCCACACGCCTCACTGTGGCAAAAAGAAAGGACAGCTTGCATCTCATGCTCAGGCACACATTTTCTAATGATTTGATCAGGACAATACTTGAAAAGGTAAGGATCATCATAAAAGAACGATCTCACCTCATGCATGAATTTTCGTATATCTTGAGTACTCCAATGAAGTGGTGTTTTTCCTGTCACCAGAAAATTAACTATATCAGCAAACCAAGGCACATTTTCAACTAACATAAGATGTTCATCAGGAAAAGAATCAAGAACAGGTGTCGGTTGTTCAGTTTCAGCAACTGTGAGCCTAGACAAATGGTCGGCTACCACATTTTCTACTCCTTTCTTGTCCTTGATGATGATATTGAACTCCTGGAGTAAAAGTATCCATCTAATCAACCTTGGTTTTGCATCTTTCTTTGTCAACAAATACTTGAGAGCTGCATGGTCAGTAAAGATGACTATAGGAGACCCAAGAATATATGCACGGAATTTCTCTAAAGCAAATACCACAGCAAGTAATTCTTTTTCAGTAGTAGAATAATTTTTTTGAGCAAAATTCAACGTTTTACTTGCATAGTAAATGACATAAGGAAGTTTGTTCCTACGTTGTCCAAGAACAGCTCCTATAGCAAAATCACTTGCATCACACATGATTTCAAAAGAAAGTGACCAATCAGGAGGTTGAAGAATAGGAGCAGTGGTTAGCAAAGTTTTAAGTTGACAAAAAGCTTCTTGACACTCGGGTGTCCAATCAAATTTTACATCATTCATCAATAGCTTACATAGAGGCTTTGAAGTAGAGCTAAAGTCTTTGATAAATCTCCTATAAAAACCCGCATGCCCAAGAAAAGATCTAATGTCTTTCATTGACTTAGGTGTAGGAAGTTTAGAAATCAACTCAATTTTTGCTCTATCTACTTCAAGTCCTCTAGATGAAACAACATGTCCCAGAACAATGCCCTGTTGCACCATAAAATGGCACTTCTCCCAATTAAGTAGCAACTGCTTCTCTTCACACCTGGCCAAAACAGCTTGTAAATTGGTTAAACAAACCTCGAATGAATCACCAAATACAGAAAAATCATCCATAAACACTTCTAGAGTGTTTTCAATCATGTCAGAAAAAATGCTAAGCATGCATCTTTGAAAAGTTGCTGGTGCATTGCATAAACCAAAAGGCATTCTCCTAAAAGCAAAAGTACCAAAGGGACAAGTAAAGGTGGTCTTTTCTTGATCCTCTGGTGCTATTTCTAATTGATAGTAACCGGAGAACCCATCTAAGAAACAATAAAAAGCATGTCCAGCGACTTTTTCTAACACTTGATCAAGAAAAGGCAAAGGAAAATGATCTTTCCTAGTGGCGGCATTCAACTTCCTATAATCAATACACATGCGCCAACCAGTAGGAATTCTTGTAGGAATCGATTCATCTTGATCATTTTTAACAATGGTAAGCCCAGATTTTTTTGGAACTACATGAATGGGGCTTACCCACTTGCTATCCGAGATGGGGTAAATGATACCCACATCAAGCAATTTCAACACCTCATTTTTAACCACTTCCTTCATTGTGGGATTCAACCTTCTTTGCATTTCCCGAGAAGGTTTTGCATCATCTTCTAAATAAATCCTATGGGTACACTCCAAGGGACTTATACCTTTTATATCAGCCATTGTCCATCCAATAGACTTTTTATGCTTCTTAAGCACATCTAGCAATTTATCTTCTTGTTCACTAGTTAAGTGAGAAGAAATTACCACAGGGAAAGTGCTTTGTGGTCCTAAGAAAGCATACTTCAACTCCAATGGAAGAGGTTTGAAGTCCAAAGTTGGGGATTGCTCCTCCGAAGGTTTGAGAGTTGATGTCAATGGTGGAAGTTGCTCAAATTTTGGCCTCCATGGTGGTGTAACTTGCTGACCTATTGAGGAAACAAGAGATGAGTCATTAATATTATCAAATATTTTCAAATCTTCTTCAAATTCCTCTAAAGAATCAATAAGTTGAAAGTAATGTGCAGAATTTTCATCAATGAAATTTTCCAGCAAATTCACTTCATGAACTTCTTCAACTTCTTGCGGTTGCCTGCAAAGATTAAAAATATTTAGCTCCAAGGTCATATTTCCAAAACTCAATTTTAAAACTCCACTTCTACAATTTATGAGTGCATTAGAAGTGGCCAAGAAAGGTCTTCCTAAGATAACCGGTGCTTGGAAAGTAGAATGATTAGTCAATTGCATTCGAGTACGACAAAGTCTACTGGATAGTAGAATTTGTCTACTTGAACCAAAACATCTTCCACAACACCTCTAGGAATCTTTATAGACCTATCTGCCAACTGCAATGTGATAGAAGTAGATTTCAACTCACCCAATCCAAGCTGAACATAAACATTATAAGGCAATAAGTTCACACTTGAACCTAAGTCTAATAATGCTTGGCCTATTTTTGAGTTCCCTATCATGCAAGCTATGGTAGGGGATCCTGGATCCTTGTATTTGGGAGGAGTGTTGGTCTGGATAATAGCGCTAACCTGCTCAGTAAGAAAAGCTTTCTTTTGCACATTCAATTTTCTTTTTACGGTGCATAAATCCTTTAAAAATTTAGCATATGTAGGAATCTGTTGAATAGCATCCAACAATGGTATATTTATCCTAACTTGCTTAAAAATTTCAAGGATTTCAGCGTGATGCTTATCTTTGTGCAAAGGGATTAACCTTTGAGGAAAAGGTGCAGGTGTAGTGCTTGGGACACTTTTAGATTCCAAAGGACCATGTGCTTCATTTTCAGAAGGAGGTTTAGAAATGTTACCATTCTTTTCTACCTCTTGATCTGGAATGCCGATCACCTTACCACTTCTCAAGGTTGTAACAGCCTTGACTTGCTTGACATTTGGATCTCCTGCCATACCTTGAAATTGCTGGTTTTGGCCTTGTGGATTAGGCTGAGATTGTGCAGGGAACTTCCCTTGAGAAACAGATGATTTAAGAGAAACAGATGATGAGGTCGATGATTCAGTCCTAGCAAGTCTATGTGTGCTATCTCTAGCCCAACCAGACATGCAACTTCAGCACAAAACAAGTTAACAGTAAACCAGTAAAATGAGAGGTAAAGATATCACCCAGGCTGTGAAGAGGTTCACAGCTCCATAAACATCCTCTCAGAAAGAAAAAAAAAATACTCTGATAAACACCAAAAACTTGACTTAGCTTATAATGTTGTCTTCCAAGCGTAGAAGCTGTCAAAGTAATACAAGGGTAAGTCCCAAGATCGAATTCACAGGGACAATGGGTTATCAAAGCGTTTGTGAGATTTTCTTTGTGTAAAGGATGTATCGAATGTGAAGGATGAAAATTGATGTGGATCTATATTTTTAAAATTACAAAAACTAAGAGACTTAGAGAAGGTGTGTAGCAAATGAATTAAACTTGCAAGAAACAATAAACAAACACTTGGGTTGGGTTTGAGATTCTTTCTATTTCGGATTCTAGATAATTTCTCGATTAACAATCCAGTCAAGGAATTGATATTCGGAAGATAAAATTAAGCTCAAATTTTTGCAATATTTTCTCAAGAAATTCTCTAATTTACTAGCCAAATTTATATTCATAATCAATCGAAAGAGGCCTTGATAAATTCAAGCTTTTGTTGTGCCTTACGTCAACAACAAAACAAGAGCAAGAGCCGCAATCTATTTTCCTTTTTAATCCGACTAGTAATTTAGTGAAGTCAACATTTACACAACAAAATATTGCATAACACTAGAATCTAAAATAAATTAAATCTCATTCCACAACCCAAGCTATAGAAATTAGTTACACATGATATTTTTAGTAGCAAAAATAAATCTAAGTAGAACCATATCAAAAACTATAACAAGGTAATAAAATTGAAACTATAACAAGGAAATAAAATTGAAACTAAAACAAAGAAATAAAATTAAAACCATAACAAAGTAATAAAAACTGAAACTAACTAGGTAATAAACTTGAAACTAACAAGGTAATAAACTTGAAATTAACAAGGTAATAAACTTGTAGGAAATAAATTTCAAACTAACAAGGAAATAAACTTCTAACTAACAAAGTAATAAACTTGAAGCTAATAAACTTGAAGGTAATAAACTTGAAGGTAATAAACTTGAAGCTAACTCCAATCAACGTAAACGAACGAGAGGAAAGAAAAGACTAATATGCTAAACGTTACAACTGAAAAGAATAAAAGCTAAAGATGAAAATGAAAAAAAAACTGAACTGATGGAAGCTGCCGACTGAAAGAAAGAAAAATACAGGAAAGGCAAAAACTAAAAACTAAAACTCTTCACAAAGTAATAAACTGAAACTCTTCACAAAGTAATAAACTCAAACTCTTAACAAAGTAAAAAAACTGAAACTTATAACAAGGTAATATAGACTGAAACTTCTCCCTTCGGCTGCTGCCTTCCCCCCCTGTTTTATAGGTGCTGTCCGTGAGTTTATATGAGTGGAATACTTGCATGTGAAGTGCTTTGATGTTTGACTCCGTGATTTATGCAATGTGTGAGCTGCTACTTTCTTTTTTCCATCCGTGAGTTACAGCTTTATGTGAGCTGTCCGTTGGTTTGCTGCTGCATGTGCCTACTTTTTTTTGCATGTGAGTTGAATTTATGCTGTCCGTGTGATGCTGTCATTGCATGTGGATGTGTATTTTCTGCTTTTGCTTTTCTGCATGCTGTTTCTGTAAGTGCCGAGTGATGGTGTGAGTTCATGAGCTGCTTAAGTTGCTGCAAGTCCTACATGTGCCGTGAGTTGAACTTTCTGCAAGTGCATGTGTCCATTTTCTGCATTGCTTTTTGTGTTGGTTGCTGTCATTGCATGTGCTGTGCTGCATCAAGTTCCAGCCGTGAGTCCCATCAAATTCCCTCATCAATTTCGGCACTCACTAAACAACATCCAGCCCTACACTTTTGATCATCCACCGAAATTTGCTCCCATCATTCACTTAGTGCAGATTTTTTAGATGCCAAAAGAACACCACACGGATCAAGATAGGAAAAGCTAGCCAACCAACACCAAGAATCCTTCCACCCACTACCCATGTGAAGCCTTAATCAAGTTCCAGCCGTGAGTCCCATCTTGTGTTCCCTCCATTTATTTCTTTCACTTGCTTTTATCTTCATAGAATTTTTCAGCTATGTAGGCAATGGCTTCACTCCTAGACATCGACCAAGATTCAACTATAAGTTTTACGTAAGCATTAGTCGGCCCCACATCAAAATGCATGCATCTAAGTTTAATTAGGGGTAATATATTGTTTCGTATGTCAAAGAAAATTAATTCACATTATCTAACTAATACTCTTATTTTAACTCATAAAGCACTTTTACTCAAGATATTTAAGAGTATTAATGTCACATAATTGACCATTTATCACTTGCAATGGTGAATGATACATGATATGACATACATGTAACATATGGCATACTTAACATGGCATACTTATAACATATAGTAATATGTGACAGAATAGATTGTGTAACAGATAAATATTCATGACAGAATAAATCATGCATAATAGATAAACATGAAATGACGTGGCATGGCATGGCATATATGATAACATACAAACATAAATTGTAGTTCCCTTACCCATCATACATACACAATAAACTGATAGTAAGTTATAAGCTAACTTACCTCGATCATTGCATTCTACGAGAATAAAGCGCGAAACACGAGGAACTGTAAGAGGTCATTCTAAAAGTTAGAAATTTAATTACTAACAATTAGAAATATGAAAACAAGTTAACTTAGGGTAAAATTTTCATTTTACCCTCTATATGTGGGAAAATGACCATTTTACCCCTAACTAAAGGATTTCACATCCTAACTCCAAAAACTTTCAAATATCAACTTAGAAAAATTTAAAACACAACACAACTATGAAAAACACTCTGTGGCCAAACAAAAATTTCTGTTGATTTTTGTTGCAAATCCTTCCAACTTCAAAACTCATGCTTAAACCAAAATTTTGCAACAAACATCTTCCAATCCTAAGTTTAAAACCATAATTAAAACATCCATTTAGAAAAAACTAATAATCAACACCAACCTTTTTGTAAAAGGATCCAAACACTTAATCACAAGCTTTGACCCTAAATCAAAACATCTCCAAGAATTCTGAAAAATCAAATCTTACTTCCAACATATTCATAACATCATCCTAAGATCAACCATGCTTTAAATCATCAAACTAAAGTCACCAAAATCACAAAATAACACTTGGAGTTTTTGGTTTTACACTTAGTCCAAAAACATAAACTTTTTCCTCAACTAGTTTTGATAAATCTCTTGAACAATGGCTTAACAATGTGAGATCTTCGAAATAAAGCATCACATGGTTTAAAAATGTGTCTTAAATAGGATCCAACCATAAAACTTGAAATCACATGGCTAAAAATCAATAAAGCATAGATCTAACCCAAACTCATCGAATCCTAGGCCTAACCGGAATCCTCTTGCATAGAAAAATCATATCTTTGAAACTAATACTAAATATCTTCAAAATAATATCCTAACATGAAACAAAGAGACTTAGGATCATCATATAAAAATATCAAAGCCTTTAGACTAAGATCAAACCTCGAAATATTCAAACTTTCTCCAAATAAAAACTATTTTGTCACTTCCAGGTTTCAAGTTTCTAGATCTAAGCAAATCTATCATCAAAAGCTTTAGTCATGCAACAAAACCTCAATGAACACACTTAAACACATGCTAAAAACACTCAATTAAATTTTTGGACCAAGATATGTCCATTAGCTTGGTCAAAAACTCCAAAACATAACATACTCTCCAGATTCATGCCCACAATGACCTTTCCATGGTTAAAAATACTTTTGGCCAACAAAATGACCATGTAATGATACGAATAATATATACACGGAAACTATACTCAAAGAGGAACAAATGTTATGAAGTAGTCATCGTGTGAAAGTACTTAAAAAGGGTCGAAAAGCTCCATGCAAGAAGACCTAGAAATCTGCCCGAGAGAGCTCTTTTGGGTTTCTCTCTAAGAACGGGGTGAAGAAGTGATGAAAGGGAAGTAAGTGTGTCTTGCATGACTCAAGACTTCTTTAGGGGGAAGATATGTACCTGAATGACCATTTATTGGAGGTAGATAAGTGACATAAAGTGGAGAATAGGGAGGGGAAAGGACAGCCTGCAGAAGCTATAAGGTATGGAGGTTGATGGGGTGGGTTTCTCCATCTCATCAAGGCACTATTGGGTGCAGCCAAGGGCAGTGAATGGTCTGCCATGTGGGGGAGGAAACTTCTCTAAGAAGCCTTGCCAAGGTGGCCAAAATCGTGGGCCTTGGTGGGACCCAACCAAGTGGGCTTCAATTTGGGGTTTAAAGGGAGTTTGGTTAGGGTTTGAGATGCTTTCAAGTTCAAATCCAATTTTTCTTGGCCCAATCAAATTTCCAAGGTTTAAAAGGTTGGATAAAGATTTCATAACAAGAATTTGAGAAATTAATAGTATGTGGAAGTGATTTAATCAAGTGATTAAACACAATGCTTGAAATTGGATCAAAAAGGGTTTGAAGGCCAACTTTAGGGTTTGGGGAAACCGTTTAGGGTTTCGGTTTCAACCAAGTTTTTGGGATTTCAAATGGATTCCAACTATTTAGGGTTTCACTAGGGTTGAAACCCTCTTTGATCTGGCTCAATTTGGTTGATCAGATGAAAAAGGTTTTGCTTAGGTGGCATGATCATACACCTTGATTTCCTACTCAAATCCATCTAATGGTTCCTCTTTATGCCAAGTATCTAATACTATTCACTATGTGTGGCTAAGATCTTGCCAAGTGTCTAAATAAAACTTCTATAACCTAATTTGGATATTCTACACTGTGATTTTGAAAATATTGCACTTAGCACGCTTATCGAGGTTACTATTCACTCTAAAAAAATGCACAATAAACTTAGTACTGTAAAATCCTAAATATTCATATTAACTTACAGTAAAAACAGTTTACCACAACTCAACCCCGAAATGCCCCTATAAATGAATTCACAGTTTCGAACAGCCGTTTCGTCTGAAACTATGAAAATGGATTATTGGGCCATAAAATCCTAAATATTCTATTAAGTCTAGTGGCATAAACTATAACGTAATCTGACACTTCTAACTATCTCAAACAATTAAAATCGCATTTCTGGCACCATAGCGAGTGATAACACTGACTATGTTGACAGGCTAAAACCTTTGCGATTAACTGATTCGTGAAAACGTACGGAATTCGTGAAAACCATCGCATTTCTATTGAATGCTCGATGTTCGCTCGACACTCCGCTTGAGCAACTTAGGCAAAGTTGAACTCTCGATGTCCGCTCGACACTCTGCTCGAGCGGACATCGTATTTTACAGATCTAGGATTTATTCCGCTGTTAGGGTATATATATGAGATTTAACATCTTATGGCCGACTTTTGGCCTGGAAAACACTGTTTGTTACAAGCAACACTTAGAATTTATTTTTTCTTTGATTTTCACTTAGATCTGGAAAGGGGGACTCACACGAGCAATCATTCATGCAGCAACACAAATTCTTCTAGAGCATTCACTCACACGGCAGCATATTGAAGAGCTACTTGAAGGGTCCAATTGCTACTGCATCCCAGCCTTCTCCACCACTTCAATTCTTCATCTCAATTCAATTGGCTTGATCTTTTCATTACCTACTTGTTATTTAATTTCAATTTTAAGTTTATGGAATATTTTTGAGATTTTTGGCTTAGAAGTTTGAGCAATTTATTTGTTGTTAATTCAGTTCATATTATTTATTTTTCTCGTTTCGTTAAGAATTCATTTTAATAGTGATTACAATTGCTATGGATTAATTTTGAGAATCTGTGATTTGAATACAATGATGAACCCTAGAACTTTAATTTTGGGGCTTTTCAATTTTCAGTGCATGTTTTAGTCAATTACTTTCTAATCTAGTTTAATTCCTATCTTAATTTTATTAATTTCTTAGTTTAATCTCTTAATCTATTATATTTCAATTTGACACTAAAAAATCTAAAGATATGAATCTAGTCCATGACTAGTACCATTTTTCTTTCCTTTTGCACTCTTCCATCCATTGCACATACCATCATCTTATTTTTTCTTTGTGAAGATTTTCACAATTTTCAACGAGTTTGAGTTTAAGTAGATTTCCCTGAGGAGACGATCTAGGAATTTATTCCTAATTATTACTCGACATTCTTCTGCACTTGGGATAGCCTTTGTGCTACTCAATTTTGAGTGAGTCAAGTTTTTGGCACCATTGCCGGGGAAAGTAATTTAACTTAAATGTAAACTCATTATTTTTTTTTATGCTCTTTAAACTGATGTTTCATGTCATGGGTGAGAGACAATTCAAATAGGTTGCTTAGAGTCACATCGAGTGTTGAGAGTGGTGTACACAGCTTGGAGATAGATAGCTCTTCTGTCTTTTCTATGAGTGAATCAGGTGAGGAAATTGAAATTGAACCAGAATACATGGTTGCACCTGCACCACGCACTCTTAAGGATTATTTGCAACCCACTCGCACCACTACACCTTCATGCATTGTTTTACCCGAAAATGCACCTAATTTCTCTATTAAGCGTGGCATGATGTCAGTGATACCTCAGTTCCACTGGATGGATTCTGAGAGTCCTTACCAGCACTTGACAGATTTTGAGTTAGCTTGCAGTACTTTTATTACTAGGGCTGTTACTAATGAATTTATTAGACTTCGTTTATTTCCTTTCTCTTTAAAGGATAAAGCGAAGATTTGGTTTAATTCTTTGAGGCCTAATTCTATTTCTAGTTGGTCTGATATGCAGCGTGAAATTTTACAAAAAAAAATTCCTTTTCAGAGAACTCAGTTTTTGCAAGAGCAAATCAGCCAACTCAATCAGAGACCTGATGAGACTTTTCAGGCCAGTTGGGAGAAATTTAAAGATTTGGTGAACATTTGTCCACATCATGGTTTCGAATCTTGGAGGTTGGTGAGCTATTTTTACACTGATCTCACTCTAGAATGCAAGCAGTTTGTTCAGACAATGTGCAATGAGGAGTTCTTTAGCAAGGAACCTGATGCAGCTCTATCATTTTTTGACTATCTTGCTGAGAGTGCACAACAGTGGAACACTCATACTGATCAAGTGCCGTTAGCAGCACAGCCACTAAGGGCTATTTCTAAAGGGGGTAGATATGAGTTTAAAGAAGATACTGATGTTCAAACCCGAATAGCTGCATTGACTAAAAGACTGGAGGTCTTGGAAATGGAAAAAGTGAAGGCTGTGAAAGTAGTAGAGGCATGTTCTATATGTGCTGATTCGAACCATAAGACCCAAGACTGCCCGATTATGCCAGTATTTTAAGAAATTGGGTCTGAGCACATGCAATCAGCTAACTGGGCTACTAGAACACATAATCAGCCTTTTTCCAACATATATAATTTGGGGTGGAGGAATCATCCAAATTTCTCATGGAGAAATGATCAGCCTGGTCGGTCTCCACCACCTGTGCAGCAGCCATTTCATCAGGGTGCTCCTCAGCACCAGTATCCGCTATATCAAAGTTCTCAGAGCTATTCTTTTGTTCCTCCTCGATTTCAGCCTCATGTAGCTGCACAGAGTTCTCAGCCTTCATCATATGCAAAGAAGTCTCTAGATGATAGTATCGCACAGATGGCCAATACACTTCAGCAATTCATGTAGATTCAGGCCACCACAAATAATCAGAACACTCAAGCCATAAATGAATTGCATGGTACTATTAATAAGACGAGCACAACCTTGAGCACCCTAGAGAAAGGGAAATTTCCAGCACAGCCTCAACCTAATCCTCAAGTATATAAGCAACAACAACAGCAAATGCATAACGTTTCAGGAGATGTTATTGAGACAGCGAAGACAATTCTTACTTTGAGAAGTGAGAAGGAAGTTCCCCAACCAGAGATGCCTATGGACACACAAGTAGTTGCTCGTACTCCTGAAGATGTAACAGAGACTGATGAAAATGAGAAAGAACTAGAGATAGTGAGACCAGAGCTGAAGAAGCCTGTGAGTGCAGATGCTGAAACTAGTAAGGGGTACCAACCTGTGGTTCCCTATCCTCAAAGATTGGCAACTGGCCAAAAGAACAAATATCACACGGAGATTCAATAGATTTTCAAGCAAATAAAGATCAACATTCCACTCTTGGATGCCATACAACAAGTGCCTTCATATGCAAAAATTTTGAAGGACTTGTGCACAGTGAAGAGGAAGCTGAATATAAAGAAGAAAGCTTTCCTAACAGAGCAAGTTAGTGCATTGATATTGAGCAAGACTCCTAAGAAGTTTGGAGATCTCGGCTCTCCCAACATTTCCATTATGATCAGTGAATCACGCATTGGGAGAGCTTTACTTGATTTGGGGAGTAGTGTGAACTTGCTACCATTCTCAGTATATGAGCAGTTGGGATTAGGTGAGCTGAAAAGACCTCCATCATGCTCCAGTTGGCTGATAAATCAGTTAAGGTACCGAGGGGTATTGTAGAGGACGTGTTGGTCCAGGTGGACAAATTTTACTACCTAGTGGATTTTGTAGTTCTTGATATGCAGTAGCCAGTCTCCACTATTTACCGAGCTCCTGTCATCCTAGGAAGACCATTTCTAGCGACATCAAATGCTTTGATCAATTACAGAAATGGAGTTTTGAAGCTTACCTTTGGAAACATTGTGATGACCCGCTTTTACGTGTATTTTCACTGAATGAATAATTTGATTTAATTAATATTATAGTGCTTATATTTTAAATAATTGGATTTTAATTGGATTTTATTTGCTGTTGAGTTTAAAATTGCTGTTTAATTTATTTTAGCTTGTTTTTGCATTTAAAATTAAATAGTTAGTTTTTACTAGTTATTTATTATATATTAGCCTTACATTGTGTTTAAAATATTTTATTGGTTTTTATTTAATTATTTGATGTGGTGTTTAATTTATTTAAGTCGTTTTATGTTTTTATTATCGTTTTCGGCGGAACAGTTTATGGATCCCGGAAGTGAGGATTGAACCTCATTTCTTTTCTTTTCTCTCTTTCTTTTTCCCTTTTCCTTTTCCTTTTCTTCTTTTCTTCTTTCTTTCTTCTTCTTCTTCTTCTTTTTCCTTCCTCCTTCCCCGCGTCCTCGTCGCACGAACCTCTCTCCCTTCTCTTTTTCCTTTACGCGCAGCCCACTTTGACCGACCGTATCTCTGCCGTCCGGTGGAGGTGTCATACACCACCCCTGCCATTCTCTTCCTCTCCCACCAGAGAACATCCCCACCAATTTTCAGGGCCATCGGACCAGCCGTTAGCCGCCACGAGCCCCCGAAAGTTGCTGCCCCTGCTTTGTTTTTCACCCTGTCGTCGGATTCTTTCTCCGCCCAGAACCGCCGCTCGCCGTCGACGTGGCCTACACCACCCACCCAGATTTCTTCCCCTCTCACCGGTGAACATCCCCACCAAGTTTCACCTCCATCCAAGCCACCGTTAGCCACCATGAGCTCTACCAAGCCACACAGTTTTTCACCGATTCCGGCGCCGTCGCACCACCTCCAGCCACCATCTCTTCACAGCTTCTTCCCCTACCTCTTGCTGACCTAACCCACCCATTTCTGGCCTAGATCAGTCGCCGGTGCAGCTCCCACGAGCTCAACTCCGATTTGGCCGTGTTTGCCCAACACCACCGTTTCCACCACCACCCACGGCCAAAACTCACTTCCTTTAGCTTCATAAATATCTCAAGGCCATTCCCTATCAATTTCGTGCCTTGGTTTGTCCTCGTTTGAAAGTAGGTAATTTATTACCCACAGCCACAGTATGAAATACACTGTTACGTTGCTTTTCCTCCGCCGTTTGCAACGCCGCGAGCTTTCAAAAATTACCTTATAGCGCTGTAAGTATTTTCCAAACTCTACTTTTAGATTTAAATATATTTTGCTCTTACAATAAATTATCTGGTTGGTTGGTTGATTCCGGACTGAGTCCGAGGAGTTCGGGGGTCGGATGGATTGAGGACGGAGTTGTTTGGTTGATGTGATAATTGTTTGAGATATTTGTGCCTTGATGTTTGCATTGTATGGTGCTCACATTTTCATGTTTAAAAAGGGAAAACCAGATTTTCGTGTCATTGCATGCATGTATATGTGGTTCTGAATGAAAACTGGGCTTGTAAGCGAGAACTGTTTTATGATATAAGTGAACGATTGGATTGACTGGTATGAGTCAAAGGTATGCGTAGGGATGGTGGTAGAGTCCCGCCTGCGATTCCCGCCTACGGTACACGGATGTTTTGGTTAATGGGCCATTTTCTGGGAAAATGGCGAGACTAGTTTTTGGGCCATTGTCTGAGATAATAGCGAGGAAAAATTTAAAGGAAAGGTTTTGGGCCAAATGGGATTTTGGCGTGTGTGTGGAAAAATATGTTGTTTTATGGGACATGTGCATTGCATTCTTTCATACATATTGCTTGAGTTATAATATGTTTTTATCTAGTGGTATTTTGATTTTACTTACCTGCGGCACCATTTTTGGTACCGTAGATTTTGGTGCAGAGTTCGAGGAGGAGGAGGAGGCTGAGCCTGAGGATGCAGCTCCGCCGGAGATCTGGGTTGAAGTTAATGTATTGGTTTTGGGCTTTGAAACAATATTTGTGACTTGTAATATTTTATTATGTATCTTTGAACCGCTTTGTATTTTATTTAAGAAAAATTATGGTACTTAGTTTTATGTCTTTGCTATCCGCTGCGTATCTATTCGTGCACATTTGTTGCTTGCACACACTTGGCACTCGTCTATAGGGTGGTGACCCGTGTTGTCACCATTCGGACGTCTCGATTTCCCCGTGTCCATACGTGGGGATTTGGGGGCGTCACAAACATGGCACTTGAGTTGAACATTTTCAATGCTTGCAAGATGCCAGCACATTTTGATGACACAAGTGATTTGAATGCTGTGGAGAGTTTGACACCAATAGAGTTTATTTGCTCAGCTTCTCCCTTCTCAGATAATGATTCTATTTTTCAGACACCTAAATTTTTATTTGATGAAAAAATTAATCATATCAATGAAGATCACTTTGAATTTTTTGATTGTTTTGCATATTCTTCTTTACCACTTGAAGTACAATTTGCAGGACCAAGATGGAAACCCCAGTTTGAAGCTCTACCACCGCCAGACATACTTAAATCTTCAGAGGAAGAAGTTCCCCAGTTGGAATTGAAACGACTTCCTCAAAATTTAAAGTATGTGTTTCTTGGTCATGAAGAAGGCACTTTTCCTATGGTGATATTCTCAAAATTAAATCAGAAGGATGAAGCCCACTTGATTGAAGTCTTAAAAAAGCATCAAGGCACAATTGGTTGGACAATAGCCGACATCAAAGGTATTGATGCTGCTGTGTGTACCCACAGAATCCATCTTGAAGATGATGCTAGACCGGTTCGTGATGCTCAACGTAGACTCAATCCTACCATGAAGGAAGTTGTGAAAGAGGAAGTGCTTAAACTACTCGCAATGGGTATTATTTACCCTATCTCAAACAGTAAGTGGGTAAGTACAACTCAAGTGGTACCAAAAAAATATGGTTTGACTGTTATAAAAAATGATAAAAATGAGTTGATTCCAACTAAAATGGTTACTGGCTGGAGAATGTGCATTGATTATAGAAAACTTAATTCAGCCAGTAGGAAGGATCATTTTCCTTTACCATTCTTGGATCAAATTTTAGAAAAGAGTAGCTGGTAATGCATATTATTGTTTTTTAGATGGAGAAAACCACTTTCACCTATCCTTTCAGCACTTTTGCTTTTACTATAATGCCTTTTGGTTTGTGTAATGCTCCAGCCACTTTTCAGAGATGCATGATGAGTATTTTTTCTGACATGATTGATGATATTTGTGAAATATTCATGGATGACTTCTCTGTTTTTGGAAAATCCTTTGATAGTTGTTTGCATAATTTGGCACGTATTCTCCAGCAGTGTGAGGAAAAAAATCTACTTAATTGGGAGAAATGCCAATTTATGGTTACTCAGGGCATTGTATTGGGACAAATTGTTTCTTCTGAGGGTATAAAGGTCGACAAGGCAAAAATTGAATTAATATCTAAACTTCCTATCCTTAGGACGGTTAAAGATATTCGTTCTTTTCTTGGTCATGCTGGCTTTTATAGGCGGTTTATTCAAGAGTTTAGCTTTATTGCAAAACCTTTGTGCACTTTTTTACAAAATGATATTGAATTTGTTTGGACTGATAAGTGCCAAAAAGCTTTTGATACCCTTAAAAAGTCACTTACCACTGCTCCTATTGTGCAACCCCTGCAGTGGGACCTTCCATTTGAAATCATGATAGATGCTAGTGATTATGCCTTAGGAGCTATTTTGGATCAGCGTGTGGATAATAGACCTTTTGTGATTTATTATGCCCGTAGAACCTTGAATGATGCCTAGAAAAATTATACCACTACTAAAAAAGAATTGCTTGCAATGGTTTTTGCACTTGATAAATTTCGGACTTATATTCTTGGTTCTCCTGTTACTATTTTCACTGACCACTCTACTCTTAAGTATTTGTTGGCTAAGAAAGATGCAAAACCACTCTTGATTCGCTGGAATCTATTACTTCAAGAGTTCAACATCAACATTAAGGACAATAAAGGAGTTGAAAACGTGGTAGCTGACCACCTCTCTAGATTGCCATCATCATCCTCTTCAAATGCCAGCTTTCCTCTTGATGATAGTTTCCCAGATGAGCAGCTGTTTGTGGTTAATAGAGTTCCCTGGTATGCTAACATAGTCAATTATTTGGTGACTAAGCGAATGCCTTCTGAATGGTTTACCCAAGATAAGCATCGATTTCTCTATGAGGTACGATACTTTTACTTTGATGATCCATATCTTTTCAAATATTGTTCGACCCAATTGATTCGAAAATGCATTCCTGATGATGAGTTTTCATCGGTGTTGAGATTTTGTCATATGGGTGCATGTGGTGGTCATTTTTCAGCAAAGAAAACAGTCGCTAAAATTTTGCAAAGCAGTTTTTACTGGCCTTCTATGTTTAAAGACGCTTATAATTTTTGTAAGTCTTGTGAGCCTTGTTAAAAATTGGGGAATATGCCTCTTTCCCCTATTCTTACTTTAGAAATTTTTTATTGTTGGGGAATAGACTTCATGGGACATTTTCCAATTTCTTTTGGAAACACATATATTCTATTAGCTGTGGATTATGTTTCAAAATGGGTGGAGGCTGTCGCTTGCAAAACAAATGACCATCGTGTTGTCCTAAAATTTTTACAATCTCTGTTTACTCGTTTTGGCATGCCAAAAGTTATCATAAGTGATGGGGGTTCTCATTTTTGCAACAAACCATTTTCTACACTCATGAAGAAATATGGCATCACACATAGAGTTTCTACCCTTTATCACCCTCAAACAAATGGGTAAGCTGAATTGGCAAACAGAGAGATAAAAATCATTTTAGAGAAACTATGAAGCTTAACAGGAAAGATTGGTCAGTTAAGCTTCTTGATGCTTTGTGGGCTTATAGGACAGCTTTTAAAACAAATCTAGGGATGTCTCATCGATCAGTTTATGGTAAACCTTGTCATTTACCTGTTGATATTCAGTATCGAGCTCTTTGGGCCATAAAACAAGTTAACATGTCACTTGATGAAGCTTCAGGGTTGAGAAAATTGCAGATCAATGAATTGGATGAAGCTCGTCGGAATGCTTATGACAACACTCAGCTAGCAAAGGAACGCATGAAAATTCTATATAATCAGAAAATTCATCCAAAGCATTTTACACTTGGCCAGGAAGTTCTCCTTTACAACTCTCGTTTGCATATTTTTCCTGGTAAGTTGAAATACCGATGGAGTGGGCCGTAAATTATAAAAACCGTTCATCCCCATGGCGCCGTAGACATTGTCAATCGGAAGAATGGTAATAGCTTCACTATCAATAGACAATATCTAAAGTCATTTATGAAGATCTTTGATCCACATGAAGAGATCTTGCTTGTGCAAGACCCTAGGGAAGTGTTTTGATTTGTTTTTCCTTCTTTACATTTTTCTTTACTTGCATTTTTTTATTATTTGTTATTTTGCTTTGATTTTTATATTTCATGTTGATTGTTTGTTTTGCTTGCTTAGTTCTGTGCACTTTGTTTTCTTTCGTTCGATTCATTGAGGACTATGTATGTCTCTCACTAGTTGGGGGGTAGCATGTGTGCACAGTTTATAAAAAAAAATAAAAATAAAAAAATAACATGATGCCCATTGATACATTTATGATTGAGCATCTTGGTGGAATTTGAGCATCTTGGTGGAGTAGTTGAGCGGGATCATTCTATGAAGATTTATTTTCAAGCTTAAACATAGAGCATGATTTTTGATGTATCATATTTTGTTGATGTGTGGCTTGAAACACCGGGATGTTATACCTATTGAGATGAAACTTGATAAGATTTTTGTAGAACGAAAGGCAAAGTTTGAAGGACAGTTTGCACGTGCTTACACTTGTAGTGTTCCTTATTTACCATTCATTGACTTAACACTGAAGAAGTAAACTGCAGGACTACCGAGCCATGCCTTAAAAAAAAAAGAGAAAAAAAAAGAAAAAAAAGGATTTGAAAAGATTAGAAAGAAAAGAAAAAAAAAAGAAAAAAAAGGGAATAAAGGTGACTTAGTGAACTTTCCTAAGTAAAAGGGGTAGAAACAGTTACTAATGACTTTGGGGGTTGAGTGTTCAACCTTTAAAAGCAGAGCTGGCGTGAAAACTGCTAGTCCCTTGGGCTTTGAGGTAGTTAGAATCAGCAATGATTAATCTTAAGGTTGAAAAATCCTATGACAAATCATTTCTAGTAATGAGGAACACAAAACCAGTTTAGCTCCACACACACATTTGAGTTCTTAGATAGTTGCCTCAATTCTATGTGAAAGATTGTTGAGATAGTCTTGGTGGGTATAACCCTTGGGGGTTGAGTAGTAACGTGTCACTTTTGTGAGAATTAAGAACTGTGTTTGATTGTTTCTATTTGAATTTCAATCTTTATGCAATATTCATCTAAATTAATTTTCACTATTTTGTTCAAGGATTAGTAAAATGCTAGTTGGGGGTGTGATTGAGCTGAGTTATTGGATATTTTAATGCTTTTGGAACCAGTATATCTTAATTCTTTCATTACTTTATCATTGGTTTAATATGAAAAAATGATTAAGATGTATGAATCTAAGTTGTGATTTTAATTGATCAAAAGGATGAATTTCTGCTTAATTTTATCAACTGTTCATTAATGTGGAGTCTGGTCCACATCCCTTGAGCAGAGGCTTTTGGCTGTTCGAGCGAATTCAAATAGATTCAAATGCTCGACTGCCGCTCGACAGTGAGCTCGAGCGGGTTGCGAGAAAGGAGATCGCTCGAGCGGAAGCATTTGGCCGCTCGAGCGAAATCAGGCAGAGTTCAACACTCTATATTTGCTCGACACTCCGCTCGAGAGAACTCAGGTAGAGTTAAACGCTCGATGTCCGCTCAACACTTCACTCGAGCGGACATCGTATTTTACAGATCTAGGGTTTATTCCACCGTTAGGGTATATATATGAGATTTAACATCTTATGGCCAACTTCTGACCTGGAAAACACTATTTGATTACAAGCAACACTTAGAATTTATTTTTTCTTTGATTTTCACTCAGATCTGGAGAGGGGGACTCACACGAGCAATCATTCACGCAGCAACACAAATTCTTCTGGAGCATTCACTCACACGGTAGCATATTGAAGAGCTACTTGAGGGGTCCAATTGCTACTGCATCCCAGCCTCCTCTACCGCTTCAATTCTTCATCTCAATTCAATTGGCTTGATCTTTTCATTACCTACTTGTTATTTAATTTCAGTTTTAAGTTTATGGAATATTTTTTAGATTTTTGGCTTAGAAGTTTGAGCAATTTATTTGTTATTCATTCAATTCATGTTATTTATTTTTCTCGTTTCGTTAAGCTTTCATTTTATTAGTGATTACAATTGCTATGGATTAATTTTGAGAATTTGTGATTTGAATACAATGATGAACCCTAGAACTTTGATTTTGGGGCTTTTCAATTTTTAGTGCATGTTTTGGTCAATTACTTTCTAATCTAGTTTAATTCCTATCTTAATTTTATTAATTTCTTAGTTTAATATCTTAATCTATTACATTTCAATTCGACACTAAAAAATCTAAAGATATGAATATAGTCCATGACTAGTACCCTTTTTCTTTCCTTTTGCACTCTTCCATCCATTGCACATACCATCATCTTATTTTCTCTTTGTGAAGATTTTCACAGTTTTCAACGAGTTTGAGTTTAAGTAGCTTTCCCTGAGGAGACGATCTATGAATTTATTCCTAATTAATACACGACATCCTCCTGTACTTGGGATAGCCTTTGTGCTACTCAATTTTTAGTGAGTCAAAAGGCCCTTAGGGCAAAGGCGGGAAATTGAGCGGGTGCCAAACCCAGCAAGTCCATAATGTCGTAAAGGGGGCAATAGAAAGGAAGTCTTAGTCCATGAGACAAGAGGGAAATGGTAAGGGTAACTTTGCCGGTGAACCCTTCATCGTCATAGCACCTAGACAAAGGAATTTCTAGCACCGCATCTTCAGGGATGCGAAATTCATCCCTAATCACTAGAAAGTGTTTTTGCCTCAATGAAGAACGCCACCCATACCCATCAAAGACTGGGGTTTCTAGCGCAGTGGAAAGTTGCTTAGAGCTGCCGCTATATTCAGCCATGGAATCCTGAAGAGGCAAAATGATAAGAAAATATTAAGACAGAGTGGGTAGACGCCAAGAAGCAAGAACAGGGATAAGCGTGGGCATGAATGAGAATAAAGAAAGGCAGTAAGGGAAAGAATGTGCAAGATCAGTAGACAGGTATTTAAAGGGGGCAAATATAAAATGCCGACCATAGGCATCATGACCTAACACAGGAGCAGAAGGGTAACCGTCACGCGGAATCCTTACTGATGCAAATTTAACAGTCAATCATGAGGGACTTTTTGAATTTTGAAAATATGAAAGAATAGCGAGGTATGTAGCGGTTGGTAGATGGGCTAGGGATTGTTCAAAAATAGGGCTTGGAAGAAAAAGGGGCCCATAGCAAGGTACGCGCAAATTAAAAAAAAAATCAATTGCATGATAATAAAAGTGCTTTTATAAAAACTATCAACATAAAATTCCCCACAACATGGAGCGAAGGGAATTAGCGAGGTAATTGAAGGGCGTATTTAAGCCCAGTATGAAAGTTCTCTATAAGCAGGTTTGAACTAAAAGGCCCAACAAGGATCTACACACTACATGCCACTTTATTCGGAAAGAAGAAAGTCCCATGCACGTACATGACTGTTTCAATTACGTAGAGATGATCTAAGTTTATAAACACAGAACATGAGAAACACAACACGGGATAAACATCACATTAAGGTAATCCTGTATAGTTCTGATTTGGTCCAACAGGCATTCCCTATATATACTAGGTAACTCTAAAAACAAGATGAGGTTTTGATTTCTAGATTTTGAGAGATATTGTACTGACTTAAGTATCGGAGTGTTCTCAAATGGACCACACTGAAGTTTTCTTAACATTTTGCAGGTAAGCGGTTGCATAGATGGTGGTGGGACACGTCTTTGACAAAGATTATAGCTAGGGACTCTAAATGGTATATTCTAATGTCCTTTTGTGCAAGGATAGATCATCTTATAGAGTCTAATATAGCAGAATCCTTGGCACCTAGAAGGACAATTGAGGTGTTTGCAGATCTTGGTTTCAGGAATGTGGTGTTTGAGAGTGATGCACAGGTTGTGGTAAAAGCTGTAACTGGAAGTGATGAGTGCTGGGCTTGGAATGGATAGATTTAGAGAAGATAATATGCACTTCTTGATGAAGACAAGAAGATATGGATGAAGGAGGGACCAGATTGTATTCTTAATGATATAATTTTTTATTTTTTTTTTTGGAGAAAGAGACAAATTTTCATTGATTATGCTGATAACAGCTCAGAAGATACAATTGAATGAATGCACAAAGGACACTCTTCAATATCATATACATCATTGTTTAAGCATAAAGATGATTTAGCTAAGGTGTGGGCTGCCTTGTTTGCATCACGGTAGATATGATTAGCTTGCCAAAAACCAGTACTATCTAGAACATACTTTGCATCTTCCACTAGAAGACCACCTAGGCTCCAGTTCTTATCTTTACCAAGTAAAAGGTTGATGACTTGCTTAGAATCCCCTTCCAGAATGATTTGGTTTAGACCTAAATCCTTACAAAAGTTAGCTGTAGTTACAAGTCCGAGAGCTTCTGCTACAAAAGGATTACCTGCACAGGATCTCCTTGCTCGTTGGGCTCCAATAACTTTTCCTTGATAGTCTCTGACTAGAATTCCCAGCCCCATGTGTCCTGTTTCTACTCTAAAAGCTGCATCCCAGTTGACCTTGAATGAACCACGTGGTGGCTGTTGCCAAGTCTGTATCCTTTGGTTTGCTGTCTGTTGGAGGACTTGTTAAGGCAGTTTAGCTTCTTTGACGGCAATGACTTCTGATTTGGCCCCTTGTAGTAGAGCAATTGGATGCTTAAACTCTTTACCATGAATAAGATCATTACGCCTAGACCATAGTCCCCTCATCATAATTGCACATTCCTCAAGCTCACCATTATCAAGTTTTTGATTCAGCATAGCCCAAATGTTGGAGATTAGATCATTATGGAAGGACATTTTTTGGATCTTGACACAACCCTGGCTCCAAACATCTCTAACTGCTGCACAACCCCAAAGCACATGGCCAGAGGTTTCAGGTTCGAGTTTACAGATAGGGCATTCACTCATTTCTACAATTTTTCTCCTTTTCAGGTTAGCAAGGGTAGGAAGTGCTTCTTTGCATGCTCTCCAAATAAAGTGTTTGACTGCAGGGGCTACATCCAGTTTCCATAGTCTCTTCCATATACTAGTTTCCATAGGCCTACTCGAATTCTCCCCTTTATTTTCTGTTTCTAGCTATTTCTGGTGGTGATATCCACTTTTTACTGAGTACTGTCCATTGGTTGTTAGGTGCGAGGTTACTCTGTCTTCCCTACTTCCATAACTGATAGGGATGGAGGTTATAGCCTTGGTCTCCTCTTTTGAAAACATCTCCATTAGTAGGTTCCTCTTCCAACATTTCTGTTCTGCATCAATTAAGTCACCCACTTTTTCACACCAGCAATCGTCTTCTTGAGGGGTAGCTACATGAAAATGGGGAAGGGAAGGAATCCATTGGTCAGTCCATATGTTTATGTTGCATCCATCTCCAACTCTCCACAAGAGACCTGACTTGAGAGTGTGAAATCCAGCTATGATGCTTCTCCAAGCAAAAGAGGGACCCGAGCCAAGTTTGGCCTCCAATAACCTCCCTGCTTTGAAATAGTTCTGTTTGAAGACCCTTGAAACTAGGGAGTTAGGGTCTTGGATCATTCTCCAGCTTTGCTTGGCAAGCATAGCTAGCTTAAAGGTTTTGAAATCCCTGAAACCGAGACCTCCCTGATCCTTTGCTGAGCTAAGTTGGTCCCAAGGGATCCACTGGATTTTTGAGGAGTCCTCATTAAAACCCCACCAAAATTTCCTTAAAAGCTAGTTAAGCTTATGGGTGATGGACTCGGGGAGGAGAAACATGCCCATTGAATAGAGGGGGATGGCTTGGAGGACAGCTTTGAGGAGTATTTCTTTTCCAGCCGAGGAAAGCTGATTTGTTTTCCAGTTTGCAACCCGAGACCATGTTCTGTCTATTAGAGAGTGAAAGGCTGCTACTTTTGTTCTTCCCAACATAGCTGGAAGGCCAAGATATTTCTCAAATGTTCCTGTAGATTTCATACCAACCAGATGAAGCACATAACTCTGCATCTCTTTCTTTGTGTTCTTGCTGAAGAAAATTGAAGATTTGTCCCTGTTAAGCACTTGGCCTGATGAGTGTTCATAGGTATCCAAGATGTTAATGACACTAGAGAGTTCCTTGGGGGAAGCTTGGCAGAATAGAAGGCTATCATCTGCGAAAAACAGGTGACTCACTCTAGTGGGGCCTCTACCAATTGGTGCACTAGAAATGTCCCCCCTCTCTTCAGCTTTATGTAGCATTGCTGATAAGGTTTCAGCACATAGGATAAAAATATAAGGAGAGATTGGGTCTCCTTGACGAATCCCTCTAGATGGTTTAAACATCTGTTGGGGTTCTCCATTGATCAAGATTGAGTAAGTGACAGAATTAAGGCATTTCTGGACTAAGTGAACCCAATGAGGAGGGAAGCCTATTTTGGTCATCACTTCTTTTATAAAGACCCATTCTACCCTATCATTGGCTTTGCTCATATCTAATTTGAGAGCCATAAATCCTTTCTTGCCTTTAATCCTTGAGCTCATAGAGTGGAGAACCTCGTAAGCTACTAGGGTGTTATCAGAGATGAGTCTTCTAGGAACAAATGCACTCTGGTTCACTGAAATGAGATGAGGAAGAATAAGTTTCATCCTATTAGCTATGGTTTTCGAGACCACTTTGTACAGAAACATTGCACAGGCTTATTGGCCTGTATTCAGCTACCTTTCTTGGGGATTTGACTTTTGGGATAAGGGTAATGAAGGTGTCATTAACCTCGTCTAGGGACCCCTTCTGGTTCAGAACCTGTAGGGCAAAATAGCATACATCTTTTCCCACTACTTCCCAATGTTTCTAATAGAAGTGTGCAGGAAATCCATCCAGACCAGGAGACCCGAGAGGGTTCATTTGGAACATTGACACTTTAACTTGTTCCACAGTGAAAGGTTTATTCAAACTAAGCAACATCTCAGAATTGATTTTTGGTTGAACTGCAGACAAACAAGACTCAAATTCAGTAGGCATGGAAGAATTGAATAAAGATGAGAAGAAACCTGTGAAGATTGCACCAACTTCATCTTGATTAGATATTGTAGCTCCAGAAGCTATGGATTTGATGGAGTTGACCTTTCTTCTTTGGATTGCTTGCTTATGGAAATAGGTAGTGTTTCTGTCTCCATGCCTTAACCAATGTTGCTTTGCACGTTGTTTCCATTTCAAGTCATTTTCTTCCAAGTATGTCTCGGCTTTTCTTTGTAATTCCTGAATGTGTGGTACTTGAGCTTCCCCTCCTGTGTCTTGTAAGTGACTGATCCTGGCCTAGATATGATTAGGACCCTGCTACTCTTTCTGGTTTAAATCTTTTTTCCAGGCTGTGAGTCCCTTTTGACAATACTCTAACTTCTTCCTCATAGTTTCAACAAGGTTTTTTCCATCTATCCTCTTATTCCATTATGTATCTATCACCTCATAACTGCCATTTCTGACTTCCCATGCTGCCTCATACCTAAACACCCTATTCTTCCCTCTTTCATTTCTTGCCTAGTCTGGAATACTGACATGTAGGGGTGAGTGGTCAGATTTAATTGCTGCAAGGACATTACAAGTTACTGAGTTGAACTGGTCTAGCCAAGCTTTATTTGCCATGGCCCTGTCTATTTTCTCCTTAATAAAACCATCTCCTCTTCTGTTATTCGAACCATGAGAATCTTTGTCCTAAGCTAGGGATGTCTTCTGATCCCACACTCTTCAACTACCAACCTGAAGCTTTCAATCTGTCTATAAGGTCTAGTAGGGCCACCAACTTTTTCTTTTTGATGAAGAATCTCGTTAAAATCACCTGCACACAGCCAAGGGGTCTTTGGATCAGGCTTAATGCTCGTGAGAAGCTCCCAACTACCTTTTCTTTTTGTCTTATCAGGGTGCCCATAGAAGCTAGTAAATAACCAGGGAGAGTTTGTACCATGTTCAGTGATCATAGCACTTATGTGCCACCGAGTGTAGTTGACCACTTTGACCTTCCACTCCTCCTTCCATAGTAGAGCTATACCCCCACTTAAACCCACACTTTCTACATCAAAGCAGCCATCTAATTTTAAAGACCTCCTCACTTCATCCATTCTGACTTTGCTACATTTAGTTTCCACAAGGAAAACTAGTTTGGGGCACTTTTCCTTAGATAGTTTCCTAAGGATTCGAATTGATTGAGGGTTTCCAAGCCCCCGACAATTCCATATTAGGAGACTCATTTAGGAGGGCAGTGCTGGAAACCAGCATTTGCCTTTTGTGTTTGGGGTTCAGTAACAATCACACTGTTTTTTGCTTTTTTTTTTTTTGTGAAGGAGACAACTCTTTTCCACCTCTCAGTCCACTCCTTTTTAAGCCAGCTAGATTTTGGACGTTTGTGACATCTTGAAGAGCAGTAGTAGTATTGAGTGGGCCCCTTGCCTTGCGCTTCCATTTGCTCCCTCTAGTTTTCTCTCCATGTTCATTACAAATCTTGTTGGGGGCACTAACAAAGAGGAGGTGATTGTCATGGATCTGTGAGTCTTGTGCTTTTATGAGATGGTCAGAGGTCCCAAGATGTAATTTATCCTCCCTTTGACTAGTAGCTTGGATTGTGTTGGTAGTTGAGGACATATCTTTTTCATAGATGTCATAACTTTGGTCCTTTTTTTAGTCCAATTCCATCATAGAGGGTGGGGGCAGTGGGTCAGTAGGTAAAGATTCCGGAGTTTTTCTTTCCCTGTCATTACGTCCCACCTTGTAATTGTCATAAAGCTCTTGTCTTTTGGAGGTCCCCTCAGGTGTACAACATGTTCCAAGAGCTACTGGGAGATTGTTATCCTCATCCACCATTTTCATTTTTGCAGGTAAGACCCTAGTGTCATCCTCGGGTGCAAAGTGCTCATATTTTGCGTATCCATCCTCAACTCCTGCTCTGGGACATGCATTCTTATTACTTTCCTAGCAGTATGTGTTCTTGACCCCACTGTTTCCTTTATCTGCAGGTTTTTCTTTCCTATGTTCCTCGTATTTTTTATTACCTCCGTACTTCCTATTATCAAAAATGGATGTATTCATTGGTTGGGCCCTGAGACATGGACCAAATTGGAGGTTTTTTTCTTCAAACGGGCATTCATAGCGTGGTCTAGAGCAAGTTTTCCCTTTATGAAATAGCACACCACAATGGAAGCAGAAATTTTGCAAACGTTCATATTTAAAGAAAATCCAGTACCTCTGTTCATCATATTCCAGCCATTTTCCCCTTAGCAGGGGTTTGTGTAGGTCGATGGCAGCTCTGACTCGAAGACAACGACCCCAGGCTGAACCATCTGATTCAACATCCACGCGTATCACATGCCCAAGTCAAGATCCAAGTTTTTCCCCTATATCCTCATTCATAGCTGCTAGCAGAAGGTTGTGACACTGAACCCAAAACGGTTCATATCGGAACTGAGCTGCATTAATGGATGTTTTTTCATCAACTTCCTGAAGGGTAAGTAAACTTCTATCAAAGCACCACAGTCTTCCACTCATGACTTTTTCCTTATCTTGCAGTCTTTGAAATTCTATTAAAAGCACTGCTCATTTAGATCCTTAAACCGCACCCATCCATCCAGATGCCAAATTTGAGACATTGTAGTTCTGAAGGCTTCGTTATTCACACCTTTTTCAGAGAGAACCCAGCCGATGACACAGACCTTTCCTCGAACAGGTGTTGCTCTTGGTTCATCAGATTGAAGTTGAATGACTGCCGTTTCTTCATGCGATAGGTGGAGTCGTTCCCATCATTTAGTAAGTTCTTCCTCCACCATTGTTTCGGGAGGAAAGAGGGCAGAAATCAATCAAGCTCACAACAGTGAGACCACTCCAGTTGTCGAGGGACAACGGAACTAAACCCTACTCAGACTCACCAGCGAGAGAGANACATGCATTCTTATTACTTTCCTGGTAGTATGTGTTCTCGACCCCATTGTTTCCTTTATCTGCAGGTTTTTGTTTCCTATGTTCCTCGTATTTTTTATTACCTCCGTACTTCCTATTATAAAAAATGGACGTGTTCATTGGTTGGGCCCTGAGCCATGGACCAAATTGCAGGTTTTTTTCTTCAAACGGCATTCATAGCGTGGTCTAGAGCAGGTTTTCCCTTTATGAAGTAGCACACCACAATGGAAGCAGAAATTTTGCAAACGTTCATATTTAAAGAAAATCCAGTACCTCTATTCATCATATTCCAGCCATTTTCCCCTTCGCAGGGGTTTGTGTAGGTCGATGGCAGCTCTGACTCGTAGACAACATCCACACGTATCTCATGCCCAAGACAAGATCCAAGTTTTTCCCCTACATCCTCATTCATAGCTGCCAGTGGAAGGTTGTGACACTGAACCCAGAACGGTTCATATCGGAACTGAGCTGCATTAATGGATGTTTTTTCATCAACTTCCTGAAGGTTAAGTAAACTTCTATCAAAGCACCATGGTCTTCCACTCAGGACTTTTTCCTTATCTAGTAATCTTTGAAATTCTATTAAAAAGCACTGCTCATTTAGATCCTTAAACTGCACCCATCCATTCAGATGCCAGATTTGAGACATTGTAGTCCTAAAGGCTTCGTTATTCACACCTTTTTCAGAGAGAACCCGGCCGATGACACAGACCTTTCCTCGAACAGGTGCTGCTCTTGGTTCATCAGATTGAAGTTGAATGACTGCCGTTTCTTCATGCGATAGGTGGAGTCGTTCCCATTAGTTAGTAAGTTCTTCCTCCACCATTGTTTCGGGGGGAAAGAGGGCAGAAATCAATCAAGCTCACAACAGTGAGACCACTCCAGTTGTCGAAGGACAACGAAACTAAACCCTACTCAGACTCACTAGCGAGAGAGAGAGAGATGGACCTCTCAACCTTTAAATGCATACTTCAATCAATGATATAATTAAGGATAAGCTTTGTATGGATCCTACTCAATGAATAAAATTCCTTGATGTCGATTTCAAAAAAATAATAAATAAAGTCAAATTCGAATTTGACCAAGCCGATCTCAAACGATTTATTAAATCATATTGGTTCCCAGTCTCAATCCCCAATATATAGACATTAACGCATACATTTTTTACGTGGCTTAATCAAAATTAAAATAATGTAAAGATCGAAAGGATATCAACTCCTCTCTAGGGTTTCCTACGTAGAGGCGATTTTACTGCCTTGGTGCAGTCTTTTCATTTTGCTTTCCTGATCCAATTAGTTTGTGATTATGGAGACTTCTCTCAATGATCTCTACCAATGCCTCTTATTAACTACAAAGGAAAATGAGGAGGTTGTGGTAGCGCCAGAGCAACTGCTGGATGCTGTTCTATGTGGGGGAAGTGCCTGATTATGCAATTGCTCACAATGAGACATTATAACAAGGATGTTTTTAAGAGTACTCTAAGGAAAGCTTGGCGTTTGGTTATGGGTGTGAAGTTTCAAGATTTGAATCCCTCAACTATCCTTGCTAAAATTAAAGACGGGAGGGATAAGGAAAAGGTACTCCGTGAGCGCCCCTAGTCTATTGACAAACACTTGGTCTTGATGAAGGAGGTTGATGGCAAGAAACATGTGCAGCAAATAAAGTTAACATCGGCAACCTTTTGGGTTTGGCTCCATGATCTACCACTGATGGCGAGGAATGAATTTATGGGTTGGTTACTGGGGGAGAAAATTGGTATTGTTGAGGAAGTAGATGTGGATGAGGGGGAAATGGCACGGGATGAATATTTGCAAGTTCATGTTACCTTACAGGTTTCTCAGCTGCTGTTAAGGGGTTCCATTTTTGCAATTGGGGGTGGCGAGGCTGTTTGGGTCTGTTTCTCTTATGAGAGAGACTTCCAAACTTTTGTTATTTGTGTGGCTGTTTGGGACATGGCGAGAAAGAATGTACCTTTTGCTCCTGCAAGCTCTTAGTCGTCGTCCATGACAAACTTGCCTAATGGGATGCGCCTACGTGTAGGTGGGTATGGTGATAGATTCTTAGTGGGGAAAACCAGAGACAATGTTCCGGTTACTACCAATCCTGGATCCTCTTCTGGGGGTAAGCAGTTACCAGAGAGGCAGGGGATTACGGCCAAGGATGGCGGTGGGGATGTGGCAGTTACAGTGATGGAATGCAGTGTAGTTCCTCAGGTGAACATTCAGGAGGTACCTTCTGAAGTAGTTGAGCTAAACGTGGGATCAGTTTCTCAGGAGGGAAAAAGCCTCTTCGCCGCTAGAGTTGACCGCTGGTAAAAAAATGTTTTTATTTAGTTTTATTTAGTGATTAAGAAAGTAATTTTAAATGTGTTGGTGTATTTTTTTTAATTTAATAATTAAAAAATTGATTAAAAAAAATGTGAAATAAAAAGTTAAAAAATTAAAATAAACGCTAGGCATACCGGCAGCAATATGAATTGGGCGGCACAGTAGCTGGACCCTTCTCCGGAGACAGGACATTGGGGGTTACAGATAAGGATAGTTTGAGTGGAATGGTTACTGATTAGGAGCAGCATAACGGCTACTCTGTTTCTAGGCCTGATGGGCCTCAAGGGATGAAGTTAACCGTCCATGGCCCAAGCTCTGTTATAGCTATTACTAATAAGCCTGATGGGCACACTAGTCAAAAATGGAAAAAGATGTCGTTTCGACATCATGTTGTTCCCCAATTGTTCATCCTTCGGGTATTCTGTTGAAGGGACTTGCTAAGAAAAGAAAGGGGCTCATCGTTGAGGCGTCTTTGGAAGGACGATCTTCAAAACGTATTCATGCTTCGGTAAGTCAATATGATGCGAATGTGGCTTCGGATTCTAAGATATCGGTCGTGGTTGTGGTATAGCACCTCCGGCAGCCATGAAACGGCTTAGCTAGAATGCCCATGGGCTTGGGAACCCACGGGGTATTTGTACCCTCTGTAATTTAGTGCAGAGGGAAGGACCTGAAATCGTGTTCTTGGAGGAAACCGGACTTTCATCTCAAGAGTTTGATTCTTGGAAGTACAAATTAGGTTTTATTAATTGTTTGGCAATTGGATCTCATGGTAGAAAGGGTGGGATTGCATTGTTATGGGGTTGAGAAATTGATTTGTCTGTTATTTCCTATTCCTCCTATCATTTTCATGCTGTTATTAAAGATGTCAATTTTGAGCATGGGGAATTAATATTTAACTGCTATTTATGATTATCCAAAAACACATTTTCGTTATAAATCTTGGGATTTGCTTAGGTCATTGTGTAGAATAAGTGGGGATTATGGGTGATTTCAATGAGTTGATGTATCAACATGAGAAAAAGGGGGGAAATCCTAGGCCTGAAAAGGCAATTATGTGCGTTTAGAGAGGTAGTTGAAGAGTGTCATCTGAGAGATTTGGGATATTTTGGTCCTAAATTCACTTGGTGTAATAGGAGAACTGGGTAGCATCATGTTAGTGAAAGGATTGACAGGTTTCTTGTCAGTTCTGCTTGGCGGAATTGCTTTCCTAGTGCTGGAGTTACTCATGGAGTGTTAGCCTACTTTGATTACTTGCTTATTTGGGTCACTTTGGAGGGTGTAGGTGAGTCTCACTGGCTTAAGAAATCCTTTAAATTTGAAGCCATGTGGGTGAGGGAGACAGGATGTGAGGAGATTGTCAAGGGTGTTTGGGGCAAGGTTTCTATTCAGTCTAATATGAGTGATGTCATAGCAATGATAAAAGATAGTGGGACACAATTGGGGGCTTGGAATAGACGCATTTTTGGACATGTCCAGCATCAACTTACTAAGGCACAGAGAAATCTGCTGAACTTGTATGATAAAGACCAAACAGGAGTTGGTCTTGAGGCTATAGATTTAGCTAGAGATGAGGTGCAGATTTTGTTAGAAAGAAATGAGGTGATGTGGAGACAACGTTCTAAGGCAGTATGGCTTAAAGAAAGGGATAATAATACAAGGCACTTTCACATAAAAGCATCTTAGAGGAGATGGAAGGATAGTATTTTAAGGATCAAAGATGCAAATGGGTAGTGGCAAGAAGGGATTCAAAGGGATGGGGTCATACTTGAGTATTTTAAGAATCCTTTTACAAGTTCTTCTCCTATTGTTTCTAGTGACTCTTTGGATTTTCTTGAACCTTTAAGTGGGAAAGTATCTGCTAAGATGAATGTGGATTTGACAAGGGAGTTTCATGCTGATGAAGTCAAGGAAGCTTTGCATCAAATGGATCCTACAAAGACCCCTAGTCGTGGTGGCATGTCACCAATATTTTTCCAAAAGTATTGGCACGTGGTTGGGGATTCAATTACCTCAATAGTTCTCCAAGCTTTGAATTCAGGTTCCTTTCTATCATCTCTGAATCTCACGCATATTACACTTATTCCAAAAAACAAGTGTCCTGTTCAAATGGGTGATTATCGGCCTATTAGTTTGTGTAATGTGGCTTATAAACTCACTGCAAAGGTCATTTCTAATAGACTGAAAACTGTTTTACCAAGTGTTATTAGTGAAAGTCAAAGTGCTTTTGTTCCAAGGTGCCTTATAATGTTTTAATTGCATACGAGTTGGTTCATTACCTCAAACAGAAAAGGAAAGGCAAGAAGGGATTTATGTCGTTAAAACTGGATATGAGTAAGGCCTACGACCGTGTTGAATGGGGCTTTTTGGAATCAGTCATGGAGGTTATGGGATTTCATCATAGATTTAATAGGCTAATCATGTGCTGTGTTAGGTCTGTTTCCTTTTCTATGTTAATTAATGGGGAGCCTAAGGGTCCAATTGTACCAACTAGAGGGTTGAGACAAGGGGATCCTTTGTCCCCTTATCTCTTTCTACTGTGTACTGAGGGTTTAATTTCCCTGTTGAGTATTGCTGGGATGAAGGACATATCTGGAATAAGAATCTGTAGTGGGCTCCTAATATTAACCATCTGCTATTTGCAGATAACAGTATTATTTTCTATCGAGCTGATGTAGATGAGAATAAAAGAGTACAGAAACTGCTATTGTGTTTAGTGGTAATGTGAGCGCTACTACTAAAGCTAAGATTAAAAACCTGTGGTCTAATTGTGAGATTCAACAATATGAGAAATATCTTGGGCTACCACCTGTCATTAGGAGGTCCAAAAATTGAGCTTTTGAGTCTATTAAGCAGAGAGTGTGCCAAAATTACAATCTTCGAAAGAGAAGTTGTTTTCACAAGGTGGAAAAGAAATTTTATTCAAAACAGTGGCCCTTTCAAACCCAACTTACACTATGAGCTGTTTTCTCCTTCCCTCTAGTTTATGTACTGAATTAGAGGGAATGATGTCAAGGTTTTGGTGGCAAAAGGGTAGTGAGAGGAAGATACATTGGTTGAGTTGGGAGAAGTTGTGTCAAAGGAAATCTAAAGGTGGGGTGGGCTTTAAAGACTAAAAAAGTTTCAATTTGGCATTATTAGCAAAGCAAGGGTGGCTTTTATTTCAAGATGAGACCACTTTGATGCACAGGTTACTAAAGGCAAAATATTTCCCTAATACTAGTTTCATGCAAGCTAGTTTGGGTAGATGTCCTTCTTACACATAGAGAGGTATTTGGGAGGCAAGGAAATTGTTAGTGGCAAGTTTTTGGTAGAGAACTGGAAGTGGCACCTCTATGAATATATGCCAAGATCAGTGGATTCTTGGAAACCATTCATTTGTTGCTGAAGGGGTAGTGCTGAGCGAAGAAAATAGGCTGGACTCAGTGGACTCTTTGCTCCTGTAACAAGAAAAAGTCTAGGATATTACCAAGCTGAGGGCTCTCTTCAGTCCAAATGTGGTAACAGATATTCTCAAAATACAGATGTGTTCTGTTGATATGGAAGATAACAGGGTGTGATCACATGAAAGAAATGGTATTTTCAGTGTTAAAAGCTGCTATAGATTTATTTACAATCAGATTGGCTCACAATGTCCAAAAACTTCAATTGTGCAGGGGCAGTGATTAGTTTGGAAACATCTACGAAAAATGAAGGTCCTCAATAAGATTAAAATTTTTTCATAGCGTGCATGCAAAAATGGGCTACCTATAGGGGCCAACTTAGTACAGAAGCATATTTTGACAGATGCCACTTGTAAATTATGTTTAGTAGCTTATGAAGATGTTTCACATGCTTTGGTGAAATCTAATTCTCTACAGGGCCTAATGCATACATATATTCTTGGATTGATGATTGATAGTAGTAGAACAGTTTTTGGCATGGCTTTGGAAATCTGTGAGAGGAATACGCATGATAAGTTATCTATTTTCTTTGCTTTGGCTTGGAGTTTCTGGTTTCGAAGGAACAAATATATGTATGATCAGTTGTTACTCAGTCCAAAACATGTAGCAGATAATGCATTTGCTATGTTGGGAAGTTTTAACCAAGTAAAGAAGCAAACAAGGGTTCAGCTAACACATCATTATAAGTGGCAGCATCCTTAAACTGAATGGTTGAAGTTAAATGTTGATGGGGCGGTCTTTGCTGAGTTGGGAAAAACTAGAATTGGTGCTGTTTTGAGGGATGATTTAGGTAGAGTTCTTATGGCTACTAGTAAACCTGAATTGGAGATGGAAGGCTCGGAAGTTAGAGAATTGATGCCTATTTTCTGAGGGCTACAATTGTGTGCTACTATGGGAATTTCTAAGCTTATTGTGGAAAATGATAGCTTGATGTGTGTGGAAGCTCTTCAGGATAGCAGTATGCATAACTCCTTGCTTGGGGGGTTATATTATGAAATTAAGCAGCTTTCATATTTTGAATGTTGTCGATTTTCTCATGTTTATTGGGAGGGTAATATGGTAGCTCACATGTTGGCTAGGAATATTTCAAGTGTTGACAGCATTGCTTTATGGTGGGATTGTATTCCAGATTGTATTTCTCATGCCTTATGGCTTCATAATTGTCTCTAATCATTTTTCCATCGATTAATGAACTTCTTATTCCTATCAAAATAATAATAATATTAATATTTGAAATATAAGAAAGGAAGGTATAACTTCTAAGGGATCGAGATATGTCATCCTTGCACTGGATCGGAGTTGTTGCTTGAAGCTGCAAATTAATGTGGATAGATAGATTATGTATAAACTATTATTAAGATGAGATGATATAGTTGCAGCTTTTAGTTTCCTTGTTTCTTTTGAGATAGAAATTCTTACAATTATAGCATGCAGATCGAAGAGGGTAAATGAGCCCGTTTGGTAACTAAAGTAGTCTCAAATTGTTTTTCAGATATTTTCAAATATTCTCAAATATTCTATTTTCAAACATTACTCAAATATAAAAAGAATTTTAATTTTAAGTTCTCAATTTTTTCATCTAATCATTATAACTTTTCTAAACTCCAAAATAAAACACAAGAAAATAATACAACTTTTTCAAAATTTAAAACAAAAATTATATTCAAACAATTTTTAAACTTTATAATTTTTTAGTCAACTCATTCTCTTTTCTTTCTCAGAATCCAATAAAATATCTTAAGTTATATAATTTCACTATTATTCTCACACACACACACACACACATATATATCCCATGGGAGCCAAATTTGAATTAGGCCAATATATATTAACATCAACCACCATGGTGTTGGACCAATTAATTATTCTTTGAGGCAAAAGTTAATAAGCACTTTGACCACTTTCTTCAATGGAAATTGAGATTTTCTAAAGAAATAATAAAGTTATTAATCTTTGCACTCATGCAATCAATTATTCCCCACGTGCATTTGCCGAATAATAAAGCATCAAGTTGCTTTATTTTTTATTTTTTTATGGGAAGAAATCTTCATTATAAAATCAAGGAGTTACAAAGAAACATTTTCAATCCAAACAATTTGGGAGATTGGCATAGGAATCACATCCTTCCACATGACTACATCATCTATATGCTAAGCATAATGAGCCAACCCATTGGCAGCCTCATTACCTAACATATGGGAAACACAAAATCCACCGACAAAATCCACCAAATGGGTTGTGGTTTTTTTTTTTTTGTACTTAATAGTTAAGAAAATATTTTTTATATGTTTTGACAAAATCCACCAAATATTCCTTTAAGACAATAATATTTTTTGTGATTTTTATTTTTATTTTTTTAATGTTTAAGTGGTTAAAAAAGGTGTTTGAAAAAAAAAAAAAAAAAGGCTGTTGAATCCCTCGGTGGGAGTAGTGGCTCCCATAACATTTAGAGGTACTGAAGCAAATACATTCACCAATCCAAATATCGCACGATACTTTATACACGTCACCGCACATATTCATTTATATATTCTACTAACATATCCTAATGCAATTTAAGGAGGATACATAAATTAGAACGAAGCTACGTACGTACGTTCAAGCTAGCATTGGCTTGGACTCGTGGAAGGCAAAAGCTACAAATGCATGCGTCTAGATATATAAAACTTAAGGGGAGAATAATAAAACATAACAAAATATGTGATTATAACAAAACGATTTATGAGTGAAATAGTTATGGTTAGAGGCAAATAAAATTTGGTTGTATTGATTAATTAGATCATGCATTACTTAGATGATTAAATTTTAATTCCATTCATCTTCTTCATCTTTAGTATTTTTAGAATCAAGTTCGGGCTTTAGCATGTTAAACCAATCTTCCAANGGAAATATTTTTTATATTTTTTGACAAAATCCACCAAATATTCCTTTAAGACAATAATATTTTTTGTGATTTTTATTTTTATGTTTTTAATGTTTAAGTGGTTAAAAAAGGTGTTTGAAAAAAAAAAAAAGGCTGTTGAATCCCTCGGTGGGAGTAGTGGCTCCCATAACATTCAGAGGTACCGAAGCAAATACATTCACCAGTCCAAATATCGCACAATACTTTATACACGTCACCGCACATATTCATTTATGTATTCTACTAACATATCTTAATGCAATTTAAGGAGGAGACATAAATTAGAACGAAGCTACGTACATACGTTCAATCTAGCATTGGCTTGGACTCGTGGAAGGCAAAAGCTACAAATGCATGCGTCTAGATATATAAAACTTAAGGGGAGAATAATAAAACATAACAAAATATGTGATTATAACAAAACGATTTATGAGTGAAATAGTTATGGTTAGAGGCAAATAAAATTTGGTTGTATTGATTAATTAGATCATGCATTACTTAGATGATTAAATTTTAATTCCATTCATCTTCTTCATCTTTAGTATTTTTAGAATCAAGTTCGGGCTTTAGCATGTTAAACCAATCTTCCAAATGAGTAACAAGTTTAGGACAATCTTTAATCATCAGTTTTCTTAATGCTTTCATATAATAAAGCTCCTCCGTAAGAGATGATAACTCTATGCAACCGATGATCTCTAATATCTGAAATGATTTAAAAGTTGGCAACCACTCTAGCAAGTCCTTGAAAATTTGACAATTACTTATATGAGGGTGCTTTAAAGCGTTTGAAGATCCTAAGAGCCATTTGGGTAAAATCTCCAACTTTGGTAACTTAGAAATCACCAAGATTTGGAGTCTCAAATTGAGATCCTATATATGTATCTCCTCCTTCCGCAAACCCACCTCTTTACATTCAGCAATGAACAAGTTCTCTAAGGTGGTTAGGTGCTTGATAATGGGTGGCAAAGAGGTCAAATGTTCACATCCCAATGTCCGCAAACCTTCTTCATTACTTGATGATAGTCTGTAACCTATCTCCATTAATTGAATTCTAATCAACTCTACAAACAGCAGATATAAGGATTTCTTCCACCAATCTTGTAACTCTACAGCCCTCAGATACACAAACCCACATTCTCAACTAAAAATGATTAACTATTGTATTATCATTGTAAACCGACTTGGCAAGTGTGATCTTCCCCAACCTCCAAATCCAAAATGGCAATTATATTAAGATTTCTACTTGGATTTGGGTGCATCAAACTCTTTTCGATTTCTTCTTTGTCACTATACCTACCGATGACTGTTGAAGGTTCAATAAAGGAATGGATCTTTTCCTATATGGGAGCATGACATGCAATTCTTCATGCCATTCAGTGAGATTAAATTGATCCTTACCAACATTGTTTTTTAGATCAAAACATGGTGCCTTTTTATTCATCAAGATTTAGTCATTACAATACTTCTCCTTCAAAACTAACGGAATTATTTGCAAAGGCCCATGTTCAATCCATACTCTTTCCCCTAATATTGAAATAGCAAATTTAGCTAACAAATGAGCAACATTACTTGCCTAAACTAATCCTCCAATCTGGATGATTGCAATCAAGCTTTTAACATACTCTATAACAACACCATAATCTACTTTTGTTTCATCTCGGCTTTTTGCAATTGTGACAACCATTTTAGAATTACCTTCTAACTCGACCCTTGCAAGACCAAGTTCTTTGCATAAAGTAACTTCCCTTCTAAGAGCACAGGCTTAGATCACAATAGCTTTGATGCAATGATTAAAACTTTGACATAGGGTAGCTATGAGATCACCATCACTATTTCTAATCACCACACCAATTCCCCCTTTGTTGTTTTTGTTATCCACTGTTGCATCCGAGTTGGCTTTATATTTCAAACCAGTTGGTTTTACGCAACTAGTCAGTTGCCTCACTTCTATTACCGTTTGACTTCCTTTCTCTCTGGAGCTTCAAGCTAAATTGAAATCTTTCATACTTTGTTTTGCTGATTGAAACACTTGCCTTGGATGGTCAAACCTATTTTCAAAAACCAAGTAATTCCTTCTAAACTAGTTCCACATGTTCACTCTTCAATTTGTCATTTAATCTCCAACAAAACTCCATAAAATGCATCTCCATACTAGGTCATTTCTGCATTGGATTGTTTGTCTCAGCCCCAACATCACTTGAGGCAGGACAATTCCAAAGCACATGCATTATGGTTTCTAGTTTCCTTTCACATACTAGATATAAATTTGAATATGTTATTAGTTTCTTCAATAAGTTCTCTATTTTTGGTAGTATGTCATATACTACCTTCCATAGAAATTGCTTCACATTGTTCTGTACTCTTATTCTCCAAATTGAGTCTCATTCATTTCTTCTATCTACTGCATTAGAGGTCTCCTCCCACCATGATCTCATTTCAGGATGTTGTAAGTGGTAGCACTCTTTACTGCTATACTTTTTGACCTAAAGTAACCTGTCCTTGTTGTTTAGACAACTCAAAGGGATGCTTTTGATTGCAATTGCTTCTTTAGTACAAAAATTCCATCCACCATATTCACCTCCCATCTACCTACTCCTTCTTGTATAAGGTCAATTACAGTGGTCTATCAAGAGCTCTAACTGGTGATTGGACTCTATCATAATCTTGTATAGGCAACCACTTATCCCCCCATATCTTGATTGTTTTCTCATTCTCTACACACCAACCCAAACCTGTTTTAACTAGTCCTAGTGATGAGATTAGGCTTATTCAAATAAAAGAAGGCCTAGATCCCAACTTTACATCTAACAATTTCTGATTCTTGAAATACTTTTCCATCATAATTGTGTCAACCATTGAGTCAAGATACTTCAACAATCTCCAAAACTGTTTTGCTAATAATGCCATATTGAAGCTTTCTAGATATCTAAATCTACGTCCTTCCCTTTGTTTTAAATCGCCCATCTTTGCCCAGCTCCTCCATATAATCTTACTCTCACTACTTTTTTTACCCCACCAAAATCTCAGTAGCATAGAAGACATTTCATTACATAACTTTTGAGGTATCTTGAATACTCTCATTGAATATGTAGGTAATGCTTGCAAAACAGCCTTGATCATCACTTCTTTTCCTACCTGAGATAAGAATGTATTTTTCCAATTGCTAATTCTCTTCCACTCTTTATTGTTTAACAACCTAAATGTGTTAGACTTAGATTTACCAACTATGGTAGGTAAACATAAGTATTTCTCATAGCTACCAGACACTGTAATACCTACCTCTTGCAAGATTTTTTTCCTGATATTCATAGCAACATTGGAGCTGAAAAACATAGTTGTTTTCTATTTATTTAGCAATTGACCCGATGCTCTTTCATACTTACTCACAATCTCTTGTATTTTTCACCACTCTCTAGTTGTTGCCCTTCCAAATATAACACAATTATCTGCAAACAGCAAATGATTGATGCTAGTTCCATTCTTAATTACTGCAACTCCCTTTGTTTCACTCCTATATTCAGATTCTTCAATTGGGCCGGTTTGGTTGTTGAGACATACTCAACACTTGTCAACACTCTTCACTACTATTCATTACTTTATTATTACTTTTCACATACTTTTTATTACTATTCATTACTTTTTACTGCTATTCAATATTTTATTTTTTTATCTACTTTTTCACTACTATTCACAACATATCTCAACACCCAAACCCAACTCGTCCTTTAGCACAAAGGATGGTCAAGCAAGGAGATATTGGGTCTCTTTGCCTTATACCTCTTGTTGGCTTTACGTCTTCATCAGGCTATCCATTTATAAGACAAGCATATGTCATTATGGAAATACATTCCATAATTAGCTTGATCAATCTATATAAAAATCCCAACCTTTTCATGATTGCTTCTATGAATTTCCACTCTAATCTGTCATGTGCCTCGGACATATCTAGCTTGAGGGCCAAGCTTCCAACTTTGCCCTTCTTTCTCATCTTCATGGAATTTAAGGCTTTTTAAACAATCATTACATTATCAGTGATGAGTCTCCCAGGAACAAATGCACTTTGGTGACTTGATATTATGTTAGGCAACATCTTCTTCAACCTGTTTTCTAACACTTTTGATACAAGCTTGTATAATACATTACATAAGTTGATTGGTCTAAAGTCACTAACAACAAATGGGTTATTAACTTTAGGAATTAAAGCAATATATGTGAAGTTTATTGCATTGATACATAGCCCCTCATTTAAAAAACATAAGCTCGGCATACCTCCTCCCTCACAGTGTCCCAGTATATTTGGTAAAAACATGCCCCAAAATCATCAGGTCCAAGGGACTTTAATGATGCCATTTGTTGTAGGGTTGCCTTCACTTCTTCCGTGAACGTCTTTTGCAATTCCCTATTCATTTCATTGGTCACTTTCTGTCTTACAGGTGCAAGACATTCTTCTATAGCCTTCTGAGATGGGTTTCTAGTGCATAATCTACTGTGAAAATATTGATTAAAAGCTGCTACAATCTCCCCCTACTTAGTTTGTCATCTACCTTCTTGATCTCTAACTTGCTGAATTTAATTCCTTCTTCTTCTTTGACTTGCACATGCATGAAGGTACTTTGTGTTTTGATCACCTGCAAAACCAAGGTTGATTAGATGGATACTTTTACTCCAGGAGTTCAATATCATCATCAAGGACAAGAAAGGAGTAGAAAATGTGGTAGCCGACCATTTGTCTAGGCTCACAGTTGCTGAAACTGAACAACCGACACCTGTTCTTGATTCTTTTCCTGATGAACATCTTATGTTAGTTGAAAATGTGCCTTGGTTTGCTGATATAGTTAATTTTCTGGTGACAGGAAAAACACCACTTCATTGGAGTACTCAAGATATACGAAAATTCATGCATGAGGTGAGATCGTTCTTTTATGATGATCCTTACCTTTTCAAGTATTGTCCTGATCAAATCATTAGAAAATGTGTGCCTGAGCATGAGATGCAAGCTGTCCTTTCTTTTTGCCAAGTGAGGCGTGTGGGGGTCATTTTTCTGCACACAAGACAGTTGCTAAAATTTTACAAAGTGGTTTTTATTGGCCTCATTTGTTTAAAGATGCATATAGTTTCTGCAAGACTTGCGAGTCATGTCAGAAATTAGGTGTCTGTCACGAAAAGGAACATGATGCCTTTAAAACCCATTTTGGTCATAGAGATTTTTGATTGTTGGGGAATTGATTTTATGGGGCCATTTCCTTCTTCTTTTGGTTATTTGTACATCTTTAGTGGCCATTGATTATGTTTCAAAATGGGTCGAAGCCATACCATGTAAAACAAATGACCATAAGGTGGTGCTTAAATTTTTGAAGGAAAATATTTTTGCTAGATTTGGCATGCCTAAGGCTATCATAAGTGATAATGGCACCCATTTTTGTAACAAGCCTTTTGCTGCCCTCTTGCATAAGTATGGCATTCACCACAAAGTTTCTACCCCATATCATCCCCAAACGAATGGCCAAGTTGAACTTGCTAATAGGGAAATAAGACCATTTTGGAAAAAACTGTGAGTCCGAACCGAAAGGATTGGTCTTTGAAATTAACCGATGCATTATGGGCATACAGGACTGCATATAAAACTGTTTTGGGTATGTCTCCTTATCGGTTAATCTATGGTAAGGCTTGTCACCTCCCTGTTGAGACTTGAACACCGTGCATTTTGGGCCATCAAAAAGTTTAATTTTGATCTTGATCAAGCTGGATCTTTGAGAAAATTACATCTTTGTGAATTAGAGGAACTTCGGAGGGATGCTTATGATAATTCTAAGCTGTCCAAGGAATGTATGAAGTCTTTCCATGATAAGCATATTCAAAGAAAATCATTTGAGCCTAATCAACAGGTTTTACTCTACAATTCTCGACTTCATTTGTTCCCTGGCAAGTTAAGATCCCGATGGAGTGGCCCCTATGTGGTTAAAACAGTTTTCCCTCACGGTGCTATTGAGGTTGTCAATCCTCAAAATGGAAATGCTTTTAAGGTTAATGGTCAAAGGCTCAAGCCTTTTATTTCTAACTTTGCACCTGAGGAATCTACTCTACATTTGCTTGATCCAAATTGATGGTCATTGATTTATCCTATTCTTTTCATTATTTTCTTTTGTTTTGCAGTTTTTATTTTTATTTTGATTGCATTCATTTCAAGCCGTCCAGGTACTTCCTTTTTCTTCTTTCCTTCAGTTTTTCGTTGAATTTTCAGTTCTTCTTTTAGTGATTTTGCCCCTTAACTGCTCTCTTTGTGTAAATTCCTTCATTTCTCTTGCATCATTGAGGACAATGTTACAATCTAGTTGGGGGGTGGATGAGAAGTTATTTCTCTATTTGCATGCCTTTTGGTCCATCTTGGGGAGTACTAGTAATGAGTTGAAAGCAGATGAAACTCCCCATTTTTGAATTTTACATGCTGGAAAATGTTAAAAAAAATAAATAAATAAATAAATAAAGATGCTTTTACATAAACTTGAGGTTCTTAGCCTCAGATTGGAGACGCTCATTCTCTTCATACAAAATCATGTCAGCCCTATTCATGGGAGCTGGCAAGCGGAATGAAGAATCCAATAGAGACTTCAACTGTTTATTCTGCTGCCGAAGGATTCCTTCCCTTGTGTGAGACTCTTGAACAATGCGTTGAAGTACAGCAATTTGTTCTTTTAGCCTTTCAACCTCATGGTTTTTGGCTTGAACCCGCTGGGAAAAAGCAACAATAGAGGATGAGTAGCGAGTTCCGAGACTCACCAAGTCATAGATAGCATCGGAGTCTGACTTATTAGCCATGCTATTATTTTCTTGCTGCAACATGGCACCAATGGCAGCTGCAGAAAGGACAGGAGGTTGAGATGTAGAAGAATGAGCCATTGAGAAAGGGATTGAGAACTTAAGGCGAGAATGTTGAAGGAATGCAGATGAGTTATAGAAATAAGAAGAAAACTTGATGCGGATTGAATGAACTTTGAGACTGATTTTATAGAGAGAGCATAAAGAACAAGTCCGGAGCCTTCAATCTCGTTTGTCAACAACATCAGGCATTTTTTTTCAAATCTCCAGCCACACTTGTCGGGTCACGGACGGATCCACCGAAAAAAAAAATAAAAAAATTTAGTAATCTTTTGCTAATTTTCTCGTATTCTCTTTTTGCAGGATACGATTTTTTTGTATCTTCTTAGCAACCAACAACCTGAGTATTTCAGGATGACATCTTCTTCAACCTATTTTCTAACACTTTTGATACAAGCTTGTATAATACATTACATAAGTTGATTGGTCTAAAGTCACTAACAACAAATGGGTTATTAACTTTAGGAATTAAAGCATATATGTGAAGTTTATCATTGATACATAGCCCCTCATTTAAAAAACATAAGCTCGCATACCTCCTCCCTCACAGTGTCCCAGTATTTGGTAAAAACATGCCCCAAAATCATCAGGTCCAAGGGACTTTAATGATGCCATTTGTTGTAGGGTTGCCTTCACTTCTTCCGTGAACGTCTTTTGCAATTCCCTATTCATTTGATTAGTTGATAAAAGGTTAGAATTGCATAATTAAGTTGTTTAAATGGGTGATTTATTTTATCAAATAAAGATTGAACACTTAATTATGATCAAATTCTAATATTGAATGCAAATTAATTGATGTCAATATTTTATATACATAAAGTTCTATATTTGCCTTTGAAAGAAATACATTTTTTATGTACTGCAGGGCATTTATGAAAATACTAAAAGAGAATGGAACTCACGGCTGGAACTCAAGGGAGCAAGCAGAAAATCAGCACATGCAGAAAGATAGAAATGCAACCCACTCCACCATTCTTCAAAGTTAGGCCACCCACTCCCAAGTTAGGCCACCCACTCCACCATTCTTCAAAGTTTGGCCACCCACTCTTGAGAAATGGTAGGATGCTTTCTCCTATAAATAGGAGAGAGCTCAGAAGAGAAAGGGCATCAAGGCAGTGGAGACGAAGGAGGGGAGTTATTTTGCAAGTTATTTCCTTTGTATTTTGCAAGTTATTTCCTTTGTATTTTGCAAGTTATTTACGGGGTTAATTTTTAAGTTATTAGTTTTGGAGTTTTGAGTTTTATTACTTTGTTATAAGTTTCAGTTTTCATTACCTTGTTATAAGCTTCAGTTTTTATTACCTTATTATAAGTTTCAGTTTTTATTACTTTGTTATAAGTTTTGGAGTTTCAATTTTATTACCTTGTTATAGTTTCAAGTTTATTACCTTGTTATAGTTTCAAGTTTATTACCTTGTTATAGTTTCAAGTTTATTACCTAGTGTTGGTTTCAATTTTATTACTTTAATTTAGTTTGTCTTATTTCTTCGAGTTGATATTATAGACTTTTTATTTTTTATTTCATTCTAAAGTTTATTTATATTTTCTTAGTTTTTGATATGATTCCACTTAGATTTATTTTTGTTACTAAAAATATCATGTGTAACTAATTACTAAAGCTTGGGTTGTGGAATGAGATTTAATTTATTTTAGATTCTAGTTTGATGCAATATATTATTGTTTAATGTTGATTTCACTAAATTACTAGTCGGATTCAAATGGAAAATAGATTGCGGCTCTTGCTCTTGTTTTGTTGTTGACGTAAGGCACAACAAAAGCTTGAATTTATCAAGGTCTCTTTCGATTGTTTATGAATATAAATTTGGCTAGTAAATTAGAGAATTTCTTGAGAAAATATTGCAAATACTTGAGCTTAATTTTTATGTTCCGAATATCAATTCCTTGACTGGATTGTTAATCGAGAAATTATCTAGAATCCGAGATAAAAAGAATCTCAAACCCAACCCAAGTGTTTGTTAATTTGTTTTTTTAGAAACTCTAAATTCAATTTCAATTATTTTTTTTGGCATAGCATTTTAATTTTATTTTCATCTCACATACTCGATTCATTTGTTCCTTACAGATCCTTTATACGCTTTGATAACCCATTGTCCCTGTGGAATACGATCCTGGACTTATCCTTGATACAACTTGACACTTCTGCACTTGGAAGCACATTCTAAATTGAGTCATTAGTCACTTTCTGTCTTACAGGCGCAAGACATTCTTCTATAGCCTTCTGAGATGGGTTTGTAGTGTAGAATCTACTGTGAAAATATTGATTAAAACCTGCTACAATCTCCCCCTGCTTAGTCTATAATCTACCTTCTTGATCTCTAACTTGCTGAATTTAATTCCTTCTTCTTCTTTGACTTGCACATGCATGAAGGTACTTTGTGTTTTGATCACCAAGCTGATATGAAGTCCTTTTCACCCTTTGCCTCCATTTAATGTTCTCCTACTCAAACAACTTGCCTACTTTATCTTCTAAAACTTTGATAGAAACAACATTTCGGGGTCCCTCTTTCATCTGTTCTTGCTTCAATTGTATAGTGATTACATCAATATCTCTCTCTTCTGAGGTTTTTTTCTACTGGTTACGTCAAGATAGAGTCCCTCTACATGCTTGCAATTTGTATTGAACTCTTTTTAAAGGGTTCTGTCCATCCACATATCTATCATAGGTTTCATTTATGACCACCACACTTTCCTCCTCTACTACCCATTTTGCTTTATATGTAAACATCCATTTCCTTCTCATCTTAACCATATTTATATCTTTCAATTCTAGAAAAAGTGGCTTATGATCAGAGAACCTAGCAGTTAAAGTCTCAACCTCCCTCTTCCCAAATAGGTCTGACCACTTCTAATTTGCCACCCTACCTAGTCTCTCCTTAGTGAAGGTATTGTCTCCATGTCTGTTACTCCAAGTGTACTTTTCACCCTTCCATCCCAAGCCAATAAGATTGTTATCATCAAGTGCATTACTAAATTCTTCCTGCTGACTTTTAGGCCTTAGTTTTCCTCCACTCTTCTCATCTTGTCACCTAAAACACACCAAGCCTGATTTGTACATGGTCTTAGTTTTGATAATAATTCCCAAGTTGTTTTCCTCTTACTGCTATCTGGATGTCCATATATGCCAGTCATAAACTAGTAAGTGTGATTTTCTTCATATGGGATTTTGGCATGTATCTAGAATTGATAGTAGTTCATTATTTCTACTTCCTTATTCCACAATAAGGCCAGACCCCTACTTCTTCCCATCGGATCAACAACAAAGCAACATTCAAATTGTAACTTCTTCCTCACATATTCAAACTTTCTTACAAGTAATTTAGTCTCTGTGAGACTAAATACTTTGGGCCTCTTACCCCTTACCAAATGGTAAAGATCATGAATTGTTCGAAGGTTCCCATGCCCTCAACAGTTCCAGCATAAGGTATTCATAATGCTTGGCGAGGTTGACTCTCAACCTCAGTCACTACATCAGAGTTTAAGGGGTTTTGTCCCACCATATGATCTTCTTTGCTTATCTTGCCAAGCCTTTCATTGCAACTTTTTAAAGCAAGATTGTCCCTATTCCTTTTGATCACACTCCCATTTCAGATATTATACCTTGTAATCTAGCCTTCTCTTCCATGTACCTTTTGTTAAACTCCTTCTCACTGAACTTTCCATTACACTACCAAATATTTGTTTCTCGATCAAATCTTCCACTATTATTGTAGGTAATTTGGTAGGCTTTCCTTCCTATAACAGTACAGGCCTTTAGACAGTAACCCTTTCTCGTTGGGCCACAACCCTCTTCCTAATGGCATGCCCCCCATTTAAATCCCAATAATTTTCTCCAATTAGTGCCTTATCCATTTCACATGTTTGAATATTGCCTTCTGTTTCTCCCCTCATCACCATCTTCTTAGATGCCATAAGTCCCTCCCTTTTAGAATTCAAGTCTTGCATAACTTCCTAGTTATTTTCACCAACTAACTATCACTTTCAGTTATTTTCAATTAGTCCCATCATATTGGACTCTCTTCTAACTGTACCACCTCCTATTGCCACCACTTGATAGGGTTGCATCTTACCAAAGCTTGGGCTGGCAGGCTAAGTATCTTTCCTCACCATGTGATCATGATTCTTGTTCTTCTTTACGATTAAGATACTGCCCTTTATGGTTTTTTTTTCTGCCCTTAACAAGGCCCCAAACTGGTTCTTTCCTGGAGCAGACTGAGCATCCCTTGAGTTTGAGTAGGAACATCCTTCCTTCCCATGAACTAGACATCCACATCTATAGCATACTCTAGGAAGCTTTTCATACTGTAACGGTACCAATCTTTCAGTTCCTAACATCTTAACTATCAGTCCCCTTGCTATCGGCTTCCTCAAGTTAACTTCACTCTTTACTCTAAGATAAATACCCCACCCGATACCATCTTTCTTTACATCCACATCTATCACCTTCCTGATTGTTTTTCCAATTTGTTCACCAATATCCTTCGTCATGCACATTAATGGGAGGTTATGCAACTAGGTCCAGAAAGATTTGGAATCGAAATTCATTAACTTTGGTGGAGTTAGACCATCAAATTGCTTGATAACAAATAACATGTTATCAAATAGCCACAGCTTCCAAGCTAGGACTCTATCTCGATCAATCTTCTTTTCAAAAGTTATCACAAATAAAATGGAATTGATCTCTTGGGAAGAAAAAGATTTATGTAGCTTCCAAATTTTTACCATAGTTGACCGAATCAGTTCACTTACAATTACTCTATAAGAGTAGAGCTTCCCTACCAAACTCAGTTCCCCTTAATGCAGCACCTTGTCAATATCTTTGTCTTCAATTCTATCACTAAACATTCTTCCTCTAATAGCCTCATAGTCTTCCATTTTTCTTCAAGTCCATCCATCTTCCCAGAGTCCTTACATTGGCACTCGGGACTCAACCACATTCACTCTATAAACGAGTAAGAGCAAACTCTCACCACTCCATAAAAAAGTCAAAGGAGACTACCTCGTTGTTAGTTTGATTGACCAGATCCTTACTAGCATTAATCTCATTCAGCCTCCCTCTAATATAATGTGCTTGATTTTGTGAGCCAGTTTTAAACAGGATAAAAGTCAATGGAGGACGAAAAGAAATGGTGTATCATTGTACTAGTGCTTCCGTATGTGGTACTATCAGAAAGTGGAGTAGGAAATTTCCAAATGGAGCTGACAGGCCAAAACCCAAAATCTCCCCCAATATTTACCGGCAGGCATTAGGTTGATACCCCCAAAATCTCCAAAAATCTCGAATATATATATATTTAATGTTTTTAAATGAGAATAATTTTAGGAAATAATGATAATATTAATATTTTCCAACATTGTAATTTTCCATTTGGGTTACTACAAAATATGATAAATACTAATTAAGGTTGTAAGTGCTAAGTCGATGAATTAAGTGATAACTGCAAATATTGTCAAATAAATATTAAACACCTTAAATAACCATTAATGTTGAAGGAACCAAAATCTTTAGGCATTCTTACATGATATAAAATGAGCATATTTAGGCACAGCCAGAATCGGCCACATTCAGTACACCCAAAACCTACTCACAAATCATCTTACTACTATTTACGAAATTTTAATATCATCTCATTCGCAAAACATCCCATATTTCAAACTATATTGTGAAGCTCCAGAAACAATCAGAAGCTATCCACACCAATTTTTTTTCATTTTCCAACCAATAAGCAATGAAGGATCATAAACTCGAAAACATAAAAGATTATAAAATGCACATGTACATGTTTAGACATCACACCATTTTCTCACAATATCAGTGTTTGTTAAACAGCTATATATAGCATAAATGACCCCGTATTTATGTGTATTTTATTGAATGATTATTTAAAATTATTATAATTAGTGATTCTTTACTTTAAAGTAAATGTGTTTCTCGTTGTATTGTTTTATGATTTTTTTAAGTAGTGAGATTTAAATAATGTGTTTACTTGATATTAATAATTATCTCACATTTAAATTACTCTCTAGCTTGAATTGTTTTATTGTTGAGGTTTAACTATTCTACTTTATTTTATTAATATTGAGTTGTAGTGTTATTATTTATTTTATTGTGCTCTCTATTTTAAATTGGTTTATTGTTGGATTATATTATTTTATTATACTAAGTCGCTGCGTTTAAATTATTTTATATAAATTACCATTTTAAAATCTATTTCATCATATTTGTTTTGAGACTCAGATTGAAAACACTAGATCTCATTTTCTTTTCCTTCCTTTTTCTTTTCCTCTTTTTCCTTTTTCTTTTTCTTCTTTTCTTTCCTCTTCTTTCTTACCTGCCTTCCAGCCGCGCGACCCCCACCCCTGTTTTCTCTCCGTCCATTCCCTCCTCCTAGCTCACCTGTAACGCCCCTAGATTCCGTTTGGGATCGAACGGACATCTGAAACATCGGGACATGCAACACAAGGTTACCTGCCCCCGTTCATGACATAGAAAATGCAATGTTCCTAACATGCATATAGCATTATGCAATATTCGCAGCGGATAATTTTTTTTTTTAGCAATACTATGCACCAAACTCATAATATTCCAAATAGTTGAATTGTAATCCAAGTATACTTAACAAAATAAACATTCACGATTTCAATACGAGTCTTAGAAGACTATAACCTCAAAAACATAGAAGACCAAACTCCATATTTACATTACCAAAATACATCATTGGGGAAGTTCGTCGAGTAACTCGTGTAACTCGACTAACTAGGCCAGAATACTGTCCAAAAACTAACTATGGAAGCTGTAAGCTCCGCGTCGTGTCTGCAGCATCTAGTCAACCTCCTTCAGTCTACCAATATCCGCTCCCTACTCTGATCTTGACACATCGCCTACCATTTGGGGGGAATGGTAGTTGGGACTACCACGGTGAGATTTGATTACAAATCTCAGTAAGTTAACAGGAAACTCCCACACAGGTTAATTATGAATGCATGATAGTAAAAGCATAAATGCATAATTAAAGTCGTAAATAAACATAGCATAACTTGACATATAGCATGGCATAACTGACATAACCTGAACTGAAACGTGAACTTAACTTGACATGACATGACATGAACTTAAACTTAAAATATAACATGGGCTAGCAACATAACATGAACGTGAACTTGAAACATAACATGGACATAGCATGAACATGAACATACATAACATAAACATGAACATAAATTTAATATAAACCTGAGTAAAACATGACATAAACGTGAACTTGAGGCATAATGTAAACATGAACATAACATAACATGAACGTGAACTTGAAACATAATGTGAACATGAGCATAACATAACATGAACGTAAGGTTGAACATGACATAAACGTGAACATAACATGATATGAACATGAACTTGAAATTTAACGTGAACATGAATATAGCATGTACGTGAACATAACATAACATGACATGAACTTGATCTGAAACTTATTCTTATCTCATGGGGTTAACCATGATTGCTTATTCTTAACTTCTTGACATAAATTTGGACTCTTGTTCAATTGACTTAATTAATAACGTGACCATATGAGTGCTACATGAGTCCCCTTGAGCCATATGTCTCTGCTGATTACCACATCGCAACACATGTATCTACACCAGCTATGAGTGTGTTAATATGTTCTCCACAGTTGTTGTGGCCCCACGTATTCTACGTGTCACAATTGCTGTGTCTCACATAGTGTATACTCCACAGTTGTTGTGGCCCCATGAATTGTTTGTGCCACACTTGCTGTGAACACACGTAAAATAATATATGGCTCCATCGGCGTTAGTGCTCGGCACGCTCCGGTGATCAGCTAGTTAGGCCCCATTCGCAACCTATTGACTGTACTTCATCAACCCAGGGACTTTCACACCTATTTAGACACTCCAGCGTGAACAAAGGAGTTCCACTAGGATATTACCCCATCCTAGCACTTAGGGTCGTGATTGACATGAATAACTTAGCATGAACGTAATCTAAAACTTGCCTTAACATAAACTTGATCTGATTTCTTTACTTAACATAACATACTAGCAATGGTGAATATTACATGATATGACATACATGTAACATATAGCATATTTAACATGGCATACTTATAGCATATAACAATACATGATATAATAGATTGTGTAACAGATAAATATTCATGACAGAATAAATCATGCATAACAGAAAAACATGTAATGACGTGGCATGGCATGGCATATATGATAACATAAATACATAAATTGTAGTTTCCTTACTCATCATACATACACAATAAACTGATTGTAAGTTAGAAGTTAACTTACCTCAATCATCGCGTTCTACGAGAATAAAGCACGAAACACGAGAAACTGTAAGAGGGTATTCTAAAAGTTATAAATTTAATTACTAACAATTAGAAACATGAAAACAATTAGAAACTGTTGGAAAATGACCATTTTACCCCTAACTTAAGGATTTCACATCCTAACTCAAAAAATTTTCAAAATTTACATTCTTCATGTAAATTTTGTCCTAAACCTAAATATTAACTTAGAAAGATTTGAAACAAATCACAACTATGAGAAACACACTATGGCCGAAACATCCATAGGCCATTCCTCTTGATTTTTGTTGCAATTCCTTCCAACTTCAAAACTTATGCTTCAATCAAAATTTTGCAACAAACATTTTCCAATCCTAAGTTTAAAATCATACTTAAAATATCCATTTAGAAAAAACTAATAATCAACACCAAACTTTTTTTGTAAAAAGATCCAAACACTTGAATCACAAGCTTTGACCCTAAATCAAAACATCTCCAAGAATTCCAAAAATCAAATCTTACTTCTAACATATTCATAACATCATCCTAAGATCAACCATGATTTAAATTATCAAACTAAAGTCATCAAAATCAGAAAATAACACTTGGAGTTTTTGGTTTTACACTTAATCCAAAAACAGAAACTTTTTCCTCAACTAGTTTTAATAAATCTCTTGATCAAGGGCTTAAGAAGGTGAGATCTTCGAAATAAAGCATCACATGGTTTAAAAATATGTCCTAAAGAATATCCAACCATCAAACTTAAAATCACATGGCTAAAAATCAATAAAGTATAGATCTAACCCAAACACATCAAATCTTAGGCCTAACCGGAATCCTCTTGTATAGAAAAATCATATCTTTGAAACTAATACTAAATATCTTCAAAATAACATCCTAACATGAAAATAAGAGACTTAGGATCATCATATAAAAATATCAAAGCCTTTAGAGTAAGATCAAACCTCGAAATATTCAAACTTTCTCCAAATAAAAACTGTTTTGCCACTTCCAGTTTTCAAGTTTCTAGATCTAAGAAAATCCATCATCAAAAGCTTGATTCATGCAACAAAACCTCAATGAACACTCTTAAAAACATAATAAAAACACTCCATAAAATTTTTGGACCAAGATATGTCCATTAGCTTGGTCAAAAACTCCAAAACACAACATACTCTCCAGAATGACCTTTCCATGGTTAAAAATACTTTTGGCTGACCAAATGACCATGGAATTATACAAATAATATATCTACGGAAACGATACTCAAAGAGGAAAAACTTTTATAAATGAGTTATCATGTGAAAATACTTACAAATGGTCAAAAAGTTCCACGTAAAAAGACCCAAAAATCTGCCTGAGAGAGCTCTTTTGGGTTTCTCTCTAAGAACGGGATGAAGAAGTGACGAAAGGGAAGTAAGTGTGTCTTGCACGACTCAAGTCTTCTGTAGGGGGATGATATGGACCTGAATGACCATTGATTGGAGGTAGATATGTGACATAAAGTGGAGAATAGTGAAGGGAGAGGACAACCTACAGAAGTTGTGAGTTATGGAGGTTGATGGGGTGGGTTTCTCCATCTCATCAAGGCACAATTGGGTACAGCCAAGGGCAGTGGATGGTCTGCCATGTGGGGGAGGAAACTTCTCCAAGAAGCCTTACCAAGGTGGCCAAATTCGTGGGCCCTGGTGGCCCTCAACCAAGTGGGTTTCAATTTGGGGTTTAAAGAAGGTTTGGTTAGGGTTTGAAATGCTATCAAGCTCAAATCCACTTTTTCTTAACCCAATCAAATTTTCAAGGTTTAAAAGGTTGGATAATGATGTGATAACAAGGATTTGAGAAATTAATAGCATATAATTAATAGAAATTTTTTTTTTTTAAAGATGTGTTAGTACTAAAAAAAAAAAATTGTAAAATTTGTGAGGTGTATTGAAACATAAAGGATTAACACACTTCTGGCATTTTTGTGAAATTTGAGTATCTTGGTGGAGTAGTTGAGCGGAATTATTTTCTGAAGATTTATTTTCAAGCTTAAACATAGAACATGATTTTTGATGCATCATATTTTGTTGATACGTGGCTTGAAACACCGGGATGTTATAGTTATTGAGATAAAACTTGATAAGATTTCTGTAGAACGAAAGGCAAAGTTTGAAGGACATTTTGCACATGCTTACGCTTGTAGTGTTCCTTAAATACCATTCATTGATTTAACACTGGAGAAGTAAACTGCAGGACTACCGAGCCATGCCAAAAAGAAAAGAAAAAAAAAAAAAAAAAAGAAAAAGAAAAAGAAGAAATAAAGGCGGCTTAGCGAACTTTCCTAAGTAAAAAGGGCTAGAAACAGTTACCCAAGACTTTGGGGGTTGAGTGTCCAACCTTTAAAAACAGAGCTGGCGTGAAAACTGCTAGTCCCTTGGGCTTTGAGGCTAGTTATGAATGGCTAGCAATGATTGAATCTTAAGAGTTGTAACTAAGTTGAAAAATCCTATGACAAATCATGGCTAGTAATGAGGAACACACAACCAGTTTAGCTTCACACACACATTTGAGTCCTGAGATATTTGCCTTAATTCTATGTGAAAGATTGTTGAAGATAGTCTTGGTGGGTATAACCCTTGGGGGTTGAGTAGTAACGTGTCACTTTTGTGAGAATTCAGAATTGAGTTTGATTGTTTTTGTTTGAATTTCGATCTTTATGCAATATTCATCTCAATTAATTTTCACTATTTTGCTCAAGGATTAGCAAAAAGCTAGTTAGGGGGTGTGATTGAGCTGAGATATTGCATATTTTAGCTATTTAAAACCAATGTATTTCAATTGCTTCGTGACATTATTTATTGGTTTTAGATGGAAAAATAGTTAATAAGCATAAATTCGAGTTGTGATTTTTAATTGATTAATATCATGTTTATGCTTAATTTTATAACTATGATTTAATGGGACAATATTTCCTCACATATATAGTCTATTTTTGATAATTTATTTATTTGTAATTTATTTTTGAGTGTTATTTCTTTCTTCTTATTTTCAGCTTGAATAAAATTCAAATGGGATCCGGTTGGAACTTTTGACTAAAAGTTTTTTTTCTGCTGCTGTCCATGTTTTGTGCTCCATGTGCTGGTTGATTTTTTCTGCTTTATGTGCTGTCCTGCATGTGCTGTTTTTATTCCCAGCCGTGAGTTTCCTTTTTATGTGTTTGTGTATTTTTCTGCAGGTGCAAGTTGCTGCCGTGGGATACTTTCTGCTGCAAGTGAATATTTTCTCTGCATGTGTAGCTTGAGGTGCCGTGATATATTTTGCATGTGCTAAAGCCGTGAGTTGCTTCTGCTGTGGGACCAAGTGATGTATGTGAGTGAGTTGTGTGCTGCTGCCTTGCATTTTCTTTCCCAATTTCTGCACGCCTCTCTTCTTCCCATCAATTAAGCACCGATTCTCTTTAATTTCAGCACAACACTCACACGTCTCTCTCTAATCATGCACTCACCGACTGCACACTCTCAATTAAAAACATCCACCAACTTTTCTTCTCAAGTCCCCCACGTCTCTCAACTCCAACAAATTCAACTCTCCTAACTCTTGCACTTTCAGCAACTCAATACTAATTCCAGCCAATCAAATTACTTCATCAACCCAAACTAGTTCCATCTCAGAATCGTATCTCTTTTGAATTTTATTTAAACTGCAAATAAAGAAATAACACTCGAAATAAATAAAAAAAAGAAAATAGATTATTAAAAATATATTATATATATGAGGAAATATTGTCCAATTAAACCATAGTTATAAAATTAAACATAAACATGATATTAATCAATTTAAAAAATTACAACTCGAATTTATGCTTATTAACTATTTTTCCATTTAAAACCAATAATAATGTCATGAGGAATTTAAAATACATTGGTTTTAAATATCTAAAATATGCAATATTTCGGCTCAATCAGCGCCTCTGTTGTAGTACTGAACTTCTGATAGTGTTCATGGCATCGACTTTTGTACCTCCGGAATGCATTCGACATCAGTTCCTCAATCGTTAGTCGATCCTCTTGCCAGCCAAAATTTAGTTCAAACTCGTCTTTCAAAAAATTATAAACAATTAGTATAAATACAAAAATTATTTAAATTAACATGTTATACAAAGTAGCTTATTACTAGGCAGTGATATTAGATGTAGTATTTCACATCTTGAGGAATTTTAGCCTAGGAGGATGTAGCCATCAGTGCATACGTGCGAGTAAGGATACCAACATAAGAAGCAAGCCAAGCTGCCGAATCCCCGGAGCCATCGGTGTGATCATCAAGTATATCAACTTTAATTTTATCCACTTTCCTTACTTTCTCTATGCAGACACCCCTCGTAATGCTTCTAACTCAGCACTGGTTCACAACAGTTATATATACAATAATTAAAGCATATATTTTAATTAAATTATTTTATTTTATATATATATATAGTGATAAAGTATCTTGTTCTGGTTTTGGTGATGTTGGCCCACTATTGTTGGCAGGTGAACCACACAGGAAGTTAGTAAGGGGTAGGGATGACTCACTTGTTCTTTTGCGCTTCGGAGGCATATCTGTTTGAAATTATAATAAATTATTATTCGAACAAGGTACAATATGGATTTTTATAATAATTATACCTACACAAATATCTGTTGGAAAATCATTCAGTATCAGTTTTGCTGGACCAGTTGCTCTCATCCTTAGTAGACACTTCAGTTGATTCATGTTCTTCCGACACTTCAACTTCAATTAGTTCGGGTTGAACATCTTCTCTGCGCAATGGGACCATGTCATATTGGCTTAGATCAACAAATAGATTGATGCCTAATTCATTTTCTTGATATGTTTGTTCATGGTCTAGACTATCAACTTCTTCATGTGATTTTTCAGCCTCTGGAATGTAATCATATACATTTCTTGGTGCAAACTTCTCGACTACGTGTCATGGATTTTCGAACTCCAGATCATCTAAATAAAAAACTTGATTTGCTTCGCAATCAAGACCAAAAGGATCGTCCTCATACCATTTATGAGATGTATTAACACTTACAAAATATTTCTCATTACGCACTCCCAACCTAGGATTTGAGACATTCCACAATTACATTTAAACAACCAGACCATATATCGCCCCAGATACTTTAACACTATGATATCTTCTACAATTCCGTAAAAATCAATATTACCATCCCCTATTTTTAGTAGTTCGAACGCGAAAATAAAAGAATCGTGAAATTTTCACACAAATTTTTTTTTGCTTGAACAGACGTTATTTCGCGTTCAAACAAAAAATAGAATATTCCCCAGCATATTCTGATTATTTAGTATATATTAAAACTATATACACTATATAATACTAAGTGTCACTAATAGTATAATACTAAGTTACTTATAAATCTCAAAATACTAAGTATCACTAATAGTATAATATTTTCTTTAGTATCACTAATAGTGTTATACTTATTAGTATCACTATAAGTATAATACTAAGTATCACTATTGAATACACTTATAAGTATATTATATATATATTAGAAAAGTATATTTTACTATATACTATATATACTCATCTAATGTACAATATATATACACTATATTATATATATGCTAGTTACTTATAATATATATAGGATATATATTATACTCTATACTATATATTATATATAGTTATCTAATATATATTATATATACTAGTTAAGAAATTTTTTATTAATATTATATATTAGTATTAGTAATATAAAACATATTTTTTTTACCTGTTGTACTTATATATATTAGTAATATTATATATTTAGTTTGAACGAATGCCCTTTCAGTTTGAACGAAGTGACATTATATAAGTCGCGATACAGTTTCTTCTTCGGTCTTATCGTGCTCCTCATTCGAACATATCGAGTCTCCTCCGCCGTTTTCAGCCACCCACACCACCACCAACGCCGACCAAGTCCTCAAGTCTCCAAGAACAAGAGATATGGGTCCTCATCTTGTCCCTTTTATAGTTTTTTTTTTTATAAATAAAGTTAGGTTTTGATGGGGTCAGATTTTGAATCAATCTGACCCCATTTTGTTGTTTTGGGGCCAAATGACACACAAATAATCAATAGAAATGATGGGGCTTCACTCCTAAATCATTTATATCGATTAAAACTAAGGATTATCAAGAATCATTAGTTTTTAAATTCGAGATTAAATCGACTCAGCCATGGCTGTTTGGTTCAATTTTCATTCGAACATATCAGTATCCGTTCGAATTGATTTTAAGGTCATTCGAACGAAAGATGCTGTCTGCCAGAGCTTATTTGAATGGATTCCAATCCATTCAAATAAGCAGCGGCCAAACAACATTATTTTTGTTTGAATAGAATATATTTCATTCGAATAAGTCTTCGAATTTGGCTGTAGCCTGTTCGAATGAACATGATAACTAGTTCGAACAGAATATGTTCTGTTCAAATGAATTATTTCAATTCATTTCAATATAGTATACTTCTTCAATAATATAATTACATAATTATTTTGTGGATCAACAATATACTAATGGCAAGCAGCAATGGAAGAAAACATTCCCAACCCCAGACAGGCCAAAGTAGAGAAGCAGCTCCTGCTCAGCAAGCCGCGGGGCCTATACTAGTTGAGCAGGAGATCATTCTAGATGAGTTCCACGATCTTACTTGGGAGGGACGGAGCATACACAACATCATCATCGATTGTGGATGGACACCAATATGTCGGCAATAGGGCACAACATATCCTAAGATGGTTGGTAAGTTTTACCGTGCCATGAGAGATTAGTCTGGTGAGGCTTTGTTCTACAACTTATTAATCTGAAGAGTGAGTATTATCTTCTCTCCCTGCATTATTGCTGAGTTTCTTGATCTACGGGGGGAGCCCGACTCATATCCTATAGTGGCTACACTGAGAGCAGCAGCTGCACCATCTGATGCGGACACACTAGCCGTATCCTCATCGCTAGTGTTGGATGTAGAGACCGATGAGCTGGATGCTGGCTCAGATGATAGTGAGGGTGGCGATGAGGTACCTGATGATAGTCTCAAAGACGATTAGGTTTGTGAGTACCCTTTGGCTCCTCCATATGATGGTAGCAAAGTGATTTGACAGGCCGACTGTATAACATTTTTCAGAATGCTTAATCTGATTGTCGGGTATAACATTGATTCGAAAAAACACAAGACTGGTTTCGGGGTCGAATGAGTCAGATTTTTGTTACAGATAGCATAAGGGGAGCTGGTTGATCTGACATTGTATTTCTTCCTCCACATTCGAGTAGAGTCACGCTATTCGGGTGTAGGTAGTCTACCATTTGCACTGCTAATATCTAACATCTTACTCCAATCGGGGGTTACAGTGACTTCGAGTGAGCGAAGGTCACCACAAATGGGGCCCGTTAACAAGATCACATTCAGCAAGTGCAAGGGTCACTTGCCGAAGACTCCTGCAATACAGGATTTGCCTCTGCCTGCTGATCCAACTTCTACTACTGTTACCGGTGTTGAGAGACAGCCTAATGGAGAAACTTTTGATGAGGTACGAGCTCTATTGGCAAAGCACTGCCAAATTATGAAGCAGGAGTTCATTGAACCCATCATGGAGAAACTTAAGAACCTGGATAGACGCTTATATACTTTACAGGAGGATTTTGATTTACTTAACAAATAGATATTGTTAGTTATTATTTTACTTCTTTTATGTTGTATAAAACTAACTCCTTTTGGGATTTAATTGATGTGTAGTTTTTATTTTTAGTGTTTGCTAGCCTCTTTATTGTTAATTATGTTTTCTTTTCATTATACTTAACGTCGTTCGATAATAGAAAAAATGACACCATCTTTAAAGTAATATTTATTTAAATAAAATATTTTAAAATTAATTACATAAAATTAATTGATGAATTTGTAAATATTTTAATTCATTGTAAATCATAATATATATAATATATAATATATACACATTTTTATTTATTTTGGAAATGATAACAAATTAATAGAAAATATATGTATTACTTTAATATTTTGGACCCGTTTAACAATATATTATTACAATTAAATAATCCCATTCAAACAAGGTAATCACCGTTTGAACATTTATGTTTCGTCCAAACATATTATATTGCATTCAAATAGGCTTAATGATATGTTCGAACAAAATTGATCAGTTCGAACGGTTTAGACTTTTGGAGACGATGTAATTCATCCCAAAATATCCGGTTTGAACGAATATGTATCCGTTCGAATGGATTTATAAAGTTTTCTATATTTTAAGACGAAATTTAAATTTCATCCCAAACAAATTTTATCCCTAAAAGTAAAATTTGTTGTAGTGAGCAAAAAGGTAATTGGTAAATTGGTTAAAGCACATGACCGATGGGTTAAGATCAACGGTGCTGGAGAACTTGGCAACTACTCTTCAATTAAATAAATCATTAACTAACTGATCCACACCAATCTTAAGTTATAATAATTAACTTCCTATGATTTAATTAACTCTCTAATGACTCTTAATAAAAGGATCAGTCTTGCTACCTTAGTTTTCAAGTGGATGTGAAAATGAAAATGCATTTCCTCTCTTCACGGTTTCCTAAAGCAGCCATCTTAGACCTTGATTTAAATGTATAGAACTATTTGAGAGACTATAGTATAAAAGCTAGTAACCTCCTGAATCACGTAAATCATGTACATTTTCAGTAGTTTGATGTGGGCTATAATACGAGTAAAAATTTGGCTTGTGAGAATAGTGCTCCACTTGAAGTAGTTCAAAATAACCTCATCTAACAAAAGCATGACTAAACACAAACTATCAATTTTTGTATGTTTGGTCGATTTTGTAAGGCAATATTATCTTCGAAAAGATCTGAGGTAATTAATGTCAATGTACACTATTAAATAAAATTAAATTTTGCAACGTTATCTCATCCCTTCATGTTTACTATATTAAAATTACAATTTTTTTTTTTATAAGAAACATAGCACCTTCTTCATTAAACAGCAAAAAATTACATCATAGATTCAGACCAAATAATTTGAGAGATACATTCAGGAAAAGAATCCCACCAAACTATCAAATCTTCTAGATGCTTAGCATATCTTGCTAAGTTGTGAGCTGCCTCATTTGCCATACGCCCCTTATATTGAATTGAACATCTTGGTATTCTCTTCATCAACTCTTTCACTTCATGAACTACATTACCCCACGCTGACCTTGACTCCAAACTATTGTTTAATTCTTCTACCAACATTAAAGAGTCACTTTCAATAAGCAAATCTGGAATGCCCATTGGAATGCATAGTTGTAAACCTCTCAATATTGCTAGCAACTCCACCTCCATGGGATTTGTCACCCCATTTTCCTTCTTACTTGCTGAAAACAGGACCACTCCTCTATCATTCCTCAACAGCATTCCTACCCCAGCTCGATCTTGATCTTCAAAAATTGCTCCATCCACATTGAGCTTCAAAACACCTGAAGATGGAGGCTGCCAGCAAGAGTATTTAATCTTCCTCGGATGCCTCACATCTCTAACCTCCTTATATTCTACTGCAATAGATAAAGCTTTATCAATAGCCATATCAGGTTGTATAGTTATTTGTTCAAAAAACTGCTGGTTTCTCCTATACCACATGTCCCATGCTATAAGGAAAAATTTTTCAAGATCACCAAGCCTTCCCTTTTCCATGACCTCCATTGCAATCTGTTTGACTTCCTTCTCCACATCAGTATTTAATAAACCCCGAAAGTGCTTATGCCATGATTGAATTATCATTGGACAATAACATAATGCATGCCCCACATCTTCCTCTTTATTACACCACACACACTAATCTTCATCAATAACAAACCTCCCCTTAAGATTGGCACGGGTTGGGAGACCATTCTTGCAAGCTCTCCAAGCAAAAATCTTTATTTTGTTAGGCAGCTTCAGCTTCCTTAACTTTGTCCAGAACCTAGTATAATCATTAGCATTTGAACACTCCCCTTCTTGTCCGTTTATGTTTTGAAAAAAGTCATATGCACTCTTTACACTGAACACTCCATTCTTCTCATTGTCCCATATAATGCAATCAGACCTTACATCATTACTGATCAGGATTTTCAACACAGATTCTGCTGCAGCAGGTGGTAACAGCCTTCTAACCTTTTCTATATCCCACCATCTTGTGTTCTCATCAATAAGGTCTTCCACCATAAGAGTTTCATCAATATTTGCTTGTATCGACTGTTGCAACACTCTATATCCAGGTATCCAATAATCTGTCCAAACCTTTATTCACTTACCATCCCCAACTCTCCATCTACAACCCCTCAGCATATCATCTTTGGATTCCCATATACCCCTCCAAACATATGAAGGGTCAGAACCCAGCCTTGAGTTATTAAAATGTGAGGAGGGGAAATATCTTGCTTTATATAACTGATGCAGAAGTGTATTCTCCTCTGTCATGATCCTCCAGACTTGTTTTGCAAGAAGAGCTTTGTTAAAGATTTTCAGGTCTTTAAAACCCAGCCCTCCTAACACCTTTGTCTTGCACATTTTTTTCCATCCTACCCATCTAATTTTCTGTTCCTCCTGCTTCTAACCCCACCAAAAGTTTGCCATTAATTGTTCCAACTCACTACAAAGAGTATCTGGAAGCTTGAAACAGCTCATGGTGTAGGTGGGAATCAATTACAACAGCCTTTAACAGCACTTCCTTGCCTCCTTGGGATAATAACTTCTCTTTCCACCCTTTTAGTTTATGCCAAACCTTATGTTTGAGATCAGAGAAAGCTTGCTTCTTCCCTCTTCCAACTATAGATGGTAAGCCAAGGTATTTGTCATATTGTTGGAATTGTTGAGCTCCCCATAAGTCCATAATCTCCTGCTGGGTACCTTGATTCACATTCTTGCTAAAAATCATTGAGGTCTTTTCTGTGTTGACTTTCTGACCAGATACCCTTTCATAAATGCCAAGTAGATGCTGTATATTCAAACAAGTTTGTACATTTGCCCTGCAAAATAGCAAACATTCATCTGCAAACATAATATGGTTCAACTGGGGCGCCCCATAACAGATCCTCAAGCCTTCAATCTTTTTGATGTTTCTGCCTGCTGCAGAAGAGTGATTAATCCCTCTGTACATAAAAGGAATAGGTAAGGAGATAATGGATCCCCTTGCCTAATCCCTCGAGTTGGAAACAAATGGCCTTTTGGTTCACCATTCACCAATATGGAAAAAGATACAGACTTAACACACCCCATAACCAACTTAATCCACTTTTCATGAAACCCCGTTTTCTTCATTATAATTTCTAAAAAACTCCATTCCACCCTATCATAAGCTTTACTCATATCAAGCTTTAATGACATAAAACCTTTCCTTCCACTTCTTTTTTGTCTCATAAAATGCACCAACTCATAAGCAACAAGAATATTATCTGTTATCAATCGACCAGGGACAAAAGCAGATTGTGACTTGGAAATAACAGTTGGCAAGATCTCTTTAAGCCTATTAGCTAAAACCTTGGAAATCAATTTATAAAGGACATTACATAAGCTAATAGGTTAGTAATCTGTAATCCTCTCAGCCTGTTTTTTCTTTGGAATCAAGGTAATATATGTATGATTTAACTCATCAGGAAACTGACCTTGATTAAGAGCTTGCAGAACTGCTTTAGTAACATCCTTGCCAATAATAGACCAGTATTTTTGGTAGAAGAGAGGTGCCATCCCATCAGGACCAGGAGCTTTGTTAGGATCCATTTGATGTAGAGCCATAACCACTTCCTCTTCTCTGAATTCCTTCACTAAATTCTCATTCATCTCAGTATTGACCCTGCCCCTTATGCTATCTAAAAAATCCATCTGTCCCTCCTCAGCTGAGGATTTAAACAAAGTACTAAACTACTCAAGAATCAAATTATCCCTCTCCTCATTAAATTTCCAACCTCCATTCTCCCCCCTTAGTCCCTCTATCCAGTTTTTCTTCTTCCTCTAAGAAGCTTTATTGTGAAAAAACCTGGTGTTTGAATCCCCTTCCTTCAGCCATAAGGATTTCGATCTTTGTCTCCACATGATCTCCTCTCTTTCCATCCAAACTTGCATTTCTACTCATGCCTTGCTATGTTCATCCCTTTTTTGAAAACAAGGATCACTAGACTGCAACCACTTCAATTTTGATCTAGCTTTCTCTAAACCTTGCCTCACATGCCCAAACTTAGACTTGTTCCAAGAAGTAAGCTTTTCTCCACAGCCTTTGATCTTTCTCATCACTGCACTGCAGCCATCAGCACCTTGTTCCTCATACCAGGCATTCTCTATAACAGTCTTGCAATCAGGTGAGTCCACCCACATTGCCTCAAACCTATAAGGTCTCTTGCTTCTTCCTTGCACCTGTACCTCATGAGTTCTAAGAATAATAGGCAAGTGATCTGAGTATGCAGCAACTCCATGTTGGACTCGAGCCGTAGGATAATACAATCCCCATCTGTGATTTGAGAGGACTCTATCCAACCTCTCACTAATACTACTTGCAGGTTCTCTTTTGTTACACCAAGTGAAAGGAGGGCCAAAATAACCAAGGTCTCGTAGTTCACAATCATCCAAAGCATCCCTAAAATCCTTCATCTACCTTTCCACCCTCTGTACCCCCCCATACTTCTCATTACATCCCAAGATTTCATTAAAATCCCCCAACACTACCCATGCTTGAGAAGAAAGTACATTCAAAGCTCTTATTAATGCCCATGTTTCATGCCTTTTTGAAGCCTCAAGATTACCATAGATACCAGTGAGGTACCATTCTGCATTTGTTAAAACTTCATCCTTAACCCGTGCATGAATATGTGATCTTGAATAACTTTGAACTGTAATGTCCACATCCTTCTTCCATAATAAAGCAATACCACCCCTCCTCCCATCACTGCTCACAGCCAAACAATTTTCATAACCCAATCTATACTTCAATCTCTCCATCTCCTTTGTATGTAATCTTGTTTCTTGCAAAAACAGAACCTCAGGAACTTCTCTTCTAACCAAGTCAAGAAGAGCTCTGAATCCACGTGGGTTCCCAAGCCCACGTGAATTCCAACTTATTAGAATCATTGGTTCTGGCAGGGCTGTGTAACAGCCACTGCGAATTCATTTTGTGAAAGAAAATATGCCTCTCCCACCTTCTCTTTACCCTTAAGCTTCTGTTTTTTCATAAGACCTTCCTTCAGATTACCCCCACTACCTCTCTTCCTACTTGATAATTCAACACTAGGTGTAAAAGAATTACCTTGTACACGAGCACGTTTTTTCCATGATCTAGTGTTGTGTTTACTTGGCCATGCAGTTTCAGATGGATCATGAGACAGAACTGGATCATGAATAAAAAGCCCAGTTGGTGTACCTGGATCATGCATGACTGGTCTAGATGGAATTAAAGGCCCAGTTGCAATATCATCAGTTACCAAAAATAGCTCTCCAGATGCTCCCCCCATAGTCGTTACACCAGTTTGCATATCTTCATTTACCTCAACCCTTATATCCGTTACTCTAGCTTGACTCTCGCCACCTTCAGAATTTAACGTATTTCTGCTATTAACTCCATCATCAATGTCCTCTTGAATGTCACCTACACCAGTGCTCTTGCCGTTACCATGAATTGAGCCTCCCTCATCCGCAGTGCTACCACCCTCAGCCACCCCTTTTTCTGGTCTACTGGATCTCCCCCATAGCCCCCCACGTATTCTTCTACCATCTTCCCCTGCACACAACCACGTTCCAAACTGAGCAGGACCATTCTCTTCTTGTTTCACCATTCCACAACCACCATCCTCATGCAAGATTCTCCCACAGTCAAAACAGAACTGAGGCAATTTCTCATATTGGATTGGAATCCAATATTTCATACCATTTAGCATTGTAGTTCTTCCTCTTGCTAAAGGTTTAAACAAGTTCATTCTGACTCTAAGCCGCAGGAAGCTTCCCCATGCTACATTATCTTCCTCAACATCCACATATTCTACCTCTCCCAACGACCTACCAATCCTTTCACCACATTCTTTATTCATTCCCACCAAAGGCATGTTATGGAGTTGCACCCACATTGCTGCCGAATCAAACTTCATAGAACTTGGCTGTGTAAATCCATCAAATAGATCAATCACAAAAATATGGTTATCAAACAACCACGGACGTCCCTCAATAACACAACCACGATCAGCATGATTTGCAAAAGAGAGAATGAATACATTGGATCCAACTTCTGTAAATTTTGCTTGTTTACTCAGCCTCTAAATCTTGGCCATAGTAGCTTCAATAATATTCTTGCCAATGGATCTATCCATCCAGATTTTCCCAATAAGACATAGCTCTCCCTTCCTTTGAACCTCCCTTGTCGCCTCATTCTCCAACGTGATGGTTGTGTCTTCCTCTTCACTCAATCTAAAATTTCCCCATAAGGCTTGTAAATTCTCCATGATAGCACCACCAAGTAACTCTTGTCCTCTACCCGAAAGAAGGTAAGGAGATATTTTGAAACACCACCTCTGTTCTCAGTTGAAAGAAAAGAGAGGAGACTTGGAAACATTTGAATACATACTATTATGTTCAAACAAATTTATCATCATTCGAATGAACAATAAACCGCTCGAACAAAGATTATTGGACTAAACGTTCGAAAATTTTTTTTAATTCGTACGTTTTTTAGGGATGTTCGATCAAATTCTTTTTGTTTGAACACTAATCAATGTGTTCAAACACCAATATAGATTATTTTGACCAAACCGTTTCATCCAATAATAATTAAAAAAAAAATCATTTTGAATTGATTTGAATAGGTCAGTCAGATTTTGTCTCTAAAAGTTTTTTTTTTGGATCGAAAAAAAAATTTGTCTTTAAAAGCTTTTCAAGACGGACTTTTCAAGGCGGATTAGAGGCGAAGTTTTTCATCTCTAAAAATCTTTTGGGACGAAAAAGGGATTTTTTGGGATGAAAATTTTCATCCCCAAAATTCCATTCTCTTGCAATGTATCCCCTATTGACATAAAATATCACTTTTGGTGAATTAGTTTAAAAATCTTTTTATAAGCCGAAATAATTTTTGAACAAGTTTAGATTACTTTTTAAAGTTTTAAATCGATAATTTATTTATAGCCCATGTGTTTTGTTTTTGAAATATTGTTTTTTTTTAACATTTTATCAGGGTTTCAACACTAGAGACCCCTCCCTCCCACTGTATTCACGCAAAAGGGCTCTATATATATATTCGTGTAGAGGTTGGTTACTCATTTTTTTCCAAGATAGCGTTGTCGCTTATGGTTCTTCTAACAAGCATACCCTAGGAAAACACCACCCTTGACACACCGCGGCCTTCTTCGAACCCCTCCACCACGTTGCTGCCCTCTTCAACCACCAGGCAAGCTTAATCATCACCGAAGGCCTTGCTACCAACCTTTTGTCTAGCAAGCAAACGGTACTACTCCCTCCAGCATAGTACAACCCAGTCCCACCATGCACCACCACCCAACGTTGCTGAGATCTCCCCAGCATGACGGAAGACACTTGCCACTTCCCAACCCACTCAAAACCGTAGCACCTACACGCACAGAAACACCACCAAGTAACACCCTGTTCTTCTTCATCGAAACAAGGTAGTGTGCACAACTTTAAACAGCCACCACTCCATCTCGGGAACCCACCCCACGTTCGCTAGCTCCAATTAAACCCCCGTAAACCGCATGGAACCATTGCTAGTCATCACCGAAAGGCCCTTGTTTTTGGCTTCTCAAAATAGGGCGGCACCTACTCCCCACCGTAAGCACTGCAAACCACCTCTACCGAGAGTCCACTACGTTGAGACCCCACAGAAACCCACCGTAAAGAACTTTCTAGCACCCCCCAGTCCGTTGCATCTCACACTCAGTCTTGCACCGTCCAGCTCTGTTGTCTGTCCTTGGTGTCCCCATTTTCTGATTCTTCCATTTCAATGGGTAAGGTTTTGCCGCCACTTTTAACTTTCTTTTGTGTGCTTTGTTTCTGATGAGGAAAGTAACTCTTTTATTTTGAATCATAGTCTTCAGTTTTTGGTTTTCAAAAGGGAACACTTTTCTTGCTAGTTTACCATTACAACCCATCGATTTAACTCGTGTTAGGCTTAACCGTTTTAAGAATTGGTTTGTGTTTTAAATAAATCGGCTTGGTTGAAAATTTAGTTTTTATATATATATATATATATTTATCTGTTCAAATTGCTTTAAGTTAGCCTTATTTTAGTGTGGACCTTGTTTTAAGTATCAACAATTATATGTGTATTGATAAAATTTTTATTTAATTTATTTCAAATATTGTATTATTTTGTAATATGTGATGGATATTTAATGCCTTAAATATTAGTATTAATTGACTTTCATATTGAACAAAATATTTATTTGTTTATCTTCTTCGGTATGAATTCTATTAAGTGAATATTTGAGGATATCAGGAAGTGGTGGTATTTTTGAGGTCAAAAGAATTGTAGATTTCTTTGAGGAATTAAAATGGGCGATTTGAGTTTTTTCAGGTACGATTACAAGTTACGTGTTCAACTGGAGATTTATTTGAGTTATATGATTTTCTATAGGTGACGATTGATTATTCATTGAGCAATGTTTTGAGGAATTTTGGATAAACTAAAAAGTTCAGGTAAGCGGGGTTCCTATGCTGGACTTTGCATAAAAGAAATGAACTGAGGTTGATTTTGGAAAAGTATGTATGTTTTGTTATGAAAATAATTTTCAAACACCTCAGTTAGTTGTTTTGCATTACTCATGAAATTTTGTATAAGAATAAAGTATTTTTCTGGCATGACTGGTGTAGACATGAGCTATTTTGGCATATTATTTCTGAGCTGTGCAAAAGAGAATGAATATGAAATTTTGTACATAAATTATATTTTTGTGATCTGATTCTGTTATGTTCTGAAAATGTTTTGTACTCTGATATGATATGAAGTGATTTCTGAAAACCTCTGGCATGACATTCTGTTTCTATTTCTGTTTTGTTCTGACCTTACTACGGGTGTAAAATTGTAGCCTCTGTTTGAGTTGGTACCAACTTTTCTGTTTCCAGTGCACCCACTTTGGAAGCAAAGTAGTTTTCTGCGTAGTCTTTCCTGTGTGCACACTCAGGGTTCCGAGAATAATAAGGGGAATAGTCATATTCTGTTTATGCTCGGTTGGCCGTCGGGGTTTGCACAACTCTACCACGGGGGTTAAACATGAAATTCTGTTCTGATGTGATGTTTTAGTTATGCTATACCAAATGAACTTTGAATAAGAATATTTTTTTAAAACTTTCATTCTGATATTTTTGATACATGTTCTGACTCTGCATTATGAAAGTGAAACTATTTTGTTCAGCATTTTGAACTTTGTAAATGCTCATGTTTGCACACTAATATATATTCTCTGCTTGCTGAGTTGTTGATAACTCACCCCTTATCCCCAAATATTTTTCAGATAATGTTGATGGTTCAGCTGGAGAACAAGAATAGGAAGTTTTAGCAAGGTGTGATGATCGTAGTGGAATAAGTGACCAATGGTACAAGTGCTTATTCGAGAGTCGTAGTTAGTAAATTGATTTATTTTTGGATATTTTGATTTGATGAGTTAAGAATATTTTCGAGTCTTTGGGGAGTTTTTAATTTATGTTATTGAGGATTTCTTTGTTGTCCCTATGAAGGAACATTGATATTTGGATTGAGGGAATAAATTAATATTTTACGAAATTTTCTGTATTTTATAGTTATGATATTGAAATTGATATTAAGTAATAAGAGCTAACTCTACAATCCTCTGGGAATGGGGCGTTACATACTCACTCCGGTGAGGAGGCTTGGTAGCAAGACTGAAACCAAGTAGACCCATGCATGACAACACCCTAAATCATAGAGTTTCGTAGGAGTGACAGAGGAAGAGAGAGTGAGTGAGTTTGTTAGGAGGTTTGAGAGAAATGAAAAACTGATTGAAGAGGGGAAAGTGGGATCGGGGAAGAGAAAATTGGGGGGGGGGGAGAAAGAAAACTGAAGGGCAGAGAAAATCGGGAAAGAAGAAACTCATGAAATGGAAAGGAAACTTACCGAACGGCGTTGTTTTTGGGTCTTCAGAGACTGGGCTTTGTCAGGGCTTGAGCTTTACATTTCCCTTTTTTCTGCATCTCTTTTTTGTTTTTATATTTTCTTTTGTTGTATACCCATTCGATAAGCACTCGATCTGTAATTTAGAAGTAGAAAGGAAAATTTTCAGTTAAGAGAGGTAGACTTGTTTCATATATTTGACTCTTCTATGGTAAACAGCACTATTCATTGTTGAAAACTAGTTTCTTTATAATCTTTTAGTGCATTAACATTATGGAAGTGTTAGGTTTACACACAATTCTTATGTCTATTTTATAATTAAAAAATATTTTATACCATGATAAATCACATTAAATTGCATTAGATCTCATTTAAATGTTGAGATATATGAGATGAAAAATTTGTGAATAATTGTGAAATAGTTTGAGTAAAGATATTTTATAAGGCTTTGAGAAAAGATAGAGAAAAAGTTGAATACAAATATTATAAAATTAAAATATTGTTAGAATATATTTTTTTAATATTATTTATTTTTTAAGATTTGAAAAAGTTGAATTGTTTTTTATGTTTTGTTTAGAATTGGAAAAATTGTAATGAAGTAGGTAATGATTAGATGAAAAAGTTCAAAATTTAAAATTAAAAAGTGTTTATATTTGAGTGATGTTTGGATATTGAAATGAGATGAGGAGTAGTAAGATGAGATGTGAGCAACTCTATGTCCAAATGGGCCTGACCTCATTTAGATCGTCATATTAGATGAGAAATCTATAAATAGTAGAAAAATTATTTGTGTTAAGATAAGTTAAGTTGGTTTGTCAAAATGTGTTTTTGTATGTAGAATTGAGATAATATGATTTTGACTTTTTATGTGGGATTGAAAAAGTTAGGAAACCGACCAAATTCCAGAAATTACTTTTCCCTTTATGAAATGTGTACGCTATAGTCATCTCAATTAAGAGCATTCATATCTCATTCTCGAAAAAATTTCATATAATTTAGCTAAAAATCACATTTCCTAAAAATTTTTCTTAAATTTTACTCATCTTTAAAAAACCTTCTACATCTAATTTCCTATCTTTTAACTATTCTATTAAAATAATATTTATCTATTATTTATTTATTACTTTTTTCTCTCACTTCCATTTACAAACTTAATTACTCAATATTTTTTCTTATGTTTTGAACTATTACTCTAATGAATATTTTAAACAAAAATTTCAATTATTTTTTTGAGGGTACGTATGATAATATTTTTGAAATTAATTTTTTTATATTTTTGTAATTATTTAAATTATTTTTAAAATTATTATTTAATACCATAAAAATTTGAGTATGAGAGAAAGTGTAGATAATTAGAAGATATTTATTAGAATAAAATATTGATAAAAGATGATTTAGGGAATGAATAGTGATTCCCTATATTTAGAAAACCACTATTCATCCCCTATACCTTTTTCCCAAAATAAAGATTCAGATGTAGGGGAGATTTTAACCAAATCCCCAAAATTTTCCTCAAATTATAAGGAAAATAGTGTTATGGAGAATGTGATGCAAATGCTCTAACACTAATGAACAATTTTGAAATGGAGGAGAGTCACTGAAATGAGAGCATTTTTGTTTGTAGTGAAATTTTGGACACGGAGACAGTCTAACTGTACAAAATATTTGAGATAATTTGTGTCTCATTTGTATAATCAAACTAGGCCTAATAAAAATCATATATAACTCTAAAATCACTAAGTAATAACAAGGAGCTAGCATGTTCGCCAAATATATTGAAAATGTATTTAAATTCTACAACTTGTGCAATACAAAATGATTGTTCTACATTTTCAAGTGCATGCCATCATCTACCATGAACCATTGTTTCAGTGACATCGCTGATTGAGCAAACACTTTGGTTCAGGTAAGAGAACTCGTTTTCTGAGGTAATCTGATTTGCAGTGAATGCTGGTTGCCTTGGATGAGGTAGATCAACAATCTCACTCTTTAGCATAGAAATAACAATAGATACGGTTGGTCTATCTTTAGCGAAATCTTGTACACACAATAACCCGACGTGTATGCATCTAAAGATTTCCTTTTCAAAGCCAGATTTTGATATTTTGGGATCTACTAAGGTTGACAAGTTGTCCATGTTCCACATTTCCCATGCCTGGAAAGATGAAAATAGGATTGGAGAAGATTCATTATCTTGTGTCAATCATTGTAGAAGATAGTAAGCAGGCTTTGAATGCTCCATTGGTATAGATATCAACTTGGTAAATCAACAATTGAACATTTAAAGAATGGAGAAATGAGATCAGGGAGACTTACAAATCCTAAAAGGCTCACGGCCTGCTCATTGTGATAAAAATGAGAGATTTTCCTTCCGCTTACTATCTCTAGCAACAACACTCCAAAGCTAAAGACATCTGATTTTTCTGAAAATCGCCCCGCCATTGCATATTCAGGAGCCATGTAGCCACTTCAACATTTAAATACATCGAAATATTATAATACATAATATCAGTATTAGTATCTTATTGAATTCAACAAATAAAAGGTACTTACTATGTTCCGACAACCCTTTTTGTTTTGGCCTGGTCTTCATTGCCTCCAAAAATCCTAGCCATTCCAAAGTCTGATATTTTTGGATTTAGCTCTTCATCCAACAATATGTTACTTGTCTTTAGATCCCTATGAATAATCCTTAATCTCGAGTCCCTATGAAGATAGAGTAGACCTCGACCAATTCCTTCAATAATGTTGAAACGTTTTTTCCAATCTAGTAGTTCTTGTTTGATTGGATCTGATGAATTTAATTCAAACCAATCAGAAAAATAAAATTGAATTTGAATTTCCTAGTTGTAATGAAGGTAATACTTTTAAAGATAGTCAACATAAAGTATGTGTGTATACAAGCTAAAATACCACAACTGTAGATATCATTATTGTCTTGTGATGTAGATAATTGTAGATTATATATGATATTTGAAGATGCTAACGTAGGGCATTAGAATGAACTAACCAAAAAGAAATGCGTCCAAACTTTTGTTTGGCATGTATTCATAGACTAACAACTTTTCTTCTCCTTCAACACACCCGCCAAGGAGTCTAACAAGATTTCGGTGTTGGAGTTTAGAAATCACTATGACTTCATTCATAAATTCTTCTAGCCCTTGCCCTGAAGTTCTTGCAAGTCTTTTCACGGCAATTTCTTGTCCATCTAACAATTTTCCCTATAAACAAGCAACAACTCAATAAGTACATATTCAAATATTAAGCAATAATCCTTTACAAGCACAACCTTTACCTTGTATACGGGGCCAAACCCACCTTGTCCAAGTTTGTTAGACAGGTGGAAGTTATTCGTTGCACTTGCTAGCTCCTCAAGGCTAAATATCGGTAGTTCTTGGAGTTTATCTTGGTTTCTGTTGTCTAAAAGATTCTCTTCAGAATGAAATCCTAGACACGTTCCCCCGATATAGAACAATAAGTTAATAACTTTTTACTTAATTTTCTTTCCCTTACTAGCTAGTTTAGTCCATCATAGTGATAGAATTTAGAATATAACAGAAATTGAGATGTGAAAGAGATGAAGGCCAACGAGGGAGAGAGATCAGAAGCTTTAAGGATTCATCTCTTATAGTTCTTAATAAATTAAATAGAATATATAAGCCTCTATTTATAATTACGGTGAATCTCTTGATAAGATAAATAATTTAATAATTATAAAAATAAAAATTTTTTAAGACTCAAATAAAATTCTTGACTTGATATTGTCTTTAATATGTTGATTGGTCACCGATGAGATAATACTTGTATCGGAACTAATAAAGCAAAACTTACAAAAGGTGAGACAATGACTAGTAGTTAGAATGTCAAATTTTGGGGTTACAGCTGACAAATGGTGGATAATAGGCGAAAGCCAATAAAGGGAATGAGAAAACCAATGACAAGCAATTATAGCATGCTCTTTACAGACCAAAAGGGAAGATTCGTGAGAGAGGTAAAGACAAAATAGAGATTAAACAAAGAGTCGTCGAAAGTGTGGTATCAGCCAAATTAATAGGCCGAGATGTATAGATCATAGATATGGAATTGAAGTTTTAGTCATGTGTTTAAAATGGAGGTGGATAAGAGGCTAATTTTGAGATATTTATGTGGTTTAGGTGATGGTTAAGACTTAAGGATATAGCCAGGAGGGTATATATGCTGAAGTTTTTCATCTCTAAACATGGGAAGGAAAGTAGTGCATTTTACCTTTACGTTTAGCCCTCCACCGGCAGAAGAATAAAGTGCACACGGCCATCAAGACTATTCCTATGACCACTGTGACTATGACGATTACTTTCCCTTGCTCGTTTTTATGATCTGTAAATCAGAAACATCAAACTTCATTAATCCGATGTAATATATAGACTTTGATTCGTACTCGTAGATATGTATATAAACATGGATAGAGAAAAGAAAGCAGCCTACCGAGTTCTGAATATGCCACACGAACATAAAGATCAACTCCGCCGCTGGAAAACTTCTGTGAATCTATTAAATCTCTGGTCCATGACATACACCCAATGCCAGCTTCGTATGCATAAGCTATACAAGAACAGTCTTCCAAGCACCGGTATCTGCATTCATCCTCAAAAGCAGATGACCAATTTGCCAAACTTGGCGTTTTCATCATCGTCACCTTTAAAAACCCATCTTTTTTTACTTCTTTACCACCTGTGCTCACTTTCATACACTGCAAGGGTGTCCTTCTTACGCATCCACTTGTCCAATCTCCTCTATTCCATTCTTCTATATTCTTTGATTCAAACCCCTCTAGGCAGCTGCAGATTGGTTTTGTTTTTGGGTTACAATTTCCAAATGCCCCACACTTGCCGTAAACATCACACTCAGACGTCAAAGACGACCACGAGACCACCCAATCCTTCCCATTAATGGAATAAGTTTCCAATAAGTTTCCTTCTGCGTTCAAGACATAATGGAATGACACCGACTTGTTTGAAAACTCAAAAGCAAAATAGAATGATCCCTCTTTGTCATCTACAAGACTAAATCTATTGAGATATCGAGCTTCCATGGTTGGTACTCCAATAAAGATCATACCATTCCATGGACCACTGCGCCAATAAGGGCTACTACCGTTCCAAATAAATACTTCAGGAAGATTAAAAGAGTAGGTACCAGCAGAAAAGGTTCCAAAGCCTGGATCTGAAGGGCTCTTCCATGATATGAGCTGAACGTTCTTTCCCGTTGTTGCATTAGTACTCAGTTTCATTTCTGGCAACCACGAATTAGAAGGATGTTGGAAACTCTCCCATGTGATTAACCCAGTTGTGTTTTCTTGTAAGACAAGGTTCCCTGTATCTAGAAGTCGTGCGCTCATATTGGAAACAGATCTTGTTACGTTTGATGACCACAAAAGCGTCTTTTCTCCATCCAATACGACTAGATTGCCGTCTTCGGATATAGTAAGAATCCCGGAGGTGGTCTTGAGGGGCTTGTCTCTGTTAGCAACCCATATGACAGGACTCACAGAAACTTTAGCATACCATATCCCAACATAGCGATAGGTAGAATTCGCAGGGTTAAAAAATCCCAATTTGAACTCACCGCCATTGGAGATTATGGTTTGATCAGAGTCTTTGATAAAGCTAGGTGCTGCGATGGTGTCCGTGGCATGGCTGAAGTCTGAACAAAAGGAAGACAGCAAGAGAAGGAAACATGACAAGTTTATGCTTCGAACAAGCCGCATAACGCATCAACTGCTACTTTTTTGTGAAAATGAAGAATTTTGAGAATTTTGATGCCGGGAGCATTATTGTTTGGTTGCTTCTTATCATCGTACCTTTCTCTGCCTGATATAATTGTCAATAGCCTCCAACTTTCGAACATGTCGATTGTCAAACACGTGTGTTTGACCGTTGTAGTTATTTAGTTGCCTTTCCAACTCGACACTTTAGATTATATTTAATTATCGGAAAATGCTACTTTATCCATCGTTTTGACTTTATCGGAAAAAAAAATTCAAATACAAATGCATCGTGAACATGGCGAGCAATACATGCCGGGCGGCTGACAAAGCATTGTCCTTAATTATTTCATCTGGTTCAATTCTATAGCCGCGTTTGGAGCATAAGTCAAACATTACCGAATCGGGTAGGGGAGTTTTCTAGGAAAGTGGCTTATCTTTGATAAAGCTATGTCAAATCCATCGTTGGGAAGTCGGCCATTGCAGCTATCCTGAAACTTTGCTCCTGAGTCGGAAAGTTCTTGGGAAGCACCATTCAAACACATCGTGCGATATGACATGTCATGTGGAGTCCCACCCACTTTTATTAGAGTTTACCTTTATTTTCTTAAACTACTTGTCGTTCTGAGGCAACCTTTTGAAAATAAATTCTTTGTCTGCTGAGTAATTAATACTATATCCAAAATACGACGGGGTTTTTTTGGCTTCTCAAGGAAACAGCCGAGTAAATATTAAAACAAAGATCCTAAATTAAGTGAAAACCTTTTTGTCTCTGATAATTTCATAGATTTTATGTTCACGAAAATTCAACAATCCTAAAATAACAACGTTAAATTTTATGCATGATGAGATTATACTTGCACCTCCATCAACCCCATCCACCATTCAAAACTGAGCATGATATCATTGCACTGAAGCTAGCTGTTTGTAGTTAAAAGCACATGGTCATTCCTAGTTCCATCCAGGCTGAAGGTTCTTTAGACAACTTCAAATGCCAGCTATCTGATAGAACCCTATAGTAGATTTAATTTGTAAACTTTAGGCTAGCAGCAAGGCACTCGTTAATATAGATTATTTTCCTAATTTTTGTTCCAAAAGAAATAAGAGAAGTGTGCCTTAACAGGGATACATTGCAAGAGAATGGAATTNTCCCCTACCATCCAGCCGCGCGACCCCCACCCCTGTTTTCTCTCCATCCATTCCCTCCTCCCAGCCCGCCGCCATCCGCCGCAGTTTGGAGTCAACGCCCACCCCACCACCTTCCCCTCACGTCGGCGATAACCACCCCACCGAAATCAGCCTCTCTCTCTCTCTCTCTTCAAACCAACCATCTCCTCCCACACCGACGACCTTCCCCCACCCCAGTTTCCATCCCCATGGTCCCTCTCTCTCTCCCCGTGGCATTGGAAACCATTCGGGGTTCTCTACCATTGCATCGTTGTGCGCCTCTTCCTAGCATCACTGCACCATCCACCGGCTTCCTCTCTCGCCAGCCATCTTCTACAACCAAATCCAGCCCCTAACAGCAGCCCATTTCCCTCCATCGAGCACCCAACCCGAAATGGTTTACATCCTCTCACGGCTAGATCCCCATCGTTCGCCGCCACCCACGACTCCAACCCACCACCACCTGCCTCCCAGCACTTCCCTTAGCTCCTTCATGCCCCTCCATAGCCAACCAAGCTCCCCCTTCAAAATTTCCTGTTTTAGACCCACGACTATTGCTTGGAAAAGCACTGTCCGTCACTACTCTGCCACTTTCGGCATCACCATGATCTTGTGCACCTTTGATCTTCCAAATTTATTGCCTTTAAAGTACTATAAGTATTTTCAAACAAGTCTTGTGATTTAAATATATTTATGCTGTAAAAATTATTTTGTGATTGGTTTGTTGTGCCAGACTGAGTCCGAGGAGTTTGGGAGTCAGTTGGAATGGACGACAGAGTTGTTTGTTGGATTTGATGATGTTGGGTTTGTTGGATACTTTGTGACTTGTCGCATGCATTGTATGATGCATGCATGTTCATGTTTGTAAAATGAAAGCTGGGATTTTTGCATATTGCATGCATGTTCATGTGTTAGAAAATGAAAACTGGGTTTTCGTGTAAAAGTAGATTTTTGGATGCATGTGTATCACGACCCCAACCCGAGATGGGGCATTATCTCTGTGGAGCTCCTCTGGTCACTTGGGAGTGCAATATACTGAGTGACGTCCCATGGGTTGTCGCTGGGCGATAACGAGATCGGACGGGATGGTAACGCTCTCGTACCGACTCAGTAGCCCCTCTACTGGCGGAGGCTAGAGGATACTTGGCTACGAACGCGCTATTATTGTTTGAATAAATTTTCTCCGCCATTTGAATGAGCAACCAAAAACCATTCAAAGGAAACTGAGAATCGTCACTTTGGTTCAAATAGATTAATAATAGGTTCGAACAATCTGCTTGCTTGATCATTTGAATACATACTATTATGTTCAAACAAATTTCTCATCATCCGAATGAACAATAAACCGCTCGAACAAAGATCATTGGACTAAACGTTCGAAAAGTTTTTTTAATTCGTACGTTTTTCAGGGATATTCGATCAGATTCTTTTTGTTTGAACACTAATCGATGTGTTCAAACACCAATATAGATTATTTTGACCAAACCGTTTCATCCAAAAAAAAAAAAAAATTCATTTGAACTGATTCGAATGGGTCAGTCAGATTTTGTCTCTAAAAGTATTTTTTTGGATCGGAAAAAAAATTCGTCTTTAAAAGCTTTTGAAGACATACTTTTCAAGGCGAATTAAAGGTGAAGTTTTTCATCTCTAAAATTCTTTTGGGATGAAAAAGGGATATTTTGGGATGAAAATTTTCGTCCCCAAAATTCCATTCTCTTGTAATGTATCCCTGTCAAAGCACACTTCTCTTATTTCTTTTGGAACAAAAATTAGGAAAATAATCTATATTATAGAGTGCCTTGCTGCTAGCCTAAAGTTTACAAATTAAATCTACTATAGGGTTCTATCAGATAGCTGGCATTTGAAGTTGTCTAAAGAACCTTCAGCCAGGATGGAACTAGGAATGACCATGTGCTTTTAACTACAAACAGCTAGCTTCAGTGCAATGATATCATGCTCAGTTTTGAATGGTGGATGGGGTTGATGGAGGTGCAAGTATAATCTCATCATGCATAAAATTTAACGTTGTTATTTTAGGATTGTTGAATTTTCGTGAACATAAAATCTATGAAATTATCAGAGACAAAAAGGTTTTCACTTAATTTAGGATCTTTGTTTTAATATTTACTCGGCTGTTTCCTTGAGAAGCCAAAAAAACCCCGTCGTATTTTGGATATAGTATTAATTACTCAGCAGACAAAGAATTTATTTTCAAAAGGTTGCCTCAGAACGACAAGTAGTTTAAGAAAATAAAGGTAAACTCTAATAAAAGTGGGTGGGACTCCACATGACATGTCATATCGCACGATGTGTTTGAATGGTGCTTCCCAAGAACTTTCCGACTCAGGAGCAAAGTTTCAGGATAGCTGCAATGGCCGACTTCCCAACGATGGATTTGACATAGCTTTATCAAAGATAAGCCACTTTCCTAGAAAACTCCCCTACCCGATTCGGTAATGTTTGACTTATGCTCCAAACGCGGCTATAGAATTGAACCAGATGAAATAATTAAGGACAATGCTTTGTCAGCCGCCCGGCATGTATTGCTCGCCATGTTCACGATGCATTTGTATTTGAATTTTTTTTTCCGATAAAGTCAAAACGATGGATAAAGTAGCATTTTCCGATAATTAAATATAATCTAAAGTGTCGAGTTGGAAAGGCAACTAAATAACTACAACGGTCAAACACACGTGTTTGACAATCGACATGTTCGAAAGTTGGAGGCTATTGACAATTATATCAGGCAGAGAAAGGTACGATGATAAGAAGCAACCAAACAATAATGCTCCCGGCATCAAAATTCTCAAAATTCTTCATTTTCACAAAAAAGTAGCAGTTGATGCGTTATGCGGCTTGTTCGAAGCATAAACTTGTCATGTTTCCTTCTCTTGCTGTCTTCCTTTTGTTCAGACTTCAGCCATGCCACGGACACCATCGCAGCACCTAGCTTTATCAAAGACTCTGATCAAACCATAATCTCCAATGGCGGTGAGTTCAAATTGGGATTTTTTAACCCTGCGAATTCTACCTATCGCTATGTTGGGATATGGTATGCTAAAGTTTCTGTGAGTCCTGTCATATGGGTTGCTAACAGAGACAAGCCCCTCAAGACCACCTCCGGGATTCTTACTATATCCGAAGACGGCAATCTAGTCGTATTGGATGGAGAAAAGACGCTTTTGTGGTCATCAAACGTAACAAGATCTGTTTCCAATATGAGCGCACGACTTCTAGATACAGGGAACCTTGTCTTACAAGAAAACACAACTGGGTTAATCACATGGGAGAGTTTCCAACATCCTTCTAATTCGTGGTTGCCAGAAATGAAACTGAGTACTAATGCAACAACGGGAAAGAACGTTCAGCTCATATCATGGAAGAGCCCTTCAGATCCAGGCTTTGGAACCTTTTCTGCTGGTACCTACTCTTTTAATCTTCCTGAAGTATTTATTTGGAACGGTAGTAGCCCTTATTGGCGCAGTGGTCCATGGAATGGTATGATCTTTATTGGAGTACCAACCATGGAAGCTCGATATCTCAATAGATTTAGTCTTGTAGATGACAAAGAGGGATCATTCTATTTTGCTTTTGAGTTTTCAAACAAGTCGGTGTCATTCCATTTTGTCTTGAACGCAGAAGGAAACTTATTGGAAACTTATTCCATTAATGGGAAGGATTGGGTGGTCTCGTGGTCGTCTTTGACGTCTGAGTGTGATGTTTACGGCAAGTGTGGGGCATTTGGAAATTGTAACCCCAAAAAAAAACCAATCTGCAGCTGCCTAGAGGGGTTTGAACCAAAGAATATAGAAGAATGGAATAGAGGAGATTGGACAAGTGGATGCGTAAGAAGGACACCCTTGCAGTGTATGAAAGTGAGCACAGGTGGTAAAGAAGTAAAAAAAGATGGGTTTTTAAAGGTGACGATGATGAAAACGCCAAGTTTGGCAAATTGGTCATCTGCTTTTGAGGATGAATGCAGATACCGGTGCTTGGAAGACTGTTCTTGTATAGCTTATGCATACGAAGCTGGCATTGGGTGTATGTCATGGACCAGAGATTTAATAGATTCACAGAAGTTTTCCAGCGGCGGAGTTGATCTTTATGTTCGTGTGGCATATTCAGAACTCGGTAGGCTGCTTTCTTTTCTCTATCCATGTTTATATACATATCTACGAGTACGAATCAAAGTCTATATATTACATCGGATTAATGAAGTTTGATGTTTCTGATTTACAGATCATAAAAACGAGCAAGGGAAAGTAATCGTCATAGTCACAGTGGTCATAGGAATAGTCTTGATGGCCGTGTGCACTTTATTCTTCTGCCGGTGGAGGGCTAAACGTAAAGGTAAAATGCACTACTTTCCTTCCCATGTTTAGAGATGAAAAACTTCAGCATATATACCCTCCTGGCTATATCCTTAAGTCTTAATCATCACCTAAACCACATAAATATCTCAAAATTAGCCTCTTATCCACCTCCATTTTAAACACATGACTAAAACTTCAATTCCATATCTATGATCTATACATCTCGGCCTATTAATTTGGCTGATACCACACTTTCGACGACTCTTTGTTTAATCTCTATTTTGTCTTTACCTCTCTCACGAATCTTCCCTTTTGGTCTGTAAAGAGCATGCTATAATTGCTTGTCATTGGTTTTCTCATTCCCTTTATTGGCTTTCGCCTATTATCCACCATTTGTCAGCTGTAGCCCCAAAATTTGACATTCTAACTACTAGTCATTGTCTCACCTTTTGTAAGTTTTGCTTTATTAGTTCCGATACAAGTATTATCTCATCGGTGACCAATCAACATATTAAAGACAATATCAAGTCAAGAATTTTATTTGAGTCTTAAAAAATTTTTATTTTTATAATTATTAAATTATTTATCTTATCAAGAGATTCACCGTAATTATAAATAGAGGCTTATATATTCTATTTAATTTATTAAGAACTATAAGAGATGAATCCTTAAAGCTTCTGATCTCTCTCCCTCGTTGGCCTTCATCTCTTTCACATCTCAATTTCTGTTATATTCTAAATTCTATCACTATGATGGACTAAACTAGCTAGTAAGGGAAAGAAAATTAAGTAAAAAGTTATTAACTTATTGTTCTATATCGGGGGAACGTGTCTAGGATTTCATTCTGAAGAGAATCTTTTAGACAACAGAAACCAAGATAAACTCCAAGAACTACCGATATTTAGCCTTGAGGAGCTAGCAAGTGCAACGAATAACTTCCACCTGTCTAACAAACTTGGACAAGGTGGGTTTGGCCCCGTATACAAGGTAAAGGTTGTGCTTGTAAAGGATTATTGCTTAATATTTGAATATGTACTTATTGAGTTGTTGCTTGTTTATAGGGAAAATTGTTAGATGGACAAGAAATTGCCGTGAAAAGACTTGCAAGAACTTCAGGGCAAGGGCTAGAAGAATTTATGAATGAAGTCATAGTGATTTCTAAACTCCAACACCGAAATCTTGTTAGACTCCTTGGCGGGTGTGTTGAAGGAGAAGAAAAGTTGTTAGTCTATGAATACATGCCAAACAAAAGTTTGGACGCATTTCTTTTTGGTTAGTTCATTCTAATGCCCTACGTTAGCATCTTCAAATATCATATATAATCTACAATTATCTACATCACAAGACAATAATGATATCTACAGTTGTGGTATTTTAGCTTGTATACACACATACTTTATGTTGACTATCTTTAAAAGTATTACCTTCATTACAACTAGGAAATTCAAATTCAATTTTATTTTTCTGATTGGTTTGAATTAAATTCATCAGATCCAATCAAACAAGAACTACTAGATTGGAAAAAACGTTTCAACATTATTGAAGGAATTGGTCGAGGTCTACTCTATCTTCATAGGGACTCGAGATTAAGGATTATTCATAGGGATCTAAAGACAAGTAACATATTGTTGGATGAAGAGCTAAATCCAAAAATATCAGACTTTGGAATGGCTAGGATTTTTGGAGGCAATGAAGACCAGGCCAAAACAAAAAGGGTTGTCGGAACATAGTAAGTACCTTTTATTTGTTGAATTCAATAAGATACTAATACTGATATTATGTATTATAATATTTCGATGTATTTAAATGTTGAAGTGGCTACATGGCTCCTGAATATGCAATGGCGGGGCGATTTTCAGAAAAATCAGATGTCTTTAGCTTTGGAGTGTTGTTGCTAGAGATAGTAAGCGGAAGGAAAATCTCTCATTTTTATCACAATGAGCAGGCCGTGAGCCTTTTAGGATTTGTAAGTCTCCCTGATCTCATTTCTCCATTCTTTAAATGTTCAATTGTTGATTTACCAAGTTGATATCTATACCAATGGAGCATTCAAAGCCTGCTTACTATCTTCTACAATGATTGACACAAGATAATGAATCTTCTCCAATCCTATTTTCATCTTTCCAGGCATGGGAAATGTGGAACATGGACAACTTGTCAACCTTAGTAGATCCCAAAATATCAAAATCTGGCTTTGAAAAGGAAATCTTTAGATGCATACACGTCGGGTTATTGTGTGTACAAGATTTCGCTAAAGATAGACCAACCGTATCTATTGTTATTTCTATGCTAAAGAGTGAGATTGTTGATCTACCTCATCCAAGGCAACCAGCATTCACTGCAAATCAGATTACCTCAGAAAACGAGTTCTCTTACCTGAACCAAAGTGTTTGCTCAATCAGCGATGTCACTGAAACAATGGTTCATGGTAGATGATGGCATGCACTTGAAAATGTAGAACAATCATTTTGTATTGCACAAGTTGTAGAATTTAAATACATTTTCAATATATTTGGCGAACATGCTAGCTCCTTGTTATTACTTAGTGATTTTAGAGTTATATATGATTTTTATTAGGCCTAGTTTGATTATACAAATGAGACACAAATTATCTCAAATATTTTGTACGTTCAAAATTGTTCATTAGTGTTAGAGCATTTGCATCACATTCTCCATAAAACTATTTTCCTTATAATTTGAGGAGAATTATGAGGAGAATTTTAGGGATTTGGTTAAAATCTCCCCTACATTTGAATCTTTCTTTTGGGAAAAAGGTCTAGGGGATGAATAGTAGTTTTCTAAATATAGGGAATCACTACTCATTCCCTAAATCATCTTTTATCAATATTTTATTCTAATAAATATCTTCTAATTATCTACACTTTCTCTCATACTCAAATTTTTATGGTATTAAATAATAATTTTAAAAATAATTTAAATAATTACAAAAATATAAAAAAATTAATTTCAAAAATATTATCATACGTACCCTCAAAAAAATAATTGAAATTTTTGTTTAAAATATTCATTAGAGCAATAGTTCAAAACATAAGAAAAAATATTGAGTAATTAAGTTTGTAAATGGAAGTGAGAGAAAAAAGTAATAAATAAATAATAGATAAATATTATTTTAATAGAATAGTTAAAAGATAGGAAATTTGATGTAGAAGGTTTTTTAAAGATGAGTAAAATTTAGAAAAAATTTTTAGGAAATGTGATTTTTAGCTAAATTATATGAAATTTTTTGGAGAATGAGATATGAATGCTCTTAATTGAGATGACTATAACGTACACATTTCATAAAGGGAAAAGTAATTTCTGGAATTTGGTCGGTTTCCTAACTTTTTCAATCCCACATAAAAAGTCAAAATCATATTATCTCAATTCTACATACAAAAACACATTTTGACAAACCAACTTAACTTATCTTAACACAAATAATTTTTCTACTATTTATAGATTTCTCATCTAATATGACGATCTAAATGAGGTCAGGCCCATTTGGACATAGAGTTGCTCACATCTCATCTTACTACTCCTCATCTCATTTCAACATCCAAATATCACTCAAATATAAACACTTTTTAATTTAAATTTTGAACTTTTTCATCTAATCATTACCTACTTCATTACAATTTTTCCAATTCAAACAAAACATAAAAAACAATTCAACTTTTTCAAATCTCAAAAAATAAATAATATTAAAAAAATATATTCTAACAATATTTTAATTTTATAATATTTGTATTCAACTTTTTCTCTATCTTTTCTCAAAGCTTTATAAATATCTTTACTCAAACTATTTCACATTATTCACAAATTTTTCATCTCATATATCTCAACATTTAAATGAGTCTAATGCAATTTAATGTGATTTATCATGGTATAAAATATTTTTTAATTATAAAATAGACATAAGAATTGTGTGTAAACCTAACACTTCCATAATGTTAATGCACTAAAAGATTATAAAGAAACTAGTTTTCAACAATGAATAGTGCTGTTTACCAAGAAGAGTCAAATATATGAAACAAGTCTACCTCTCTTAACTGAAAATTTTCCTTTCTACTTCTAAATTACAGATCGAGTGCTTATCGAATGGGTATACAACAAAAGAAAATATAAAAACAAAAAAGAGATGCAGAAAAAAGGGAAATGTAAAGCTCAAGCCCTGACAAAGCCCAGTCTCTGAAGACCCAAAAACAACGCCGTTCGGTAAGTTTCCTTTCCATTTCATGAGTTTCTTCTTTCTCGATTTTCTCTGCCCTTCAGTTTTCTTTCTCCCCCCCCCCCCCAATTTTCTCTTCCCCGATCCCACTTTCCCCTCTTCAATCAGTTTTTCATTTCTCTCAAACCTCCTAACAAACTCACTCACTCTCTCTTCCTCTGTCACTCCTACGAAACTCTATGATTTAGGGTGTTGTCATGCATGGGTCTACTTGGTTTCAGTCTTGCTACCAAGCCTCCTCACCGGAGTGAGTATGTAACGCCCCATTCCCAGAGGATTGTAGAGTTAGCTCTTATTACTTAATATCAATTTCAATATCATAACTATAAAATACAGAAAATTTCGTAAAATATTAATTTATTCCCTCAATCCAAATATCAATGTTCCTTCATAGGGACAACAAAGAAATCCTCAATAACATAAATTAAAAACTCCCCAAAGACTCAAAATATTCTTAACTCATCAAATCAAAATATCAAAAATAAATCAATTTACTAACTACGACTCTCGAATAAGCACTTGTACCATGGTCACTTATTCCACTACGATCATCACACCTTGCTAAAACTTCCTATTCTTGTTCTCCAGCTGAACCATCAACATTATCTGAAAAATATTTGGGGATAAGGGGTGAGTTATCAACAACTCAGCAAGCAGAGAATATATATTAGTGTGCAAACATGAGCATTTACAAAGTTCAAAATGCTGAACAAAATAGTTTCACTTTCATAATGCAGAGTCAGAACATGTATCAAAAATATCAGAGTGAAAGTTTTAAAAAAATATTCTTATTCAAAGTTCATTTGGTATAGCATAACTAAAACATCACATCAGAACAGAATTTCATGTTTAACCCCCGTGGTAGAGTTGTGCAAACCCCGACGGCCAACCGAGCATAAACAGAATATGACTATTCCCCTTATTATTCTCGGAACCCTGAGTGTGCACACAGGAAAGACTACGCAGAAAACTACTTTGCTTCCAAAGTGGGTGCACTGGAAACAGAAAAGTTGGTACCAACTCAAACAGAGGCTACAATTTTACACCCGTAGTAAGGTCAGAACAAAACAGAAATAGAAACAGAATGTCATGCCAGAGGTTTTCAGAAATCACTTCATATCATATCAGAGTACAAAACATTTTCAGAACATAAAGAATCAGATCACAAAAATATAATTTATGTACAAAATTTCATATTCATTCTCTTTTGCACAGCTCAGAAATAATATGCCAAAATAGCTCATGTCTACACCAGTCATGCCAGAAAAATACTTTATTCTTATACAAAATTTCATGAGTAATGCAAAACAACTAACTGAGGTGTTTGAAAATTATTTTCATAACAAAACATACATACTTTTCCAAAATCAACCTCAGTTCATTTCTTTTATGCAAAGTCCAGCATAGGAACCCCGCTTACCTGAACTTTTTAGTTTATCCAAAATTCCTCAAAACATTGCTCAATGAATAATCAATCGTCACCTATAGAAAATCATATAACTCAAATAAATCTCCAGTTGAACACGTAACTTGTAATCGTACCTGAAAAAACTCAAATCGCCCATTTTAATTCCTCAAAGAAATCTACAATTCTTTTGACCTCAAAAATACCACCACTTCCTGATATCCTCAAATATTCACTTAATAGAATTCATACCGAAGAAGATAAACAAATAAATATTTTGTTCAATATGAAAGTCAATTAATACTAATATTTAAGGCATTAAATATCCATCACATATTACAAAATAATACAATATTTGAAATAAATTAAATAAAAATTTTATCAATACACATATAATTGTTGATACTTAAAACAAGGTCCACACTAAAATAAGGCTAACTTAAAGCAATTTGAACAGATAAATATATATATATATATATAAAAACTAAATTTTCAACCAAGCCGATTTATTTAAAACACAAACCAATTCTTAAAACGGTTAAGCCTAACACGAGTTAAATCGATGGGTTGTAATGGTAAACTAGCAAGAAAAGTGTTCCCTTTTGAAAACCAAAAACTGAAGACTATGATTCAAAATAAAAGAGTTACTTTCTCATCAGAAACAAACACACAAAAGAAAGTTAAAAGTGGCGGCAAAACCTTACCCATTGAAATGGAAGAATCAGAAAAGGGGGACACCAAGGACAGACAACAGAGCTGGACGGTGCAAGACTGAGTGTGAGATGCAACGGATCTGGGGGGTGCTAGAAAGTTCTTTACGGTGGTTTCTGTGGGGTCATTTNAGATATGAATGCTCTTAATTGAGATGACTATAACGTACACATTTCATAAAGGGAAAAGTAATTTCTGGAATTTGGTCGGTTTCCTAACTTTTTCAATCCCACATAAAAAGTCAAAATCATATTATCTCAATTCTACATCACAAACACACATTTTGAGAAACCAACTAACTTATCTTAACACAAAAATTTTCTACTATTTATAGATTTCTCATATAATATGACGATCTAAACGAGGTCAGGCCCATTTGGACATAGAGTTGCTCACATCTCATCTTACTACTCCTCATCTCATTTCAACATCCAAATATCACTCAAATATAAACACTTTTTAATTTTAAATTTTGAACTTTTTCATCTAATCATTACCTACTTCATTACAATTTTTCCAATTCTAAACAAAACATAAAAACAATTCAACTTTTTCAAATCTTAAAAAATAAATAATATTAAAAAATTATATTCTAACAAAATTTTAATTTTATAATATTTGTATTCAACTTTTTCTCTATCTTTTCTCAAAGCTTTATAAACTATCTTTACTCAAACTATTTCACTATTATTCACAAATTTTTCATCTCATATATCTCAACATTTAAATGAGATCTAATGCAATTTAATGTGATTTATCATGGTATAAAATATTTTTTAATTATAAAATAGACATAAGAATTGTGTGTAAACCTAACACTTCCATAATGTTAATGCACTAAAAGATTATAAAGAAACTAGTTTTCAACAATGAATGCTGTTTACCATAGAAGAGTCAAATATATGAAACAAGTCTACCTCTCTTAACTGAAAATTTTCCTTTCTACTTCTAAATTACAGATCGAGTGCTTATCGAATGGGTATACAACAAAAGAAAATATAAAAACAAAAAAGAGATGCAGAAAAAAGGGAAATGTAAAGCTCAAGCCCTGACAAAGCCCAGTCTCTGAAGACCCAAAAACAACGCCGTTCGGTAAGTTTCCTTTCCATTTCATGAGTTTCTTCTTTCTCGATTTTCTCTGCCCTTCAGTTTTCTTTCTCCCCCCCCCCCCCCCAATTTTCTCTTCCCCGATCCCACTTTCCCCTCTTCAATCAGTTTTTCATTTCTCTCAAACCTCCTAACAAACTCACTCACTCTCTCTTCCTCTGTCACTCCTACGAAACTCTATGATTTAGGGTGTTGTCATGCATGGGTCTACTTGGTTTCAGTCTTGCTACCAAGCCTCCTCACCGGAGTGAGTATGTAACGCCCCATTCCCAGAGGATTGTAGAGTTAGCTCTTATTACTTAATATCAATTTCAATATCATAACTATAAAATACAGAAAATTTCTAAAATATTAATTTATTCCCTCAATCCAAATATCATCCATGTTCCTTCATAGGGACAACAAAGAAATCCTTAATAACATAAATTAAAAACTCCCCAAAGACTCAAAAATATTCTTAACTCATCAAATCAAAATATCTAAAAATAAATCAATTTACTAACTACGACTCTCGAATAAGCACGTGTACCATCGGTCACTTATTCTTCTACGATCATCACACCTTGCTAAAACTTCCTATTCTTGTTCTCCAGCTGAACCATCAACATTATCTGAAAAATATTTGGGGATAAGGGGTGAGTTATCAACAACTCAGCAAGCAGAGAATATATATTAGTGTGCAAACATGAGCATTTACAAAGTTCAAAATGCTGAACAAAATAGTTTCACTTTCATAATGCAGAGTCAGAACATGTATCAAAAATATCAGAGTGAAAGTTTTAAAAAAATATTCTTATTCAAAGTTCATTTGGTATAGCATAACTAAAACATCACATCAGAACAGAATTTCATGTTTAACCCCCGTGGTAGAGTTGTGCAAACCCCGACGGCCAACCGAGCATAAACAGAATATGACTATTCCCCTTATTATTCTCGGAACCCTGAGTGTGCACACAGGAAAGACTACGCAGAAAACTACTTTGCTTCCAAAGTGGGTGCACTGGAAACAGAAAAGTTGGTACCAACTCAAACAGAGGCTACAATTTTACACCCGTAGTAAGGTCAGAACAAAACAGAAATAGAAACAGAATGTCATGCCAGAGGTTTTCAGAAATCACTTCATATCATATCAGAGTACAAAACATTTTCAGAACATAATAGAATCAGATCACAAAAATATAATTTATGTACAAAATTTCATATTCACTCTCTTTTGCACAGCTCGGAAATAATATGCCAAAATAGCTCATGTCTACACCAGTCATACTAGAAAAATACTTTATTCTTATACAAAATTTCATGAGTAATGCAAAACATTAACTGAGGTGTTTGAAAATTATTTTCATAACAAAACATACATGCTTTTGCAAAATCAACCTCAGTTCATTTCTTTTATGCAAAGTCGAGCATAGGAACCCCGCTTACCTGAACTTTTTAGTTTATCCAAAATTCCTCACAACAGTGCTCAATGAATAATCAATCGTCACCTATAGAAAATCATATAACTCAAATAAATCTCTAGTTGAACACGTAACTTGTAATCGTACCCGAAAGAACTCAAATCGCCCATTTTAATTCCTCAAAGAAATCTACAATTCTTTTGACCTCAAAAATACCACCACTTCCTGATATCCTCAAATATTCACTTAATAGAATTCATACCGAAGAAGATAAACAAATAAATATTTTGTTCAATATGAAAGTCAATTAATACTAATATTTAAGGCATTAAATATCCATCACATATTACAAAATAATACAATATTTGAAATAAATTAAATAAAAATTTTATCAATACACATATAATTGTTGATACTTAAAACAAGGTCCACACTAAAATAAGGCTAACTTAAAGCAATTTGAACAGATAAATATATATATATATATATAAAAACTAAATTTTCAACCAAGCCGATTTATTTAAAACACAAACCAATTCTTAAAACGGTTAAGCCTAACACGAGTTAAATCGATGGGTTGTAATGGTAAACTAGCAAGAAAAGTGTTCCCTTTTGAAAACCAAAAACTGAAGACTAGGATTCAAAATAAAAGAGTTACTTTCCTCATCAGAAACAAAGCACACAAAAGAAAGTTAAAAGTGGCGGCAAAACCTTACCCATTGAAATGGAAGAATCAGAAAATGGGGACACCAAGGACAGACAACAGAGCTGGACGGTGCAAGACTGAGTGTGAGATGCAACGGACTGGGGGGTGCTAGAAAGTTCTTTACGGTGGGTTTCTGTGGGGTCTCAACGTAGTGGACTCTCGGTAGAGGTGGTTTGCAGTGCTTACGGTGGGGAGTAGGTGCCGCCCTATTTTGAGAAGCCAAAAACAAGGGCCTTTCGGTGATGACTAGCAATGGTTCCATGCGGTTTACGGGGGTTTAATTGGAGCTAGCGAACGTGGGGTGGCTTCCCGAGATGGAGTGGTGGCTGTTTAAAGTTGTGCACACTACCTTGTTTCGATGAAGAAGAACAGGGTGTTACTTGGTGGTGTTTCTGTGCGTGTAGGTGCTACGGTTTTGAGTGGGTTGGGAAGTGGCAAGTGTCTTCCGTCATGCTGGGGAGATCTCAGCAACGTTGGGTGGTGGTGCATGGTGGGACTGGGTTGTACTATGCTGGAGGGAGTAGTACCGTTTGCTTGCTAGACAAAAGGTTGGTAGCAAGGCCTTCGGTGATGATTAAGCTTGCCTGGTGGTTGAAGAGGGCAGCAACGTGGTGGAGGGGTTCGAAGAAGGCCGCGGTGTGTCAAGGGTGGTGTTTTCCTAGGGTATGCTTGTTAGAAGAACCATAAGCGACAACGCTATCTTGGAAAAAAATGAGTAACCAACCTCTACACGAATATATATATAGAGCCCTTTTGCGTGAATACAGTGGGAGGGAGGGGTCTCTAGTGTTGAAACCCTGATAAAATGTTAAAAAAAAACAATATTTCAAAAACAAAACACATGGGCTATAAATAAATTATCGATTTAAAACTTTAAAAAGTAATCTAAACTTGTTCAAAAATTATTTCGGCTTATAAAAAGATTTTTAAACTAATTCACCAAAAGTGATATTTTATGTCAATAGTTTATTTAGTAAATATATATATATATACTTGAAAACTCAAATGAGTAATTTCATACATAAATTTATTTATTTTTAAATAGCTCGACACTAGACTCGGGTGTTACAGAGTAATGGACGACAGTAACTTTCTCTTACTCTCTGTTTGACTCACACACACATACATGCAATCCTCCACTCTGATTGAAACGCATCGTTTGAATTTTTTATACCCTAACCTTCATCCCCAACATTGTGAGCCTTATAGAGGTCCTTTCGTAAGAGAGGTTTATGCTTACATTTTCATGCTGATGGAGGTTTATCCCCATCCTCATTGACTCACATTTGTTTATTGTTGCGTCTAAACTTTGACTAAAACTAGTGAACCAAAAATTCAGAATAGTTTCAGTTGGCAATGTTCTTGGAGATTTGCGATACTGTATAGATCAAGGTTGTTACTAAAGACACCGTTAGACTGAGATTGTTTCCTTTTTCTTTGAGGGACAAGGCTAGAGGTTGGCTACGATCTCTACAACCGGGAAGCATCACTAGTTGGCAGGACATGGCTGAAAAGTTTTTTGCTAAATTCTTTCCACCTGCCAAAACAGCCCAACTCAGGAGTGAGATTGGTCAATTCAAATAAAATGATTTTGAGTCACTCTATGAAGCATGGGAAAGGTATAAGGATTTCATTCGACGCTGCACTCAACATGGATTGCCAGATTGGTTGCAAGTTCAAATGTTCTATAATGGGTTAAATGGGCAAACTCGAACAATAGTTGATGCTGCTTCTGGTGGAACTTTGATTTCAAAGACAGCGGAGAGTGCTACTTCTCTTTTGGAAGAAATGGCCTCAAACAACTATCAATAGCCAACTGAAAGAACTATGGCTAAGAAAGTTGCTAGAATTTATGAATTGGAGCCAATAACAGCCCATTCAGCTCAAGTTACTACTCTATCTCATCAGATTTCAGATTTGACAGCGCAAAGGATACCACAAAGTACATAATATGTTGCGACTACAAGTATGACAATTCCAAGTAATGAAGCGAGTCAAGAACAAGTTTAACACATCAACAATCGGAACTACAACTATCGTGGTAATCCTACACCAAATTACTACCATTCAGGGCTTCAAAATCATGATAATTTGTCATATGGAAATATAAAGAATGTATTGCAACCTCAACCTCCTCCCGGATTTGATAGTCAACCAAGCGAGAAGAAGATGTCACTTGAGGATGCCATGGTTTCCTTTGTTCAGGAGACAAATGCAAGGTTTAAAAAAACTGATTTACGGTTGGACAACATTGAAACTCATTGTAGCAATATGGGAGCTGCTATAAAGAATCTTGAAGTGAAAATTGGGCAACTAACCATGACCATCAATGCGCAACAAAGATGAACTTTTCCTAGCAACACAGAAGTGAATCCAAAGGAATAATGCAAGGCCATTACACTTAGGAGTGGAAGAGAAATGAGAGGTCACCATCAAAGGAAAGCAACTCCACCCCTACAGCTGCGAACAATGGCCAAAGTAAGAAGCAAGTAGAAAAAGAGGAGATTGTTAATGATAATCTAAGAGAGACTAACATGCCTCAAACAATTTCATTTCCTGACAATCCTCCTATTCTCTCTACTCCACTTCCCTATCTTCAATGTTTTCAAAAATAAAATTTAGATAAGCAATTTTCTAAGTTTTTGAATATTTTAAAGAAAATTCACATAAATATTCCTTTTGCAGATGGCCTGGAACAAATGTCAAACTATGTCAAATTCCTGAAGGACATCATTTCCAAGAAGAGAAGGTTGGAGGAATTTGAAACAGTGAAACTTTATGAAGAATGCAGTGTCATTTTTCAAAAGAAATTGCCTCAAAAATTAAAAGATCTGGAAAGTTTCACTTTGCCTTGCACTATTGGAAATTCATTTTTTGATAAAAGTTTTATGTGATCTTAGTGCTATCATTAATCTTATGCCACTTTCTGTTTGCAGGAAATTAGGACTTGAAGAGATGAAACAAACAACTATTTCTTTGCAACTAGTAGACCGATCCATCAAGTATCCACATGGAATCATAGAAGATGTTTTGGTAAAAGTGGATAAATTTTTCATGCTGATTTTGTGGTGTTAGATATGAAGGAAGATGAAGAAGTCCCACTAATTCTTGATCGACCATTCTTGGCTATGGGAAGGGCTTTAATTGATGTTCAAAAGGGTGAATTAACATTGAGAGTAAACAAGGAAGATGTTATGTTCAATATCTACCAAGCCATGAAATTTCCAAAAGATCCAAGTACTTGCTTTCGAGTAGATGTCATTAAGCAATGTGTAGAAGAAGCCTTTCAAGAAGATATGACAGCCGATCACCTAGAACAATGTATCACCACTTCATCTTATGCTTATGATTTTAACAACTTTGCTGTTTGTGAATCTGATTTACCTTTTGTTAGTGAAGAATTTATCCACTATGTATTTGCCTTGGGACCATTGCAGCAGGTTACATCACTTAGTAATGAAGTAGGGAGGCTAGAGCCGATGGTGGCAAAGACAGATTCTGTGAATTCTAAAGAAAAGATGTAGCAAACTACAACTCCGGAGTTGAAACAATTACCTAAGCATCTTCGCTATGCATTCTTGGGTGATAGTTATACATTTCCAGTTATTGTTGTTGCATCACTCACACCCAAAGAAGAGAAAAAGTTACTGCGTGTGTTAAGGGAGCATAGAAGAGCCTTGGGATGGACTAGTTCTGACATAAAAGGTATAAGTCCTTCAATTTGCATGCACAATATTTTAATTGAGGAACTTTACAAGCCGACGATCAAGCACCAAAGAAGATTAAATCCAACAATGAAGGAAGTCGTGAGAGCTGAAATTTTGAAACTCCTCAATGCTGAAATTATCTATGCTATTTCAGACAGCTCATGGGTAAGTGTAGTGCAGGTTGTACCAAAGAAGGGTGGAATGAGGTGGTGAAAAATGATAATAATGAGTTTATTCCTACAAGAACAGTCACGGGCTGGCGTGTATGCATAAATTACCGCAAGTTGAACAAAGTAATAAGGAAGGATCATTTTCCACTTCCATTCATTGATCAAATGTTGGATCGATTGGCTGGGTATTCCTATTATTGTTTCTTATATGGTTATTCGAGGTATAACCAGATTGTTATAGCCCCTGAAGATCAGGAGAAAATTATATTCACATGTCCCTATGGAACATTTGCTTTTAGGAGGATGCCCTTTGGATTGTGCAATGCCCCAGTGACATTTCAACGTTGCATGATGGCTATCTTTTCTGATATGGTGGAAGATATAATGGAAATTTTCATGAATGACTTTTCAGTTTTTGATACATCTTTTGATCATTGTTTACATAATTTAGCTCTTGTTTTGCAGAGATGTGAAGATAAAAATCTAGTCCTAAACTGGGAGAAATGTCATTTCATGCTCAAGAAGGGATCGTGCTTGGCCATAGAGTGTCACATAAAGGAATTGAGGTTGATCGAGCTAAAACTGCAACCATAAAAAAACTATCACCTCCAAAGAATGTGAAGGGAATCAGAAGCTTTTTGGGACATACGAGATTTTATAGAACATTTATAAAAGATTTTTCTAAACTCTCTAAACCTTTATATAATTTTCTTGAAAAAAATTCTGCATTTGACTTTGATGATATTTCTTTGCAGGCCTTTAATGCAATCAAGGAGAAACTAATTTCAGCACCAATTATGATTGTACCTGATTGGAGTCAACATTTTGAAGTCATGTGTAATGCAAGTAAATTTGCAATTGAAACAGTATTGGGACAAAGGCAAGACAAACTATTTAGGGCCATCTATTATGCAAGCCGAATATTGAATGAAGCTCAATTAAATTATACAACAACTGAGAAAGAGATGCTTGTTGTGGTGTTTGCTTGTGATAAATTTCGGTCTTACCTCATTGGTACAAAGGTGATAGTGTTCACTGATTATGCAGCACTTCGCTATTTGTTTGGCAAGAAGGATGCTAAGCCTAGGCTAATTCGTTAGATCCTACTTCTTCAAGAATTTAATTTGGAGGTTCAAGATAAGAAAGGAAGCAAAAATTCAGTTGCTGATCATCTCTCCCGGCTGGAGCAAGAAGAAGAAAGACCAGATTCAGTGATCCAAGAAACATTCCCTAATAAGCAGTTGTTTACATGTGAGATCAAGCTTCCTTCGTATGCTGATATTGTAAACTACCTAGCTTGTAAAGTACTGCCACCAGATCTTACTTAGCACCAACGCAAGAAGTTTCTGCATGATGTGAAATATTATCTTTAGGATGAGCCTTTGCTGTTCAAAAGATGCCCTGATCAAATCATTCGAAGATGTGTGCCAGAAGAAGAGATGCAAGCCATTCTCCATCATTGCCATTCATCATCATATGGAGGACACTTTGGAGTAACCCGAACAGTAGCTAAGGTACTTTAAAGTGGTTTCTTTTGGCCTTCTATTTTTCGTGATAGTTTTACTTTGGTGAAAACTTGTGACCGGTGCCAACATATGAGAAATATTTCAAGACGTTAGGAGTTACCATTGAAAAATATCTTGGAGGTTGAGTTATTTGATGTTTGAGGAATAGATTTTATGGTGCCTTTTCCTCCTTCTTTTGACTTGGTTTATATCTTGTTAGCAGTTGATTATGTGTCAAAATGGATGGAAGCAATTGCTACAACAACAAATGATGCAAAGGTAGTGCCCAAATTTCTGCATAAGAATATATTCACAAGATTTGGCACTCCACGAGCAATTATTAGTGACAAAGGGACCCACTTTTGCAACAGGTTGTTTGATAATCTTCTTTCTAAATATGGTGTGAAGCACAAGATAGCATTTGCTTACTATCCTCAAACTAATGGCCAAGCTGAAATTTCAAATCGAGAAATCAAGAACATCCTTGAGAATACGGTCAACACCAATAGAAAGGATTGGGCAAAAAAGCTTGATGATACTTTGTGGGCATACCGTACAGCCTTTAAAACACCTTTCAGGATGTTTCCTTACCGATTAGTGTTTGGAAAGGCATGTCATCTTCCTGTGGAGTTGGAGCATAGAGCTTATTGGGCTGTAAAAAAGTTTAATTTTGATTAAAGGCAGTAGGGGAAAAGCGACTTCTTCAATTGAATGAGATGGATGAGTTCCGGAATGATGCATATGAAAATGCAAAGATCTACAAAGAACGTACGAAGAAATGGCATGACAAACAAATTCTTAGGCATGAGTTTGCACCAGGACAGCAGGTTTTACTCTTCAATTCATGACTCAAATTCTTCCTGGGTAAGTTAAAATCAAGATGAACAGGTTCTTATACAATTGATAAAGTTTTCTCTTTTGGAGCAATAGACTTGAAGGATAAGACAGGAAATATATTCAGAGTTATTGGTCAGAGATTGAAGCACTACTATGGAGAACAAGTGGAGAGGAATTATGCATTTATTCCTTTTGGAGATCCTAATTGATGAATATTGAAAAGTCTAGCTGTAGACTTTAAAACAAGCGCTTATGGGAGGCAACCTATAGAACTTTCTTTTATTCTTTTATTTTTTTATTATCTTTATTTATTTTTTTAATAATTTGAATTTTGATGCGGGTTTATTTAGCATGAATAAAGAACTGAAAATTATAAACTATGGCTGATTCACCATGAAACCAGGAAAGTTCCTTTCATTTCTTTAATCATTTTCACTTTTGCATTACAACGATGATATTGTTTAGTTTAAGTTTTAGGGTGTAAACTCCTATAGTCATTTGGTCTTATTGTTTGTTATTTATTTTCTTTTACTTGTGATTTTATAAGTCTTGAGTTATTTGATTCTCTTACCAAGCATGTATTTGAGTAAGATTGAATTCTCTATGACTCTGAAATTTGTGATTGAAGATAGTTTTAAGAAAAATTTTCAAATTTTTTTTTTTTATATCAGACGGAGTTTTGTGGATACTTTGATTTAAATCTTTGACCCTGAACATAATTGAGCACATAGTCGTTTTTCTTTTATTCCATTTTGCTTATGAAGAGAAGAAGTTGAATTAACTGGAAGAGGGAAGTTCAATCTTACTTTGCTCTAGAATCCGTTGATGGATTATTGAGGCGAAATGCTAGTTGATACCAAATATTAAAGAAATGATCTAGGCAAATTTTTTTTTTTTTTTTTGTCATAACCAAAAAGCTTTTCCAGCCATCTTAAGTATCATGTCATCATTGCATAGTGTACCCCCTTGAGCCTTATTTTACATAAGCCTTTATTTGTTCTTTTAACTACATAAATCATTTCCGCTTTAAGCTTGAAAAACCATGAATCTACCTGTTATAGTTTGAGAAAATACTTTTGTGAAAATTTATATTTAAAGAGAAAGTTAGTTCAAAGAAAATGATTCATATTATGTTTGCTCTGTTTGATCAAAGTGTTAAAAAAGAAAGAAAGAAGGAAAGTGACCGGCGAAAAAAAAAAGCTGAAGTGGTTGGAAAAAAAAAAAGAAGCTGGAAAAAAAATTGAAGAAAAAACTCAATAAGTGGAGTGTGTATCACTTCATATTTTGTTAAAGGAGTAGATGGTATTGCTTCATTGATTACAGTAACAATAATGTCACCAGTATGAGCATATAGTCGAGAAATAGCTATGATTTGAACCATGTGGATATCTTTTTTATTGTTCTTTCCACCAAGTATTTTTCCAGTTTGCTTTAATTCTCCATATCCAGTTCTTTCTTAACCCTCATCATGTGGCTTGTCATTACAACCTTATTAAAGACCTTTTGATCTTTGATTTTAGTATTGACTACATTAGTGGAGATGATTTCTGAAAATTGGACTATTAGGTTAAATTTTGATAGAATTCTTCTGATTTTAGTTGTTCTACTTTTATATAAGTTTGCAGGTGATTTGAAGTTAAATTGACTATATCACATACACACTCAAGGTCTTAGTTTTAGGTTGAAGTAAACGCCTAACTCTTGCTTGACAAATTGCTAAATTGCTAAATTTTTTATTGATTTTCCTGCTATCTTTAATATTAAAAGAGTAAGATACGAGTAATGAAATCTAAATTCAGATCATAGTTTGGTGAGTGATGATACTTCTGTATGGGGTCTAGTTGATATTGCCTATAATAGTATTTTATTTTTGTTTGAGGACAAACAAAGTTGTAACTTTGTGGGTGTTTGATGACTTGTATAATCTAGTATATTTTATCTTCTTAACTTTAAACTTTAATATAATTTTATTTATTTTTTGTCGGTTTTATGCTTCATTGTTATCTTTAAATTTTATTTTAGATATGAAGAAATGAAAGATCTAAATTTTAATAGCTTATCATTTTTTGAATCTCTCTTTTAAATACAGGTTTATCTGAACATAAAGACAAGACTGAAAAGAGAAATCTAGAAAGGAAAAAATGTTGAAGATAGATATTCAAAAAGGCTGAAAAATTGGATGGAGTACAAAGAAGGGACATGCATGTGAGAAATTGATAGTTGGATTAGATATTGGAAAGGTTTCAAACGTACAAAATTCAAGAGTTGGAAAAAAAAAAGTATTCATCAAATTAAAAAAGAGAAGATGATCTGGGAAGTTGTACTTCATTCAATCTATTGGTTTAACTTACCATGTAGGACGTGCATGGGAATAAATTAATTGGCAGAAGTTATGATGGTTTGACTTGATCAATTAGTGCAAAAAGTAGCAGTTAGTTGGGATTTCTTTTGGCTGGCACAAATATACGTAGGAGTGGATAAGAGTTTTACGGAATGGGCCATTTTGGAATAGGACGTAGCAAGACGCAAGGCTTCCCTTGGAGAGATGCACGCACGTGGAATCAAGACAGAATGCAGCAGATTTTATTTTTGAGTTGTTTTGATAAGAGACGCGGCTTGCGGATCCAAAGGGACCGCAGTTGCTGGGAATTAATTGTTTTTTTTTTCGGTTTGGCTCTTAGGGAAGGAAAAACACGTATTCAAAAAATTAATTTTCTTTGATTTGGAAGAGGAGTTGCAACTTAGAGCTGTAACTGCAATGAGTATTTTTTAATGTTTATTTTCCTTCTATTATTTTTAGAAATATTATAGCGAATTCGTTTATGTTGAATTTAATTTTTAGCATGAACTAAATTTTATTTATTTTAGGAAAACGATATAATCTAGTTCTGAACTATGCTTGATTTTCTATGCTAATTTAAAGCAATTCTTTCTTTATTTATCTAATTTATTCTTAGTTTATTACTTCTAATTAACTGGTCATTAATTAGATGATTTTAATTTTGTGATTTGCTATCGAAAGAGACTAGGAAATTATAGGATAGATCTTGAATATTTCGGCATAGGTAAATGTATAGATTGAAAGACTTGTATGAACTTATGTAGTATTTAAATTATTAGTATTATTGCTTTATTAATTTGCATACTCTTGTGTAAAATGATGAATAAGAATAATTTCCAATTAACTATCGAAAGTGACTTTTGGATGAATTAGAAATTTGCTAATAAACAAAAAGAATTAAATTATATTAATTAAATGAGTAAAGCATAGTGAGGAATTAGGTGAAATTGATTTTCTAGAAGTTTTATTTCCAATTAATTTGATCTTCGAACATCATTTTTATTTTCCTGTGCGTATTTTTCTTTGAATTGATTTTATTTTAAACTGCAATTACAAAAATCTTAAGTGACTTCTCTAGATAAAATCAAGATTAGTATAATTTTGAAATTTGTCAAAAGTAAGTTACCAATCCTTGAGGACGATTCTCTTCTTATCACTTTACTATAAAACTGCGAGACTGTGCACTTGCAGTGTTGCACCGATTAAGTTTTTGGCGTCGTTGCTGTGGATTGATTTATTCTTATTTTTTTCCAATATCGATATAAAGTAATCTTGGTTTCAATTTAGAATTTATTTTTATATTTTATTTTTTTGCTCTACAGGTTTGTTTTTGATGTTGGATGCGCCGTCTTAGATCTCGTGACATTACTCCTTTTGATCCGGAGATTGAAAGAACTCTTAGATCACGAAGAAAAAATAAAATACTAGCCATGGCTGATGAACAACATGCTGCACTGCCACGCACCTTGAAGGATTATGTACGGCCAGTTGTAAATGACAACTACTCGGGTATAAGACGCCAGACCATTAATGCCAACAACTTTGAGCTCAAACCAGCCTTGATTAGCATGGTGCAGAAAGCCCAATTTAGCTAGATCTCGTGACATTACTCCTTTTGATCTGGAGATTGAAAGAATTCTTAGATCACGAAGAAAAAATAAAATACTAGCCATGGCTAATGAACAACATAATGCAATGCCACGCACCTTGAAGGATTATGTACGGCCAATTGTGAATGACAACTACTCGAGTATAAGACGCCAGACCATTAATGCCAACAAACTTTCAGCTCAAACCAGCCTTGATTAGCATGGTGTAACAAGCCCAATTCAACGGATCGCCATTTGATGATCTCAATATACATTTGGCAATGTTCTTGGAGATTTGCGATATTGTATAGATCAATGGTGTTACTGAAGACACCATTAGATTGAGTTTGTTTCTTTTTTCTTTGAAGGACAAGGCTAGAGGTTGGCTACAATCTCTACAACCGGGAAGCATCACTAGTTGGCAGAACATAAGTGAAACGTTTTTTGCTAAATTCTTTCCACCTACAAAAACAGCTCAACTCAGGAGTGAGATTGGTCAATTCAAGCAAAATGATTTTGGGTCACTCTATGAAGCGTGGGAAAGGTATAAGGATTTGATTCGACGCTGCTCCCAACATGGATTGTCAGATTGGTTGCAAGTTCAAATGTTCTATAATGGGTTAAATGGGTAAACTCGAACTATAGTCGATGCTACTTCTAGTGGAACTTTGATGTCAAAGACAACCGAGGGTACTACTTCTCTTTTGGAAGAAATGGCCTCAAACAACTATCAATGGCCAATTGAAAGAACTATGGCTAAGAAAGTTGCTGAAATTCATGAATTGGAGCCGATAGCAGCCCTTTCAGCTCAAGTTTCTACTCTATCTCATCAGATTTCAGCTTTGACAACCCGAAGGATACTGTACACAACCCATCTCCTCTCTCCCTATCCGCCGGACACATGTACACAACCCATTCGTGAAACCCATGTATGGGTTGTGCACGTGTGTCCGGCGGAGAGGGAGAGAGGAGCTGGGTTTGGTGGGGGTTGGTCGTCGGTGAAGGGAGAAGGCCGTTGGTGAGTTGTGGTGGCCTGGGGAGGCGGTGTATAGCGGTACATGGGTGGAGAACCCATGTGCTATACCCATTTTTGGGTTGTGCTACCATAGTGAAAAGAGAGGCTTACAGGGGAGGAAAATGGCGTGGAGGTGGTCACTGGTGGTGGCAATGACTAAGGGTGGCTAGCGATGAGGCTGAGCTGGAGGAGAAGAGAATCGGCTAGGAGGAGAAGAGCTTTCCGTCGAGCTGGGATCAGAAAGGGAGGGAGAGAGAGAGAGAGAGAGAGAGAGAGAGAGAGAGAGAGAGAGAAGTAAGGATGAAAAGGCTAGAGGCTTGGGTATTTAATTCAGATACTTCGTCTTGGGATTTTCAAAATGATTTAATGGTGAGTTTTAAATACTGATTTGAAAATGCGTAAACATTGATTTAACTTAAAACACTGAGAGGAATTAAGATAGAATATTTTAAACCAAATTTTAGTTTATAAAATATCATCATTTAATTCTTCATCATTTATTAAATGATGAAGTGTTGCTAATTATCTTTTAAGAAAATAAAACCATTTAATTAAATTAGAGTTTTTAACATAAATTTAATCTCGTAATATTTTTAAATGACTGAAGTCATTTAAATTAAAGAATTTTTCACAATTATAATATTTTTGGAGCTCTTCAAAAATATTATAATTGTTTTTATTTAAAACTAGGCTTGGTTAGATAATACTGGAAATATCACATATAAACATTCTCAGGACATTTAAAAATTATTTGGTAAATTTAAAAACATGCCATCGACACTTGGCACACAGAACGAGACTTGTAACCATGAGAGAAAGAAGGAGCGGGATGTTACACGGCACAACCAATCAGACTACATAAAACAAGTTAGTGTACAAATATATTTAAATCTTAATAAATTCTTTGAAAAATTACTTACAATGATGGAAGGGAATCTCTGGAAGATTAAGGGTGCGCAAGAATAGGGGTGGCGCCCAAAGTGGCGGAGAAATAGTGGATAGTGCTTTTCCAAGGGCTGGCCATGGGTCTCAAAGAATGGAAAATGGAGAGGGAGCTAAGGGGAGGTCGTGGCTAGGCATGGAGGAGCTAAAGAGGTCATGGGTGGTATGGTGTGGTGGCGGGCTACCTCATGGCAGCGCCAAGGCCATGCAAGAAGAAGAACCCATTTTGGGTTGTGAGTGATGGAGGGGGAAGGGGCTACCGTGAGGGAGGGAGAAGGTGTTGGGGGTTCGTGGAGCTCGATGGTGGCTTGAGGAGGCGGTCCACAGTGGGCCTAGCAGTGGATCTAGGTTGTGTGAGAGAGAGGGAGAGTGGGGGGAAGGTGGAGGCACAGCTGGGAGTTGGGAGGCTAGAGGGGTGTTGACAGTGAGGGAAGAACTGGAGGGCAGTGATGCGGTGGCTAGGTGATAGCGAACATAGGAGCTGGTTTGTTGAACTCACGATTTTATGTGCGCGCGTGGGAGAGAGCGGCGGCGAGATGGAGGTTGGACTCGGTAAAAGTGGGTTATCGGTGAGGTGGGGTGGTGTTTGGTCGGGCTGGGTTGAGAGAAGAGGTTCGGAGGAGAAAGAGAAAGGGAGTTGTTGCACGGGCTGAAGGAGAAGGAAGAGAAAAAGAGAAAGCAAAAGAGGAAGAAAGGAAAAAGAAAAAGCCAAGAAAAAAGAAAGAAAAAAAATTAGATCTAGGCCTTACGTTTTTTATCTTAAAACTGATCTAAAGAAGATGATGAAAACGATAGCTGAAGTTAAAAACTCAATAACTAAGTAAAATAAATTAGTAAAATTCAACAATAAAAATTATTTAAAATTAAGAGCCACTAAATAATAAACAGTAATTAATAATAATAATAATAATAAGGGCTATATGTTGACAGCAACCATTTGGGCTCCTCTCTTTTAGAAAGGTGAGGCTTTTCTCTCTAGTGTTCTGAGAACATAGAGATTTCTCTCTTGAACGTAGTTCGAAGAGGCTAGGATTGTGAGTCTCGTAGAGGGCTGGTTTGCTACACAAGTGTTGGTGCTGAATTATTCATGGTAGAGGAACTGTACAACCTCTGTGCAGGTCTACAGCTTACAGAGGAGGAAAAGCAGGTAATCCACGTTCTAGTGGAGGAAGTTCTTTTATCCATTGAAAAAAGCAAGAGATGCCTGGCTGCCCTTGTAGTAGCTGATAAGGAGGTTAATAAAGGAGCTTTTCGGGCCACGATGTGTAAAGCATGGAAAGTGGAAGGCCAGGTCTCTTTCAAGGACCTCGGCTCCAACAAAGTCCTGATAGAGTTTCAGAAAGCCTATGAGAAGGAAAGGGTCCTAGAGGGAAGGCCTTGGTCTTTTGACAGGTCCCTTGTGTGCTTGTTCAACTGTTAAGGATGTTTGGCACCGAAGGATTTTGATTTTAAGTTTGAACCTTTCTGGCTACAACTGCACGATCTTCCCTTTGCAGGCATGAATAAAACTATGGGAGAGAAGGTGGGGGCGGCAGCTGGAGAGGTTCTTTCAATAGATGTAGATGCAAGTGGCATGGCATGGGGAAGCTATCTAAGAGTCAGAGTGCAGCTGGACATTACAAAGCCCCTTATCCGTGGCAAAGTCCTGAGCATGGGAGGAAAAAGTTACTGGATACCTTTCAAGTACGAAAGGTTACCAATTTTCTGTTTTAAGTGTGGGGCAATCAAGCATGAAGCATTGTCTTGCTCAAGATCTCACTTGGGTGGAAAACCACGAGAGGAAGTTGCTATGCAGTATGGATCCTGGCTTAGAGCCAGTTCCCAGCAAAGAACCTCACAGTTTTTTGGCAAGAAAGGAGGTGATTTCGAGAATTCAGGCAGTTGGCGCCAAAACATTTCTGATGATAGTAGGTATGACAAAGATGGGATGGGACAGAATGATCATGGCAACAGCCAGCAGATCTAGAGCAAGCCGATATGGGGAGCTCTGACAACTACCAACTCAGTGGACTTTTACATGGCAAGGATAGCAAGTACAACACCAACACCCAATATGACATTCCCAACACCCAGGTAAGCTGTGATAGCCTTGGAAATACACACGTGACCAAAGAGGGTGCCAGAGACCACGTGCACTCTAATTTAGTCCCACCCAACCAAGTCCTGGCTGCGAGGCAAGAAGGTCTACACAGTACAAGTCCCCCCCATAGACACCCCTCAGGTCAGCTCTCCCTCTCAAAACTCTCCCATTAAACAAGTTAGAATGAGTCACCATAAAGGACCCATGTGGAAAATAAGAGCTAGGAGCCTGGGCCAAAAGGGAGTACAGGACCTCTCAAAGGTCCAGGAACCTCCTGATGTTCCCATGTTTGAGGTCAATGACAGAAATAATAAGAAAAGGCCAGGCAAGGAATGGCATGGACTCATTATGACTAGAAGGAGAGCAAAGCAAGCTAAAATGGCAGTGGCTAGTGTCCAGCCCTACCAACCCCCATGAAACACTTAGCTTGGAACTGCCGAGGGCTTGGGAACCCTCGGACAGTTCGTGAACTTCACCTCTTGGTGAAGGAGAAGAGCTCGGATGTGATTTTTCTTTGTGAAACTAAATGTAAAAGAGAGAGAATTGAGTCCATCAGGGACAGGCTTAATTTTGAATCCTGCTTTTCAGTGGATAGTAATGGTAGGAGTGGTGGTTTGGCTTTTATTTGGAAGAAAGACATGGAGGCCGAGTTAGACTCATATTCACAACACCATATTTCCATCTCTGTTAAATCTGATAATATGAGCAATAAAATGATCTTAACTGGTTTCTATGGCCTACCTGCAACTGCAAAAAGAAGTGAAAGTTGGGACCTTTTGAGACTAATCCATACCAACATCAACAACCCTTGGCTGTGTGTAGGAGATTTTAATGAAATCCTCTTACAAGAAGAACAAATAGGCTCTAATGCTCGCCCCTTCCAACAAATGGAGGATTTCAGAGTGGCTCTAGCTGAATGTGGATTGAATGATATTGGCTATATTGGCTCCAAGTATACCTGGTGTAATAAGAGGGAGGGTGAAGATTTCACTAAGTTTAGACTGGATAGAGCATTAGTAAATGAGGATTGGCTGAACACCTATGCTATTAACCAGACATATGTACTCCCAGGCCAATGCTCGGACCATAACCCTCTCTTGATAGTGTGTGTGAATCCTGACCAAGAAGTTGTCCCAAAACAGAAGATTTTCAGGTATGAAGTAGCTTGGGAAAAAAGAGAGGGCTCTAGTGAACTAGTACAAGATGCGTGGAAACAGAATTTCTTTGATAGGATAAAGATCTCATATGTTAGGAAAATGATGGATTTATGCAGAAACAAACTCAAGTCCTGGAGCAAAGAGGCATTTTGAAACCATAAGAAGCTTCTAACTCAAAAAAGAGAAGCCTTAAGACAGCTACAAGAGTCTGATCTAGGCCATCAGAGTTGCCAAATTAAATCTGTTCAAAGAAAGTTAGATGGACTTCTGGAAGAGGAAGAGCTGAAGTGGAGACAAAGAGCCAAGCAAAGGTGGTTGAAAGATGGAGATAGGAACACCAAGTTTTTCCATAAATGTGCTACTCAAAGAAAAGAAGTAAACTTTATAAAGAAGGTTGCCACTGAGGAGGGTGTGTTAGTATATAATCAGGAACAGGTAGCCAAAGCCTTCCATCTCTTCTACCAGAACCTTTTTACCACCTCAGAACCATCGAGTATAGAAGCAGCTCTGCAGTCTTTCCAGCCTTCATTCAATGAAGAAATGAATGCTTTATTAGCTCAGGAGTTTACAGAAAATGAAGTGATCACAGCTGTTAAAGGCATGAACCCACTGGGATCTCTTGCCCTAGACGGGTTCCCAGCTGCCTTTTACCAACATCATTGGGACACTATTGGTAAGAAGGTCATAGAAGCAGTTCTTGAAGCCCTCAACCACAGAAAGGGTATTAGTGAGCTCAATCAGACCTATATAACTCTGATCCTAAAACAGAAATCCCCTCAAGCAGTGACAGACTATAGACCCATTAGCCTATGCAATGTTTTATACAAGATCATCTCGAAAACAATTGCTAATAGGCTCAAACTCATCCTGCCCAACATTATCTCCCCAACTCAGAGTGCTTTTGCTCCAGGGAGATTAATCTCAGATAATTTGGTTGTTGCTTATGAGCTGTTGCACACTATGCAAACCAGATTAAAAGGGAAAATGAATGGTTTTATGGCCTTAAAACTCGACATGAGTAAGGCCTATGATCGTGTGGAGTGGGTTTTCTTGCAAAGAATCATGGAGAAGATGGACTTTGCTGACAGATGGATAAGCTTAGTGATGGAATGTGTATCTACTGTTAGTTACTCACTGCTAGTCAATGGATGCCCTCAAGAACCTTTCTCACCTTCTAGAGGAATCAAACAGGGAGATCCTCTATCTCCCTACCTTTTTATAATCTGCTCGGAATTCTTAAGCCACAGCCTCAACCAAGCTGAAATGCAAGGCCTTGTTTCTGGGATCCCAGCAATCAGAGGGGGTCTACATGTTACTCACCTTCTATTTGCAGATGATAGTCTGGTTTTTTGCAAATCAAACCCAGCTGAGTGGAGTAGGCTACAGCAAGTCCTTAGCAAGTATGAACAAGCCTCTGGTCAAAGGCTGAACCTGGACAAAACCTCTATATTCTTCAGCAACAACACTAAGATAGAGGTGCAACAAACCATCCTCCAACAAGCAGGGATTAAAGCCTCTGGTCCATTTGATAAGTACTTGGGTTTACCATCCTATATTGGAAGACAAAAAACAAAAGCCTTCAGTTCATTGCTAGATAGAGTCAAATCAAAAATGGCAAATTGGAAGATTAGTGTGCTGTCCCAAGCTGGTAAAGAGACCTTGCTAAAATCTGTATTGCAGTCAATTCCAACCTATAGCATGGGTATCTTTAAACTTCCCAAGTCTATTATAAGATGTCTCAACCAGTTGCTGCAGTCCTTCTGGTGGGTTCAGAAAGATAACAGGTCGAAAATACACTGGCTGAGTTGGCAGGCCCTTGGAAAACCAAAGAAAGAAGAGGGTCTAGGCTTTAGGGACTTTGAGTATTTTAACCTTGCTTTGTTGGCCAAACAAGGATGGAGGATTATCAAAAATCCATCATCCCTTGTAGCTCAGATCCTAAAGGCTAAATACTACCTGAATTTAGAGTTCCTCTCAGTCAAACCAAAGGCTAGTGATTCATTTGTTTGGAGGAGCTTTCTTTTAGCAAGATCTGTTCTAAAGGAGGGACTTATGTGGAGACTAGGAGATGGACAGAAGGTGAAGATTTGGCAGGATAAATGGCTACTATGCCCCTCCGCCTATAGAGTGCAATCTCCTGTTACCATCCTCAACGCTGATGCAACAGTTTCTGAGCTTATTAACCGAGGCACAATGCAATGGGATCTATCTCTCATCCAAGCTATTTTTTTAGAAACTGAGGCAAGCTCAATTTGCAAGATGACCCTTAGCCCATGTAGGAACCAAGATGTATTGACCTGGAGGTGCTCAAACAATGGTAGATTCACAGTGAGAAGTGCTTATCACTTACAAGGCTCCATCAGAGAAGACAGCAAAGGCCAATCCACAGAAAAACAGTGCTCTTCAGACTTCTGGAACAAGATATGGGGCATCCAAGCTCCTTAAGCCACTAGAGCCTTCCTGTAGAGGGCTGTAAGGGAGTCCCTTGCTACGAATCTGAATCTATTTAAGAGAAAGGTGTTGAAGTCTCCATCATGCCCAATATGTCTCAGGTATCCTGAATCAGTCTCACATGCTCTCTGGACCTGTGCAGCAGCTCAAGACGTGTGGTCAAAAGGCTCAAGAAGGGTTCAGAAACTGGACATCCTAAATGGCTCATTCAAAGCAATCCTAGTGCCACTATGGAACCAGCTGTCTAAGAGAGAACTTACAGAAGTTGCAGTAACGGCTAAGGCAATTTGGCAGAGGAGGAATACCTGGATCTTTAAGAATAAATTTTAATCCCCTTCTCAGGTGTCAAAGCAGGTTCAGGCTGAGATGGTAGCCATTGATTCTTGGTTAGGAAGCGGGGTAAAGCAGGTTAAGCACCAAGCGGCACCTGGTTCTAAATGGTCTGGTCCTCCACCAGCTTTCTTCAAAGCCAATTGGGATGCAGCCATTGATAAGGATAATTCCAAAGTTGGGATTGGGGTGATTGTAAGAGACTCAGAAGGTTTAGTCATGGCCTCTCTATGTTCTTCAATTACTCTAGCTCCTGATCCTTTGCTTGGGGAAGCGGCAGCAGCCCTGAGAGCCACCACCTTGTGTGCTGAACTGGGTTTAACTCATATTGTCTTAGAAGGTGATGCTCTCAATATGGTTCAGGCTGTCCAAGGTGAGGAAGAAAACTGGAGCGCTGTTGGTATGGTAATTAGAGATGTCATGTCCTTGTTGTCAAGGGTTCAAGAGTGGTCAATTCATCATATTCCTAGAGAGTTAAATGTAATTGCCCATACTCTAGCAAAGTATGCTCTGACTTGTTCAGAGGATTGTATCCTTCTAGAGGATTACCCTTCATGTATCCAGCATTTATTCTAATGAAATGCAGTAGATCATTTCTAAAAAAAAAAAAAGTAATTAATAATAAGAAATGCACCTTAAAATAAATTACACAACTTAAACAGTAAAATGATAAAATAATACAATAATAATAATCAAGTTAAATAAATGAACCAGTAAAATAATTAATAAAATAACTAATTAAAAAAAAAAAGGGATGTAAAAAAAAGGCAGGCTATATAATGTACATTGCGAATTTTGCAGCCATATGTGCTATCTTCTATAATTATTATATATATTTCTTAGGCCTGTGCAGAAAACGAAATGGGCCCGGTCCAGCTGACGAAACCGATCCGACCCACCCGATAAAGATGAGTGGAAATTAGATTCGGGTTCAACATCATCCAAGCCCCTATTTAGCAGACGAAATCACAGCCCGATAACCTCTTTGTCCGGGAAAAAAAACCATAGCCCTCTCTCTCTCTCTCTCCAAGATCTCTACTCCTTGGGTTTTCTAGGGACTTGTGATTTTGAATAGAGTTGGATGAGTGCTGCTAGATTTGCAGTTCGTTCAGATTTGTTGCTGTTGCTGTTGCGATTCGTTCTATTGGTCTTTATAGCGATGAGAAATGCAAAAGCAACACATGCTTTTCCAGACTGAAGATCCCGCTGTTTTTTTTTTTTTTTTTCTTACTTTGTGATGAAAATGTTTTTTAATGATGGGAATTTTTTTACATTTTTGAAAAATATTTAAAATGTTTAAAAAACTACATAATACAAAGCAAAAATATAAAATTTGCCTCGGGACTGGGATCCCCGGACCCATTCGTGGCTGTACAGCCACTCTATATCGATTACTCGGTTGCGTGGTCGGAGACCGATTTCTTATCCATTCATCCTAACGAAAAATCGTGGCATTTGTCTGAACGATCCGTATTCCTCCTTTTAGTGGCTGGTTTGCTGTTTTTGGTTTGAAATAAAGAATAAATCTTTGCTTTAAAAGACCCATATCTTCTTATTTTTCATACAATACTCGGAATCGTATATCGATGGTAAATTTCTTTACTTGGCACCATTTTTAGTGGCTGTTTTTTTATTACTTTTTGAAACAAATAATAAACCTTAGCTTCAACAGGGGCATTAGGATTAACACTGTACTTGAATGACATTGTCTTGTTTCCATTGGCATGGTGGGTGGTTTTTCTCTGTGATGATGAAAATGATGACGAGTTGGTCTCTATATCCATTCAACTTGACGACAAATAGAGGCATTTGTCTGATGGTAAACCCCCTTTTGTAGGGAAAGCCATGCAAATAAGAAACGAATGCTATCGTACAGATATAATATTTAGAGAAGATGTATTTGCAATCATGAATTGTACAATCACGAAGTAATCATCTTAGAAAAAGTAAATAAAATATAAAATTCACATAAAAAAATAAATTTTTTAATACTAGATCTCACTCTTTTTCAAAACGATTATGTGATATATACACATTTTACGATTATATGTAAAATTACTTTAATATTTATGAGAGCTATTTTGTTGGCACAATTAGCTGTTTAAGTAGACGAACATTACCCATTTGGGGTTGGTGGGGGACTAATGCCATTAACGTTATGCTTAACAGTGTTGTGTTATTACTTTGAGACCCATTTATGACCCATGTTTCTAAGCGTCTCAAGTACTTGTCTATAGGAAAAATCAGAACTGTAGGCACAATTCCTGAAGGTGAATCTCAAGCCATAGAGCCAGAGGAGCCACCTTATGTGGCTTTTGCTTTTGTTAGTGTAAGTTGAGACTATAAGATTCAGTGCATCAAAGCTTGAATAGAAAGCCTTTGTCTGGGAATCCCTGATGCTATATTTTCTGTTTTATGTTAATCCTTTCTCATTGTGATCTCTTTTCTCTTAAGAGTTTGGAAGGAAGAGCATCACAACTGAAACCAGGCCTGATGCGGTAAGACATATAGCTTTTCGTATATAGTGTACCAGTTGCTTGGAATGTTGGAATGTTTGGATCGGTTTCAAACAATGAGATGCACATTCCTTTCCGCTCTAGTTATTATTTGTGTAGCTTTATTCATAGGAAGTGCATTTGTAGTCACTGAAATCTTATCATTTATTATATAAACTATGTTACTATAAGGAAAATTACTTTAAAAAATCTGGACAACAATTATATCCATGCAATGTTAATTACTCACATTCAGTGATAAATTTCACATATGAAATAATAATTTGATTAGGCTCACAGCTGATTTTTTTTTTATTTTTTTTTAACTATCCATGAGTGTTTTACACAGAATTCAGTTTTTTTTTTTTTTTAAATGTCATCTATGAGTGTTTTACATAGATTTCAGAAAAGAGAAAAAAAGATTACCATCTAGAACGTTTTTGCACAGACTTCAAGGGAAAAAAATAATTATTGCTCACTGTTTGTATTTTTAATAAAAAGTTTTTATTTTTTAGAACCGAAGTTAAATGATACAAAGCAAAATCCTATAATGTCTACAAAGCGTAGCAATTTCGAAAGGAACGCTGCCGTGATTCCTCTCGCCCCAGACTCTCTCCCTTCTCTCATAACAAACAAAAACCCTAACCCTAAATCACCTGAATGTCGACGGGGGGTGGGAGCTTCGGCTCCCCCTCTCTTCCCTTCTCTTCCCTCCCCCTCCCTTTCTCTTTTTGTTTTCTATTTTCTGTGTTTTTTTTTTTCTGTTTTTAGTTGTGTTTTCAGGCAAATAAGGGTGGAGTGCCGCCTGGGTCATTATAACCACCGACTGCTAACACGCACCCCGCTAGGATGTTGGCCAGCCGCCGATCTTCAAGTCCACCAAACGCGGCGCCAAACGGAGTGGCGCGTAGCCCGCACGCCCAGGACGTAGTCTCGGATCGCACCAGAGCGTAGCCGCCACGCGCCACCGAGGAGCCACCAGCTGATTCAAATCTTGGATTTTCTGGGATCTCCGACTCCGGGAAAACATAGACCGACCGTCGGCACTCCTCCATGAGGGGTTTTGTTTCTCTTGCACCATAACCTCTGTTTTGTTTTCCGTCCCTCTTTGCCAGTGTTGTTTTGGTGTTTGTTTTTTATCTGTGTCTTAACCGAGCAGGGTGAGGAGTGTTTTGATTGGTCACAATTGGGGCTAGTGCTAGTCGAGAGTGGCGAATGAAGTTATGGCCAGTGGACGTACGGCCGATCTCTGCAGTGAAGGTTTTTGTGGTCCATACGCGAACTGGGTACTCATGCCGTTTCTGGGCTCGTGATGCCGATGTCTGCGGAGGGTGTGCTGTCGAGGCTCTTGCCCGTGCTTGTGTTTATGTTTAGGTTGTTTTGTTTTTTTTATAGTGTAGTATTATGTAGTTTTTTGCTTATTCTGTAGTAATGGGCTATTGGACTTAGTGTCCATAGCAGTAATTCCCTTTCTCTATCTCCTTAGGGGGATGGAGGGGCTTGTCACTCTGTTTATTCAGAGTGCATTTCTCTCTCTTCAGAGAGTTTTAGAAGTTAAGATAATGTCCGTCACTTTGTGTGTGTGGATACTCCGGAGCAGATGCGTAGGTTGGCTTATAGTCTGGTTTTTCCTGTATTGATAAGTCACATTTGTAACTTCGTCTTGATGAATAAATTCACCTTTTCAAAAAGCGTAGCAATTTCTTTTAAATAAAAAAAGAGTTTCACCATTGAGGCTGGACGTTAGAATTGTAACTTTTATTATCATTTCTTTCGGTAAACGTCCCCCTCTTAATTGCTTGCTAAATATGTTAATACAGTGAAAATATTTTATTTTATTTCATTTAATTTTATTTTATTATTATAATTTTTTAAATTTTTATAAAAAATATAATAAATAATTTAATTTTTTAAAATCTCTAAACAATAATAATATTAAGAAATAATATTTTATTCAATTTTTAACTTTTATATTAATTTATTCTATTTAATTTCAACTGAAACGGCACGCTTTCTAATTTTAAACTTTATTGCTCTAACGTCATTCGATCACTATTCATTCCTGCCTTATGCACTCTGTTTTATTATTCTAAAGGGTCAGGCTATTATGCCGCCTGATCCGTTGGGCGTACTGCCCAGCATTTTTTTTTCATTTTTTATTACAAAATTTTTTAATCACTTTTATTAAGTAAAAAAAAAATACGTCAATACACATAAAATCACTTTCTTAATCACTAAGTAAGAAAAAAAAATTTTGTTTTTGCCCAACTGTCAAACTGGGCGGTTCATTTGGGGCGGCATAGAGGCTTTATTCTATTCCAAAGTATTGGTTTTCTACGAGATGGGTTTTCAGGCAATATTTTATTACTCTTAATAGGCTTCTCAATTTTTTTGAACATAGAAATGTGGTAATTGCCTATTTTAGGTACAAGAGAGAGGCTTAATATTGATTGTTATAGTATGTTATTTGAGCATAGGATATGGTTTTTTATATATTGCATATTTTGGTTTAAGCATGAGAAATAAGGTTAGATAGAATTGCAACAAAATTTAAGGTTTTGGCCTATACATGTTTCGGTATATGCATGTTTGACCTAGTTGTAATGTGTTTTAAAATCTTCTAATTAGATTTTTAGATTTAGGACAAAATATACATGATGAATGTAAATTTTGGTGAGAGTTTTAGAGTTATGATGTAAAATCCTTAAGGTTGGGATAAAATGGTCAATTTACTCCAAGTCACAATTTTATGTTTCCAAACTGGTAGTTAGGAGTTTCTAACGTTTAGAAATTTCTCCTTACAGTTTGTTGTAATTCATGCATTTAATTTGTTAAGTTTCGCTCACTATAAAATTAGTTTCTAACTTACCGTCAGGATATTGTGTATCTATATTGGGAAGCAAATAGTTGCTTATGTTCTTATAAATGACATGATATGCCATGTCACGACATGTTTATTTGTTACACATTTTATCATGTCACAAACTATTTATCTGTTACACATTTTATTATGTCACAAAATGTTTATTTGTTACACATTATGCCATGTCACAAAATGTTTATATGTTACACATTATTCCATGTCACAAAATAGTTATCTATTTCATGTTATGTTATGTCACGAAATGTTCATCTATTTCATGTTATGTCATGTCATTCATTTAACGTACATGTCATGGTACGTTACATTAGGTCATCTATCTTTTCATTTTATGTCACGTCATGTCTCGAGTACATTGTGTCTAGAAAATAGTTTTTCCACTTCAAGTCAAATCTGTTTATATTTGTCACGACCTAGAGTGTTAGGATGAGGTAATATCTTAGTCAAACTCCTTTGTTAATGCTGGAGTATCTAAATTAGTGTGAAATTTATTGGATTGACAAAGTACAGTCAACAGGTTTCGAATGTGGCCTAATTAACTAATCACCAAAGGGAAGTCAGGCACCAATGCTGATGGTGCCACCCACATGTTCAATGTCATGCTATACATACTCATGCTATTATGTTTTTTCTAGCAGGTACAGATATTTGTGAACCAATACATATATTAATGCACTCACAGCTGATGCAAATACATATGACGTGATGCGGTATCGGCAGGGACACATGGCTCAAGCAGAACCATGTAGCACCCATATGTTCACGTTTATTAATCATATTTAATTATTAAATAAAATTCAATGTTCATGTATTTCACATTCATGTTCATTTTATTTCAAGCTCAAGTTTAGTTTCATGTTCAAGTTTAGTTTCAAGTTCGATCTATTTTCAAGTTCAATTCCTGTCACTTTTAAGTCGTGTAAGCATATCCCATGTTATTTATCAAGTCATGTCAAGCTTATTTATGATCATGTTATGCATTCATGCTTTTATTATCATGCATGCATCTCTAAACTGTTAGTTTAAGTTCTTTGTTAACTTAAGGAGATTTGTAATTAAATCTCACTATCGTAGTCCCAACTATCATTTCACTCAAAATGGTAGATCATGTATTAGGACCAGGAGACAAACCAAAGGTTGACCGACTGAAGACAGTCAATTAGGCAACTAAGGCATGACACAGAGCTTGTAGCGTCCATACTAAGATTTATCATTAGTATTATGGCATCTCTAACAGAGTTGCGTGAGCCACTCGATAGATTAGCCTAGTAGGTATTTTCACTTATGCTTGTACTAAGGAGTCTTGTCTCCCATAGTCTTGTGATACAGATCTTTTGGACTTATGCTGTAATTTTGAATGTCTATCACATTCAGTTTATGAATTATGTTTCAATGTTTTCAGGATATATCTCATTAGGTGCATAGTATTGTTTAAAAAAAAAATTATCCGCTATGAATATTGCATATTGCTAGATGCATACTAGGTGCATTACATCTTTAATTGTCATGAACAGGGGCATGTAACCCTGTGTTTCATGTCTCAATGCTTCAGAGTCCATCTGATCCCAAGCAAAATCTGGGGGCATTACATATAAGACCACCCCAGAAAGGTCAATGTGGTAACTGATGCATTGAGTCGCAAGAGTAGAATGGAAGATTCGTGAGTACCATCACCAGAACAAAGATCTCTTTTTAAAAGTATGAGGAAATTGTTGATCGATGACCGAAGTGAGGAAGTAATTTTGACCTTAGTCCAAGAGTTCATTCTATTTAATTGGGAAGATCTGAAGAACTGTAAAAGAGAAGACAACAAGCTTATGGAAGTCATCAGAAAAGTTGAGAAGTCTGAAGGACCAAAGGACTTAAGTGTTAGAGAAGAAGGGACTTTATATTGCAAGATCTAGAGAGTGATCCCAGTTGATCAGGAGTTGAGAGACAATGTGTTAAGGGAAGCTCATAACACTACCTATACAGCCCATCATGGTAGTACAAAGATGTACCAAGATTTGAAGCATCACTTTTGTTGGGATAGAATGAAAAAGGATGTGGTAGAATTTGTATACAAATGTTTTGTTTGTAGACTTGTTAAAGCAAAATATCATAAGCCGACAGGTGTGTTACAATCATTGTCAATTCCATAATGGAAATGGAAAGACATCTTGATGGATTTTGTAGTAGGGTTTTTCGATAACTGCAGCTGGAAATAACATTATTTGGGTGATAGTTGACTGTTTAAGCAAGGGCGTCTATTTCATACCTATCGAGAATATGGATTCTTCGGAGAGATTAACTAGGATTTATGTGTCAGAAATGATCAGACTACATGGAGTACCAAGGATTATCGTGTCAGACGGAGACCCTCATTTCATGTCTTGGCTTTGGCAGAGTTTACAGAGTTTGATGGGCACCAATCAGAAATTCAACAGCGCCTACATCTTAAACTGATGAATAGACCGAAAGGACGATCCAAACTCTAGAAGACATGCTTAGGGTCTGTTTTTTGGAGCATTAAGAAAATTGGGAGAAGTAGCTACCTTTGGTAGAGTTTGCTTACAACAACAACTCCAGACCACCATTTAGATGGCACCCTATAGATCTTTGTATGGAAGAAAGTGTTGATCCCCGTTATATTGGGACGATGTTGGGAAAAATAAGCTAACTGGACCGAAAGTCCTGCAGGAAATAAAGCACCAAGTCCTAATGATCAAAGAATGGATGAAGACGGCACACGGCACATAGCCAACAAAAGTGCTATGCCGACAACAGAAGAAGCAATCTTGATTTTAAAGTTGCAGATTGGGTCTATGTGAATGTATCTTCAATGAGGGGAGTGACTTGATTCATTATTAAAGGAAAGTTAAGTCTGAGATACGTGGGACCATGTGAGATATTGGAAAAAGTGAGGGTAGTTGCTTATCATTTGGAGTTATCAACTAATATCTATGGAATCCATAATGTCTTCCACATGTCCTCATTGAAGAAGAGCTTTGGGAAACACTAGCAGTCGTAGACCTTGAAAGCATACCTTTGCAATCCAACCTAACCTATGAGGAAAAACCAACACAAATCATTGATCAGAAGGAAAAGGAATTGTGTACCTGTAAGATTGCATAGTTTAAAGTACTTTGGTAAAATAATAATGTTCTAGAAGCAACTTGGGAGAAAGAAGTGGATATGAGAGCCAAGTACCCTCATTTTTTTGGATCTTAGCATAGTTTTAGATTTTGTCTGTAATTACAGCTCTGCCGATTTTGTGTTTGCTTTTGTATGGGTTGCATTGCATCGGTCAATCATTATACTTCATTTGTTTGGATATCAAATAAAGTATATGTTTCATCTCATACCTATTGTGGAATAGTGTAGGTTGTGCTATGAGTTTTGTTTTCCATCTTTAACTCTATCTTATGCAGTCTCCATAGCATGCAAGCGAAAGATTGCTAGGAAGTCAACACTTTCTGTGCAGTGAGTGCAGGAGATGAGAGAATATGTCATAGGAGGTGACTCATTCAGTTGGATAGAGAGACTGTTGCCTATTGGTAGGAGATGGAGCATCTAGAGCACCCACATGATGGACATAGATAAAAATAGGGTAGGCTACCAGAGGAAGTCTTTGCCTCATAAGGAGCGTTATCTGGCTCTTCGCCCGACCACATGGATGGATCAAGATAGTTTTAGGGCAAGAATGTCACGAGTTGGAGTTGAGTCCAGACGAGCAGCCAAGGAACACGCTACAGCCATCAATCTTGAGCCTGAAACATTAGGATCATTGATGTTGTCTACTCATCGAGGACAACTACTAGTTTAGGGTTAGGCATATTGACCACATGTCCTCATTGATGTGTTCTATTATGTGCTGCAATATACCATGTCAATGGACACCGACTCACCCCCACCCACATCGACTAGCTATTATATGTCTGGTGATGGACAATATAGGCTTGGTGAGTAGCATCTTCTCTTTTTGTGTGATAGTAGTTATATTATGTACAGTTACATCCTACTAGAAATTCAATTGATGAATTTCTTTAGACCTTAGGAGCATCATGAAATTTCGAAAAGATTCCATGAAACGAGCAACCTCTTAGATTTTAGCCAGTCAGCAAGTCAATTTAATAGCAGCTATGGTATAGAAGTGCCATTTTATTAATTTGAGGTACATAGGAGTATTGGATTAAGAACGGTTTGCACCATTGTTCTTAGATAAATATTTAGAATTTTACGGTGCAATAATATGTTTTTCATTTTCTTGATGAAACATGTTCGAAAATGTATTTTGATTTAATTGAGGCACTTAAGTGTCAAATTTTGTGAAATGAATTGAACCATTAGGCTTGTATGATTATTTAGGATTTCATGATGGAATGTTTATTTTTGCCTCTTTTGAGTGAATAGTAACATCTGTTATAACGCCATGTGGTCCAATCTAGTCGATTTTCAAATTAATATGTGGATTGTCCAAAATTAGTCTTGATAAGTTTTATTTGGACACTTGTCATGATCTTAGTCATTAACATCCCGCTCATTCTTTCTCTTATGGTTATGAGCCTCATTTTGTGTGCAGAACCTCGATGGTGTGTTTTTAAAGATAGCAAGTGATTTTTAAAGCAAGCTCAGTATTTTAAAGCTTTCAAATATTTTAAATATCTTGAAAATATTTATATGAGATATTTCCAGTGTTATTAAACCAAGCCTCATTTAAAATAAAACAATTATAATATTTTTTAAGAACTCTAAAAATATTATAATTGTGGAAAATCATTTTAATTAAATGATTTTAGTCATTTAAAAATATTATGAGATTTAAACTTATAATAGTTTTATTCTCTTAAATTAATTAGCAAAACTTCATCATGTAATTAAGGATGGAGATTAAATTTTATAAACTAAAACTTAGTTAAATAATATTTTATCTTAATTCCTCTTAGTGTTTTTATGTTAAATCAATTTTTTATTTCCTTATCGTTACATCATTTTGAAGATTCCAAAATGAAGGGCCTAAATTAAAGACCCAAGCCCTACCCTTTTTCCCTTTCTCCTCTCTCTCCTCCCCCTCCAGCCAACACCCCTCTCTCGTGGATTCTCTTCTACCCCCCATAACCTAGCCGTAGCTCAGTCGCCCACGCCGCCGGCAGTGTCACCGTTCACCTCCTTCATTGCCGGCCAACCCAGCTGAGCTCCTCATGGTTTCTCCCTCTCCCTTTCATTGATTTCCCTTCCCTCTCCTCAATCTCCCTCACGTGTCCACTATAAGCTGCGCGGCAGCGAGAACCCACCAGCCACCATCGTCTAGCCACCGGTGTTTAGCCCCTCACCGCACGAAGCTTTCCCTCACTCACTGTTGAAGCCCCAGCACATAGCTCCCTCCTTTTCCCGAAATGTGTTTCACCCACACACTGGTTTCCTCCATAGCCCTACAGTAAGCCACTCCCACACCATTGCACCGCCACCACAACGATCCCCTGACCACCACGACTCCTCTCCAAGCTCTTCTGTGCCAGCCAAGCCCTCCATCTCTCTCATGCCCTCTCACTCACCCATAGCTCCTCTTCACCCATTTGGCCAGATCCATCGCCTTAGAGCCACTGCACCACCTTATTGACACCTCCACCACCACCTAACCAGGGTCCTCCCAAGCCCCTCCATGCTTAGCCCCTTCCAGATCCATATCTCTAGCCACCTCTAGTAGCCAAAATAGCCACTGTATGTGGCTAAGCGCCACCCATGAACTCCCCCCATGTTGGCCAACCTCTTACATCCTAGATCCAGTAGCCAAAATCCTAAGTCCTATCCCCGAGGTAGCCCGTTCTAAGGTCACGACGGTGACCGCTACTGACACCATTGGCCATGCTGGATAGCAAGCAATGCACGGGTTAATCCTGACGATGGTATAACCCTCTCTCCCTTCTTATTTATGTTAAATGTTAGTTGGTTGATTGTGGAGTTCGCCGTGTAGTGAAGTGTTGGGCGTAGTTGTGGAGTGTGCTATGTAGTGTTGTGGACTATGCTGTGAAGTGTGGGTGTAAAGTGTGTGTTGTACTAGTAATGTGGTGTGGCGTAGTGTGAAGGGAGTACACGTGGTGTGTACTCCATGTTGTGCAGCAATGCCTGTGTGGCATGCGTTGTAGTGATGTGTGGCATAGTATGATTGGAAGGAAATTCACGTGGAGTGTACTCTGTGTAGTGTTGTGCTACACAGGATGTCATGTCACGAAGGTTAGATGGTGTAGTTGAGGAGCGTAGAGCATATTGTGTAGTGTTGGGAACTATGGAACAGTGTCCTGAAGTAGTTGTGACGTGACTCTGTCATAGTAATGTGAACCTACGGAATTGGAATTCCTTGAACCCACAATCAATTTGAAAAACTCACCCAAGAAAGCCAAATCAAGTCAATGGATGGAGAATCTAAACCCATTGAGAACTCATTTCAAGAAACTAGATTATAGTAAAATCTAGACTCGTTGAAAAACTCGTTTCAAAAACCCAGATTTACAAAGGTGGAACGCTACAAAGGTAGTGATTTACCTTTGATAAGTTTAAAAGTTCAAGAAGAACAAGAAGAGATAACTCAACTCACAATAAAAACTCAATATTGTCTGACCTTCTCAAATGAGGTTACAAGTGGTTTAAATAAACAATCCTAAAAAATCCTAAGTGAATAGTGCCACGAGTACTGTAGCATGAATAGTGCCACTGTAATGTAGCATAACCAGTGCTGCACTACAGTAAATTTTAAAACCCTAGTTCAAATAATATAATAACTTTCCAAATAATCCCTTGGCCAAAATACAAAGCCTTCCGAAAAATCCTAATTCATAAGAAATAAGACATATGTGGGTTGAGTATCTTCAAGCCCACTTATTTTAAACTATTAAAATAAATCCTTTAAGCAAATTAAAAGCCTCAACAGCAACAGACTCTATCTCTAAGTCATGTCTTCCAAAGCTTGGATCAAGTGAATCAAAACTGGTTCTCCCTTTTTCAAGCCCATCTTGAGTGTTGGGCTCTTGCTAGCTTTATTCTAATTGCATTGCTTCTTTGATCTTCTTGGCTTTTGATCTTGTAATTGATTCTTAAGACTTGGCCCATCTTGGTGCCCATCATTTCCCCTCTTTTCAAAAGGATTTGACCTCGAATCTCCACTTGGATTAAAGGGAAAATGATCATAAACATTGAAAGTAGCAGAAATATGGTACTTACCTAGCAGATCCACTTGATATGAATTATCATTAATTTTCTCAAGAATGTGAAAAGGTCTATCCAAGCCACTCCTGTTATCAACAAGCAAAAACATCAATGTAAAAGGAGTTAGTGGATTAAAACCAAATACAATTTCAAGATGAGAATAAAAAATAATAGTATGTATGGTCCTATTACATGCAAACTCTAACAATGGCAAACGATACTCCCGTAAATGTTCAAACAACAAGTCAATGAAAGGCAAATGATACTCCCATAAACATTAATGAATCACATCTAAAGTCTTCCTTATACCAAATTGACAACTCCGATTATATGTAACCTCAATGAATGACAAATAATATTCACACAAACGTTCATACAACAGCTCCATCAAGGGCCAATGATACTACCATAAACGTTCATGCAACACGTCAATGAATGGCAAATGATACGCCCAATAGTGCTCATGTAACATATCTAAAATCTTTAGCACACCTAAGTTACCTAACAAACTACCTCCATGTTTATCACACATAAGCAACTCATGCATAAAACTAGTAGGCACACAGTCTTTTCTCTCTAAACAAAGACCAATATAGTCTATTGCACTTACCAAGCAATGCTTTCTCACGAACTCCATACACATTAGCAAAGTCATTATCATTGGCATGCAATTTCTTATTATATTCAAATCTAAAAAACTTTGCATTTAAAATAACACATATTCCACACACACTAGAAATGTCATCACCATTATCATACAATTCTTTATCATATTCAAATGTCAATAACTTTGCATTTAAAATAAAGACAATGACATACCATCTTGATAATGCATCAACCAGAAAATTTTCCTTACCATGTGTGTATTTGATGACATGAGGAAAAGTCTTATTATATTCCTCCCACTTAGCATGCATTCTATTCAACTTACCTTATCCTTTCAAGTGCATCAAGGACTTATGTTTGGTATGTCCGACTTATCCATCCCTAGAGAACAAAGCTCGATAGTCCTCCTAAGAGGGAGGTGGGAGCCCCATCCCTCCGTTTACGTTGTTTGTTTTAGGTTGTTAAGTACTAACAATAAGGCTTGGGATGTCTGTTTTAACGGTGGCTTTAGGGCAATTTTGGTGTGTCTCTCGCGCAGTGGTTCTAGAAACCACCTCTACTCCGGGGTGGTGGTTTTGTGTAGGCGTTTTGTTGGCCTTTGAAGCTGGGTTTCGATATGAGCTCATGAGCTCTATTTTCTTCTAGGAAAACAGACGGCTGTTTCATGTCCGGGACGGAGGAGGAGGGCTGTATGAACAGATCGACTCAGCCAAAACGAAGCATGCTACCAGCCATTTTGAAGCATGTTACTAGTCAATTTGAAGCCGTTTGCGAGTGGACCAAGAAGCAAATACATCGGACTGCTTTTGGATTTCTTGTGCTGCGATCCGAAACTTCTTTGGGGCAAGGCAGGGCTACCAGAAGGCTTCTGCGAGTGGACCATGGAGTACGTACACCGGACTGCTTTTGGACTCCCTGTGCAGCAATCCGAAACGTCGTCTGGGGTAAGGCAGGGCGAGAGACGGTGGCATGCTCATGCGTTGGTGGAGGGGAACGCTGTAAGAGAGGATACAATGGAAAGAAGAGAAGAATATGGGTGGCGGCGGCAGAAGGAACATCTGGAAACCCTAACGGGTTGGGCCCCCACATGCGCTTAAGCTGGGCCTTTTGGCTTAGACTGGGCCCATTTGTTTTTACAGCCCATTGCCAGTTTTTTTTTTCAGTGTTTGTAATTGTTGGTTTTATTTTAGTTTTTAAAAAAATAAAATGAAATAAGCTAGTGTCCCACTCCTCTTCGGAGGAAGGTGGGTGTTTGTCCTACTCCTCTTTTGGGGAAGGTAGGTGGTTGTACTCTTACTCCTTGAGAGGAGAGAGTGTGGTTGTACTCCTCCTCTTTGGGAGGTTGGAGCGTTGGTGTACCTTTCTTGTTTTGGAAGTAAGGTCATTTAGCTCTGTTTTATAGAGCGATTTCTCTATCGACTGTTGTCGATAGAGAAGGTATAGAAGTTTAGACAATGTCCATCACAAAGAAATTTGTTGGCAGGGGAGCCCCTAACAGTCGAGTAGTCTAGCTAATAATCGGGATTTTCCTATATTGATTAGTCACATATGTAATTTCGGTTTCAGTGAATGAATTAAGTCTATTTTCAAAAAAAATAAATAAATCTTTTGGCCAAAGGTAATGTTGCCAATTTTCCAATGTTGTCACAAAATCAATTTGATACTTTATTCCTCTAATAAGGGACAATCTACTAAGAATATCACTAGCCAACACGACCTCATATCCCTGCAACAAAGAGATAACAATACTAGGTAAAGATTCGTTAAGTTCGTTAGTATTAAAATTCACCTTAGCATAAAAACTCACTTCTCTCTTTGTTTTTCTCTCACTTTCTTCACTCTCACTTTTCTTTTCACTCTCATCTTTCTTTTCACTCTCTTTTTCTCTTGAGGTTTTAGCCTCACCCTCATTTCTTTTCTCTCTCTTTTTTCTCTCTCTCATCTTTGATCTCACTATTTCTTTCTTCCTCAATTTCACTCCCACTTTTTCTTTTTTGATCAACCTTACTTTCCCTCTTTCTTTTTTGATCAACCTTACTTTTCAACTTTAGTTGGTCCTCATGGTCCTGTTATGTTGTTAAAGGAGCAAACTTTATTGTTTTGCCATCATTTACAAAGCTGTATATGTTCTTGACCCCATCATGGATCACTCTCCTATCATACTGCCACGACCTTCCTAACAAAATAGACACAACATCACAGAACACCTCATCTTAATACTTTCCAATTGAAAAAGATACTAGCACTTGCCTATTTAGTCTAACCTTTCCACAATCATTCAACCACTGCAACTTGTATAGTCTAGGGTGTTTCAAGGTAGGCAAATTCAATTTCTCAACTAAAGTAATGCTAGCCACATTAGTACAACTCCCTCCATCAATGATCATACTGCATACCTTGTTGTTGATGTGGCATCTAGTATGCTCCATTTCATCTATTTTAATTTGTGTATTAAGAGCACGCCTGGCAATAAGAGACTCACCATGCCCTTCATTCTCATACTCATGTTCACGTCTCCTCTTATATCTCCCACCTTGTAGATTTCTACTCACTGTATCTCGATGATCTGTCTTATCCCTCACTTCCCTTAACACCATGTTGAACTGTTCAAACTGTTGTTGCATGGCCTACAAAACAAAGGAGTTATCTACCATCCCCTTTGGTGATGAGTCACTTTTATGAGACATCGTATACACTGCACAAAAGAATGTTAGTGGAAAAAAAACCTCACATGCTCCCTTGCGTGTTTACACTTGAATAATGGCACTCCACTCGTGTTTCACTCTTAATTGGCTTTTTCCCGATAATGATCTCACACTCTCTTGCCTTTTACCTCAAGAGTTTTCCCATTCAAGTTCTTTAAAAACTAATTGAACTCAATCAAGACAATACAATCTTATTTTATTCCAACTAGTAATTAGGTCTAAGAAACAAGAATAAGAGAAACACAGAAACAATAAAATGACATGAGACTCAAAGAATTAATATGAGGGAAAGAGTAATTATAAAACAAAATACCAACGAGAAAGATGTATTGAGCATTTTAATGATAAGGCTCAATAAAATAAAATAAAAATTTGGATTTTATTTTATTTTATTTTATTTTCCTTTCCTTTCTTTTCTTTTCTTTTCTTTTATTTTCTTTTGTCACCAATTCAATCACAAACAACAATATTCAATTGTAACAATCAAACAATTAAATTTAAACACATAAAAATTGACAAGAAAATAGAAGGGAATCAATAAAACCCTAGATGATGAAATTTTCAGCCCTAAGAACAAGTAAATTTCTGTACTTTTTTTATTTTTTATTTTTTGTGCAACCCTAGAACAATGAAACCCTAGAATTAAATTTTAAGATGCAAGAATTAAAAAATAGAATCAGACTTGATTGGAAACTTCTCTGATATCAAATGATGTGAACTGTCAGAATTGGAATCCCTTAACCCAAATCAATTGAAAAACTCACAAGAAAGCTAAATCAAGTCAATGGATGGAGAATCTAAACCTGTTGAGAACTCGTTCAAGAACCTAGATTATATTAAAATCTAGACCCGTTGAAGAACCCGTCTCAAGAACCTGAATTACAAAGGAGGAACACCACAAATGTTGTGATTTACCTTTGATAAGTTCAAACGTTCAATCAAGAACAAGAGGAGATAAACTCAACTCCCAATGAATAAAATTCATCAATTTCAATAATGTCTTCTCCTTCTCAAATGAGGCTACAAGTGGATTAATAACAATCCCCAAAAACCCTAAGCGAGCTACGGTACTGTAGTGTGAATAGTGCCGCGCTACAGTAACTTCTACAACCCTAGTTCACATAAAATAATAACTTTTCAAATATGCCCTTGGCCAAAATACAAGACCTTTCCAAATACCCTAGTTCATTAGAAATAAGACATGTNAGTATGAAAAATATTCTCTCTTTACTGCTCCATATCATCTATTTTAATTTGTGTATTAAGAGCACTCATGGCAATAAGAGACTCATCATGCCCTTCATTCTTATACTCATGTTCACGTCTCCTCTTATATCTCCCACCTTGTAGATTTCTACTCACTGTATCTTGATGATCTGTTTTATCCCTCACTTCCCTTAACACCATGTTGTATTGCTCAAACTGTTGTTGCATGGCCTGCAAAACAAAGGAGTTATCTACCATCCCCTTTGGTGATGAGTCACTTTTATGATACATCATATACAGTACTGCACAAAAGAATGTTAGTGGAAAAAGACCTCACACGCTCCCTTGCGTGTTTATACTTGAATAATGGCACTTCACTCGTGTTTCACTCTTAATTGGCTTTTGCCCGATAATGATCTCACACTCTCTTGCCTTTTACCTCAAGAGTTTTCCCACTCAAGTTCTTTAAAAAATAATTGAACTCAATCAAGACAATACAATCTTATTTTATTCCAACTAGTAATTAGGTCTAAGAAACAAGAATAAGAGAAACACAGAAACAATAAAATGACATGAGACTCAAAGAATTGATATGAGGGAAAGAGTAATTATAAAACAAAATACCTACGAGAAAGATGTATTAAGCTCTTTTAATGATACGGCTCAAAAAAATAAAATAAAAATTTGAATTTTTTTCTTTTTCTTTTTTTATTTTATTTTCCTTTCCTTTCTTTTCTTTTATTTCTTTTGTCACCAATTCAATCACAAACAACAATATTCAATTATGACAATCAAACAATTAAATTTAAACACATAAAAATTGACAAGAAAATAGAAGGAAATCAATAAAACCCTAGATGATGAAATTTTCAGCCCTAGGAACAAGTAAATTTCTGTACTTTTTTTTTATTTTTTGTGCAACCCTAGAACAATGAAACCCTAGAATTAAATTTTATGATGCAAGAATTAAAAAATAGAATCAGACTTGATTGGAAACCTTGCTCTGATATCAAATGATGTGAACTCGTCAAATTGGAATCCTTTGAACCCATAATCAAATTGAAAAACTCATTCAAGAAAGCTAAATCAAGTCAATGGATGGAGAATCTAAACCTGTTGAGAACTCGATTCAAGAACCTAGATTATATTAAAATCTAGACCCGTTGAAGAACCCGTCTCAAGAACTCAGATTACAAAGGTGGAACGCCACAAAGGTTGTGATTTACCTTTGATAAGAATAAAAGTTCAAGAAGAACAAGAGAAGATAACTCAACTCACAATGAAAATCCAATATTGTCTGACCTTCTCAAATGAGGCTACAAGTGGTTTGAATAAAAAATACCCAAAAACCCTAAGTGAATAGTGCCGCAGTATTGTAGTATGAACAGTGCCGTGCTATAGTAAATTCTAAAATCCTAGTTCAAATAATATAATAACTTTCAAAATAAGCCATTGGCCAAAATACAAGGCCTTCCCAAAAATCCTAGTTCTTAAGAAATAAGACATATGTGGGCTAAGCATCTCCTAGCCCACCTATTCTCAACTAATAATAAAAATTCTTTAAACAAATTGAAAATCTTAACAACAACAGGCCCTATTTCTAAGTCATGTCTTCCAAAGATTGGATCAAGTGGATCAAAATTGGTTCTCCTTCTTTCAAGCCCGTCTTGAGTGTTGGGCTCTTGCTAGCTTCAACTCAATTGCATTGCTTCCTTGATCTTCTTGGCTCTTGATCATGTAATTGATCCTTAAAACTTGGTCCACCTTGGGGCCCATCACATACTGACGGATGTCATGATGTAGCTTGAAGTTAGTTTCAAGTTATGTGACGAGATGGAGGTGTAGTGTGAATGGGGTCTCGTTGTGTAAGTGTTGGGATGAACTTGTAAAGGGCCGGAAAGTAGGAAGGTCTTGCTGACTGAGTTTGAATAGAAGTTGGTATTGGAGTATGGAGCTTGTTTATACAAGTAGATGTTCAGTAGATTATAGATTGATCATAGGTGATAAATGGTAAGGTACATGCGCATCTGGTGAGACACGTGTACTAGACTACTTTACCATATATATTGGGCAATCTGTCCTAAGCATGGTTACACAATGTTTAAGTCTTAGAGTTGGCTTAAAGTCATGTGGTATGTATGGATGGGATTGATGACTTAGTATGGGCTAGGATGCATGAAGGCAGTAAAGAGTATGTTGTCTAGGATTGGGATGCATGACTTAGTCGATCTGAGTAATGTGTCGATATGTGGTTAATAGGAGAGTAAGACGAAGGTCTTAGTGTCTTAACCCTAAAGTAATTCATGGAGGTTCACTTTAAAGGATAAGACGTCAAAGTAGAACGTTGAATTTGGAAAAAGTGACCAAAGTGGGTCCCAGAAAGAGGAAATGTGATAAGAAAGATATAGAAGACGAAGGTAGTGACTGTAAATGGATCACAAAGGTTTAAGCATAGTAAGTGGCATGTAAAAAAATGTGACAGAAGGAGAGTGTTCCAAGCGATGTGTAGTTCTATTTCTAGTTTAGTTGCCTATGTACTAGATTGAGAATGACGTTAAGGTTATGTGTATGCATGTAGATTGCTTTTGACACGCACATGAATGGATTGCATGAAATGAGTATGGCATGGAGTCTAGGTAAGTATTATGTTCACCTTTACGATGCTTTACGAAATGACACAGACGATGTTTTACGAAAAAATGCCAAGTATAAGTTTTCAAGTATACGTATGTAACGACCCTTCTTGGCAACCCATTTTTATGCACCCCAAAATGTTAAGTGTATGCATATGAATGGATGTCTACACGTAGTAAGTATTGGATGTATTTTCATGAAATGAAATGCAAGGTTGATGCCTCATGCTTTAAGCGATGCTTTAAAGGATGCGAAGAAAGTGTTTTAAAATGTTCCTATGAACTGATGTCTTAAATGATGCCATGAATTGATGTTTTAAATGATGCCTTAAAAGTTGATGTTTAAGGATGCCAAGGACTGATGTTTTAAACGATGCTTATGTTAAGATTTTAAACACTGCTTTTAAATGTCAAGGTTTAAGCCTATGCTCCTATGCTTTTAAATGATGCTTATGAACTGAATGGACATAAAATAATAAATGAAAAGGACTGAAAGAAAGGACTGAATGAATGGAAGGATTGAATGTTTTAATGTATGAAAATACGTAACGCCCACATGAATGAATGAATGGGTACCGAATGAATGGGCAGATTACAATGCTGGGTAAGTAGTACTGGTAGTACTCTCAGTACTACACCCTGACTAAAAGGGATTCCTAGCTAGTGGCCACGAGCTGAATCAGGGTCTAAAAGACCGCTAACCCTAACACACATGGCTTAACAGTGTGTAATGGCCAATGAAAATGATAGAAAGAATGTATGAATGTTAAGAAAGAAAGCATGTATGCTTAGAATCTTTAAGAAATGAAGGCACGAGGTGTAGGTAAATGTTTTATAAAAGAAAAGAAATATTTTACTAAAGAAAATCATTTTCAACAAAAACCCTGCCTCGAAATGTTTTAAATGAATAAATGTCTTACGCATGATATGTATGGAGTGGTGAATGAATGACTGAAAATCTACGTTATTATATTTTAACTGTATGAAATAATGCTTATGAGTCTTCGACTTATTTTTTTAGTTTTTATGTGTGCCCTCCTAAGGACAGGATGAATGGTATGCATCAGGACTGTAACGCCCATCCTTGTGGTGGGCCATTTAGAAAATGATTTTAAGAAAATAGATGGAATTACGGTTCCTTTTAAAAGTTTCTTTCCTTTTGTGCCAGGATACAAAAGACTCTATGTTTAAAAATAAAACTTGTTTATTAATTTAAAAGGTCACGGCGGAAAACATTATATTTCATAATTAAAGTTTCTTGTACAAAATATTGTGGATAGGCTTTCGTGCTCTTCCCCTTGGGTTGTACCCGTCTTGATGTGTCATGCTCATTTTGTCCCTGGGAAAGCACACATAAAAACTAAAATGAGTCAATGACTCGTAAGTATTACTTCATACAGTTAAAATATAATAACATAGGTTTTCAATCGTGCATTCATCACACCATACATATCATTACATATCATACATAGACATTCAATTCTTTTTAAAACGTTGTGAGGTGGGACTTTTCTTTAGAAAATGTTTTCTTTCATAAAGCAGTTCCCCACACCTCGCTGCCTTCATTTCTTAAAGAGTTTATTCATGCATACGTCTTTTCATTCAGACATGCATTCTTTCTTAACATGCATATATTCATTCTTTCTTATCGCTTTCATTGGCCGTTGCACACTGTTGCACCCAGTGTGCTGGGGTTAGCGGTCTTTTGGACCTAATTCCGCCAGTGGCCATGGGTGGGAATCCATTTCGTCAGGGTGCAGCACTGGGTACATTGCCAGTACTACTTACCCGGCATTGCAATTTACCCAGTCCAGTCCTTTGGTACATTTTCCTTTCCATTCATATGGCTGCTACGTATTTTCATACATTAAGCATTCAGTGAATTCGTTCTCTTTTAGTCCTATAATTTCTTTTCAGTCTATTTAGTCCTTTACAGCTCTTACAGTCCTGACAGTTCTTACAGTCCTTAACAGTTTTTACAGTTCTCAACAGTTCTTACAGTTCATTTCGTCCTTACATTCATAAAAGTCATTTTAAAAGCATTGGACATTTTAAAAACAATTTTCTTTCATGGCATCATTTTAAAATGTCAGTTCGTGCATCTTTTAAAGTATCAGTTCGTTTCATTTCGTGACCATACATACAATACGTACTTCGTATTGTTACGAAAACTGATGACAATGAAGTGAAAAATTATATGAAATGGGAGAGAAAAAACAATCACACACAACACAAGATTTACGTGGTTCGGCAAATTGCCTACGTCCACGGGAGTTGCAAAGGATTTATATATATGAGGGATCACAATACAATGGAGGAAGAGAAATATTGTTCTTCACCGAATTCTGGAGGCACACACACTGCCAAATGAGTATAAATGGCCTATTTATACTCTTCACGGCGGAAACCCTAATTCTGGCAGAAAAATAGAACATTCGCTCGAGCGGCGTGTCGAGCGCGCGTCGAGCGAACTTCTCTTCCGCATTCGCTCGAGCGAACTGTCGAGCGCACGTCGAGCGTTCGACTCTGCCTGATTTCGCTCGAGCGGCCAATGCCTTCGCTCGAGCGAACTTCCCTTCCTTGAGACATCGCTCGAGCTCACTGTCGAGCGGCCTTCGAGCGTTCGAATCTGCCTGGCTTCGCTCGAGCGGCAAAAGGCCGCCGCTCGAGCGAAGTGGACCAGACTCCACTACTCAACAATTCTCCCACTTGGAGACTGGTACACTTGCTGCATCGTCCTCTTCCTCAAACGTGATATCCTCCATTTCTGCAACTCACTGCCCCTGTCTTCATGCCAGAAGACCAACTGAAGTAGCACACAACTTCAGTTTCTCAAGTGTGACACCCTTTGTCAACATATCAGCCGGGTTCTTGCTACCACAAATTTTCTCAAGTAACAACTGTCCATCATCTAACAATGATCGTATGAAGTGATACCTGATTTGAATGTGCTTTGTCCTGGAATGAAATGCTGGATTCTTGGCAAGGAATATGGCACTCTGACTATCACTATAGAGAGTGCCTTTCTGATTCTTTTTACCCAATTCCTCCAAGAAGCCCTGTAGCCATATCATCTCCTTTGCAGCCTCTGACACTGCAACATACTCAGCTTCTGTAGTAGACAAAGAAACTGTTTTCTGCAGATTAGAACCCCATGACACTGCAGTACCACCAAGAGTATAAACAAAACCTGTGGTACTCTTTCTGCTATCAATATCACCAGCTAAATCAGCATCAACATAGCCCTGCACCTCTAAACTCTTTCCAGAGAAACACAAGCACGTTTCTGAGGAGCCCTTTAGGTACCTCAAAATCCACTTCACTGCTTCCCAATGTTCTTTTCCTGGTTTACTCATGTATCTACTCACAACTCCCACTGCATGGGCAATATCCGGTCTTGTGCAGACCATAGCATACATAAGTGAACCAATAGCTGAGGCATAAGGAACCTTACTCATGTAGTCTTGTTCCTCCTCTGACTCGGGTGACTGATTCTTGCTGAGTCTGAAGTGACTTCCCAAGGGTGTGCCAACTGGTTTGGCCTTGTCCATATTGAACCTGCTGAGTACCTTCTTCACATACTCAGCCTGTGAGAGCCTCAACGTACCTCTGGCTCTATCTCTGACAATTCTCATGCCAAGGATTTGCTTTGCAGCTCCCAAATCCTTCATTGCAAAGTGCTCTGACATCTGCTTCTTCAGATTATTGATCTCATCAATACTAGCCCCTGCAATAAGCATGTCATCCACATACAACAGCAGAATAATGTATGAATTGTCAAAATGCTTGACATAACAACAGTGATCTGCTTGACATCTAATGTACCCTGCACTGCACATGAAGTTGTCAAATTTCTTGTACCACTGTCTAGGAGCTTGTTTCAGGCCATACAAGCTCTTCTTCAGTCTGCAAACTGAATCTTCTTTTCCCTGTACTACAAACCCCTCAGGTTGGTGCATGTAGATGTCTTCTTCAAGGTCTCCATGAAGAAATGCTGTCTTCACATCTAGCTGCTCAAGGAATAAATCTTCAGTAGCAACCATAGACAGTACCATCCTGATGGTTGTGATCTTCACCACAGGAGAAAAAATCTCAGAGTAATCAATACCCTGCTTCTGCTGAAAGCCTTTTACAACAAGTCTAGCCTTGTACCTCTTACTGCCATCATGCTCAGTTTTCACCCGGTACACCCACTTGTTGTGTAATGCCTTCTTCCCCGATGGAAGTTCTGTCAACTCCCATGTCTGATTCTCTAGCAGAGAATCCATCTCACCTTTCATGGCCAGCTCCCACTTGCAAGAATTTTCATCTTGCAAGGTTTCTTCATAACTCTGCGGTTCTCCTCCATCTGTCAACAGAATGTAGTTCAAGGTTGGTGAGAAACGCTGTGGAGGACGTCTAGTCCTAGCTGACCGTCGAACTGCAGCTGTGGGAGTGGACGGCTCTGAAGCTGACTGCGGAATAATAGGAATGGGTGCACTGGACCCACTCTCCCCGTCACTCACGTCTCTACTCTGCACTGTGACCTCTGGTAGGTCATCCAAGCTTACAAACTCGGACTCCTGAGGAGCTGTTTCAGAAGCTGTACTAGACTTGTCCTTGTACATAGACTTCTCATTGAAAATTACATTTCTGCTTCTTATGATCTTCCGACCCTGATCATCCCAGAAACGATAGCCAAATGCCTCGTCTCCATAGCCAATGAAATAACATTTCTTTGACTTCGCCTCAAGTTTACTTCGAGCATCAGAATCAATATGAACATAAGAAAGACAACCAAATGTTCTAAGGTGAGAAAATTTGACCTCTTTCTCACTCCAAACCTCCTCAGGCAATTCATGATTTAATGGAACTGATGGCCCTCTGTTTATCAAGTAGACTGCAGTGCTGGCTGCATCTGCCCAGAAAGTAGGTGGTAGTCCGGCATGCAGCCTCATGCTTCTAGCACGCTCATTTATGGTTCTGTTCATACGTTCAGCAACTCCATTTTGCTGTGGTGTCCCAGGAATGGTCTTCTCCATTCTGACACCCTGAGCTGCACAATACTCCTTGAACCCACCATCAATATACTCACCACCATTGTCAGACCTCAAACATTTCAGCTTTAGGCCTGTTTCTGTCTCTACCATGGCCTTCCAAGTTTTGAATACATTAAATACATCGGATTTATGCTTCAGAAAATAAATCCACACCTTCCTACTATGATCATCAATGAACGTGACATAGTAACGAGAACCTCCAAGAGATGCCACTGGGGAAGGGCCCCACACATCTGTGTGGACTAGGTCCAGTTTTCCTGCCTTGGGCGTCCTGCCACTTCTCAAGAAACTGACCTTCTTCTGTTTCCCCATAATACAGCTCTCACACATACTGAGATCAACTGTCTTCAGTTCTGGTAGCTTGCCTCTAGACAGAAGTTCTTTCAAACCCTTCTGACTCATATGGCCAAGCCTGCAATGCCACAAATCTGTTGTGTTTTCTGCAACGGTAGTAGCAATAGTGTCATCCAAACCGGTAGTCATATACAGTGTACCAGTTTTTCTACCCGAGCAGTACCAATGCCCCTTTTGTGACCTTCCAGGTACTATCTGAGAACACTACTGAGTGCCCACACTCATCCAGCTGCCCAACAGAAATGAGGTTCTTCTTCAACTCAGGAATGTGTCTGACCTTTTGCAAGGTCCATTTGTTCTTGTGAGGGAGTGCAATGTCAATGTCTCCCATCCCTACCACGTTCAAAGCTTCTCCATCAGCCAGATACACTTTCCCAAAATCACCTGCGACATAATTTCGCATTAGCTCCCGGTGGGAAGTTGTATGGAAGGAAGCCCCCGAGTCCAGTATCCAATCATCAACTGGACTATGAACTGCAAGTAATAGTGCATCATGTACTTCTTCAGTTACAACATTAGCACTATCATTCTCGGTCTTTCTAGGATTTTTGCAGTTCTTCCTCATGTGGCCAGCTTTGCCACAATTCCAGCAAGTAACCTGCTGACCAGGCCTCAACTTGCTCTTGCCTCTGTAGTTTGATTTTGACCTTCCTCTATTCGAGTTCCTATCATGTGATCTCCCTCGAGAATCAACATTCAGTGCTGAACTCGAACACGAGGTCTCGCCTGAATCTCTCCTACGCACCTCCTCAGTCAAAATCAAGTCGCGAATATCATCATATTTCAACTTATTTTTACCAGCAGAATTACTAACAGCCATTCTCATGGCTTCCCAACTATTTGGCAATGAAGCCAATAATATCAGTGCACGTATCTCATCATCAAATTCAATTTCAACAGACGACAATTGATTTGTGATAGTATTAAAATCATTCAGATGTTGTGCAACAATCGTACCATCTGCCATCTTTAAGTTGAACAACTTTTTCATTAAATGTACCTTGTTATTCGCTGACGGCTTTTCATACATGCCTGACAAAGCCGCCATGAGATCCGCCGTCGTCTTCTCCTTGATGACGTTGTGTGCAACGGATCTCGACAGGGTTAGTCGAATAACCCCCAAAACTTGTCGATCTAACAATTTCCATTCATCCTCATCCATCTTCTCCGGTTGTTTTCCCAACAATGGAAGATGCAGCTTCTTCCCATAGAGGTAGTCCTCTATTTGCATCCTCCAAGTAACCAAAATCCTTGCCATCGAACTTCTCGATCCCCGATACCTTCACTTCATCTCCAGCCATCGTCTTCCTTCAGATCCGAACCACGGCTCTGATACCAATTGTTACGAAAACTGATGACAATGAGTGAAAAAATATATGAAATGGGAGAGAAAAACAATCACACACAACACAAGATTTACGTGGTTCGGCAAATTGCCTACGTCCACGGGAGTTGCAAAGGATTTATATATATGAGGGATCACAATACAATGGAGGAAGAGAAATATTGTTCTTCACCGAATTCTGGAGGCACACACACTGCCAAATGAGTATAAATGGCCTATTTATACTCTTCACGGCGGAAACCCTAATTCTGGCAGAAAAATAGAACATTCGCTCGAGCGGCGTGTGACGCGTCGAGCGAACTTCTCTTCCGCATTCGCTCGAGCGAACTGTCGAGCGCACGTCGAGCGTTCGACTCTGCCTGATTTCGCTCGAGCGGCCAATGCCTTCGCTCGAGCGAACTTCCCTTCCTTGAGACATCGCTCGAGCTCACTGTCGAGCGGCCTTCGAGCGTTCGAATCTGCCTGGCTTCGCTCGAGCGGCAAAAGGCCGCCGCTCGAGCGAAGTGGACCAGACTCCACTACTCAACACGTATAACATCCATCCACATGATACACTTACTTACTTTGATGTGTAAAAAGGGGCTGCAAAGATGCCGTTACGTACTTATACTTGAAAACTTATGCTTAGCTTTCTTTTCTGTAAAATGTGTTTCGTAAAGAAAACATTTCATTTCCATTTTAAAGAAAAGCATTTCTTTTCATCTTCATTTATTTAGAAAAACACTAGAAGAGTAAGAATCCAATACTTACAAGGACTTCATGCCATACTCATTCCATGTAGTCCATTCGTGTGCGTGTAGATGGCAAACTACATGCATACACATACATTACGTCATTTTCTATCTAATGCATAAGCAACTATACTAGAAATAGAACTATGCTTCACTTGGAACACTCCCCATCCATCCTTGGGCTCGTACGTGCCATTTACTATGCTAAAACCTTTGGGTCTTATTCCTTAAAGTGAACCTCCGTAATTCACCTTAGGGTTAAGACACTAAGACTTCGTCTTATTCTTCTATCAACCACATGTCGACCATGACTCAGACTAACTAAGTCACGCATCCCATTCCTAGACAGTTTACCCATTACTTCCTTAATGTATCCTATTCCATATTCAATCGTCATTCCCATCCAACACGCCACACAACTTAAAGCCAACTCAAAGCTAAAACCCGTGTAACTATGCTTAGGACAGATTACCCATTATATATGATGAACATGTCCGGCACACGTGCCTCGTAGAGGCACATGTACCTATCCCTTTTTCACCTAAGATCAACTTATAGTTCAATGAACGTTCCTTGTATAAACAAGCTCCATACTCCAATACCAACTTGCTCAAACCCGGTTGATAGGACTCTTCCTATTTCCCGGCCTAGTACAAGTTCATCCCGAAACTTAACAATAGGACTGCATCCACAAATGCACATCTGTCATGTCACATAGCTCGAAACTAATCCCAAGTTACGACACAACGCCCGTCAGGCTTACGCTGCACTACTCTTACACTTCGTCACCACTTTACACATACTCTCAAGCCATAAGTTAACCACAAGGTGACACCCGTCACCTCAGACTACAAGCCACATCACAGCTATTTTGGGACACTATTACACAGTTCCCGATGCTACACAATATACTCTATGCTCCTCAACTATAAAACCATCCTTTTATACATGACACGCCTTACGGTGCATCGCTTCACAACACAAAGCACATGCCATGTGTACTCTCTTCACTCTACCCACACGTCACTACAGCGCATGTCACACGGTGCGTCACTGCACTACATAGAGTAGGCTCTACGTGTACTCCCTTCACACATCACGCCGCATCACATCTATGTCGTACACCTCACACCCATATTCACAGCACATCCACAACACTACATCATTATGCCCAACACTTTGTTACACAGCCACACTTCACTTCACAACTATGCAGCAAACTCTACAATTTCTAACAACATAGTCTATAGTCCAACCAACCAACTAACATNTTCGTAAAGAAAACATTTCATTGCCATTTTAAAGAAAAGCATTTCGTTTTCATCTTCATTTATTTAGGAAAAACACTAGAAGAGTAAGAATCCAATACTTACATGGACTTCATGCCATACTCATTCCATGTAGTCCATTCGTGTGCGTGTTAGATGGCAAACTACATGCATACACATGACATTACGTCATTTTCTATCTAATGCATAAGCAACTATACTAGAAATAGAACTATGCTTCACTTGGAACACTCCCCATCCATCCTTGGGCTCGTACGTGCCATTTACTATGCTAAAACCTTTGGGGTCTTATTCCTTAAAGTGAACCTCCGTAATTCACCTTAGGGTTAAGACACTAAGACTTCGTCTTATTCTTCTATCAACCACATGTCGACACATGACTCAGACTAACTAAGTCACGCATCCCATTCCTAGACAGTTTACCCATTACTTCCTTAATGTATCCTATCCCATATTCAATCGTCATTCCCATCCAAACACGCCACACAACTTAAAGCCAACTCCAAAGCTAAAACGCCGTGTAACTATGCTTAGGACAGATTACCCATTATATATGATGAACATGTCTGGCACACGTGCCTCGCTAGAGGCACATGTACCATATCCTTTTTTCACCTAAGATCAACTTATAGTTCAATGAACGTCCGCTTGTATAAACAAGCTCCATACTCCAATACCAACTTGCTCAGACCCGGTCGATAGGACTCTTCCTATTTCCCGGCATAGTATAAGTTCATCCCGACACTTAACAAAAGGACTGCATCCACAAATGCACATCTGTCATGTCACATAGCTCGAAACTAATCCCAAGTTACGACACAACGCCTGTCAGGCTTACGCTGCACTACTCTTACACTTCGTCACCACTTTACACATACTCTACGCCATAAGTTAACCACAAGGTGACACCCGTCACCTCAGACTACAAGCCACATCACAGCTATTTTGGGACACTATTACACAGTTCCCGATGCTACACAATATACTCTATGCTCCTCAACTATAAAACCATCCTTTTATACATGACACGCCTTACGGTGCATCGCTTCACAACACAAAGCACATGCCATGTGTACTCTCTTCACTCTACACCACACGTCACTACAGCGCATGTCACACGGTGCTCGGTCTCGAATGTGCTTCCAAGTGTAGAAGTGTCAAGTTGTATTAAGGATAAGTCCAGGATCGTATTCCACAGGGACAATGGGTTATCAAAGCATTTGTGAGAATTTTGTGCAAAAAAAGTATCGACTATGAGAGAAGAAAATAACTGTGAATCTGTGTTTCTACAATTATCAAGAGCCAAGAGAATTAAGGAAAATGTGTAGAAGTTGAATTAAACTTGTAAGAAGCAATAAAACAAACACTTGGGATGCAATTTTCGCCCATTTCTAATTTGAAGTTAGATTTACCTCTAATTTCATCTTCTCTCAACCATACTTCCATTCCTAGAAGTCATGGTTGCATAATTAAACAATAAGCACACTTTTCAATATAATCAAAGTACTTGAGAGATTTTATAACAAGTGTAAAAGTGAAAAAAAGCCATCAAAATCTTGTTACATGTTCAAGCATCAATCGTGCCTTTATGTCTACGACTGATCAAGTTCAAGAACATAGGATTTTAGTCCTTCCTATAGGCAAAATGAAATACAATTTATCAAGTTAATCATTCGAACTTCCATAATCTTGAAGAAAATCCAATTTAAAATAGTCATCAGTTACTCATTGAATCCCAAGCTAAAGATCTAGCCTATCATCTCCAAATAGATAATCTCTCTAAACATTTGTCAGTCTATAAAATATTGAAATAAATTAAACAAGAAAAGAAAAAAAAATAAATAAAAGAAATAGAACTAAGAAAAAGTTACTGTGCATAACATAAACTGTAGGAAAAGAAAAAAATAAAACTATTGAGCAGAAGAGCCTCAGCCGACTCCTCTGTTTCTTTCTACCATCGAAAACGTACACTCCAATGAATAAAAAAGAAACCAGCCGCCTCCTCTCGTCCATAAACCTACCAAGCTAAAGAAAAGAAAAAATAACAAAATAAAAAATGAGACAGAGGGAGCCCCCCTCCACCGACTCTCTAAACTCTAAAGTAAAGAAAAAGAAATCCCCTAATTCCAACCGTCTCCCTTCCAAAAAGTAAAGCCGGCAAGGTCTTAATTCAAAAGCTAAAATCAAGAAAAAAAATACAAATAAAGAAATCCAATGAGAGAGCTCCACTCGTCTAGATCGAGTAAGGCCAAAAAGAAAGAAAAAAATAATGCTTTCTGCGTGCTCGTGCTGCATGTTTGTGATTGGCTTCCCCTCCATCTGTGCATTCCAACATTGTGCTTTTTGTCTCAGTCCCTGCATCTTGCTCTATCATTAATTTATTTGTACATGATTGAATATTTCCAAGAATACCCCTTAACCTATTGAGTGAAATATTTGTATTAGCATAAAAAAAAGGGTAAACTTGAGATATTAAATCTAATGTGGCCTATAAGTTGCAATATAAATCTCTTTAAATGCATAAACATTGGAATTTTATCAATCGGTCAAGTACTAAAAATCACTATATAATTAAGTGCTTAATTCACTTTTGGTTGAACAATTTATTCACTTAAATAACTTAATCATACAGTTTTAACACTTTATCACACCCCCAACTAGCTTATTGCTAGACTCTAGCAAATAAAGCGAATGAATTAATGCAAAGGTGAAATTACCAACTCCAATTTCAGAAAATCCAAGAATCACATGCTATAAAATAGACTTGTTGAGTTTAAAAACACTGGAGATAGATTAATCTGAATTTTTGTATCAATTGGGAGATTTATACACCATTTAGTTAGTCAACCAAGGGAATTAAATGTAACAAAGCTTGCTTCTTCAAGTGCATGAGAATGAGGTTAGAATTCCATGATCGACTACCAAGAGGCATTAACAGTTTCAATCACAACAGCTAATTTGAGAAAACCACATGGTCTTACTTTAATTCAAAACCATTGTAGTGGCAGCTTTCAAGCTATTACACTTTAAAAGGCGCCTACTTTATTTAGTAAGGACCCCGGTAATAGGCAGCCTTTTCTACTACACAAATGTAAATCTTTTTTTTTTTTTAGATTTCCTAGTGGAGGAATCGGGCCTATGAATGTGCGCCTACCCACACTTTCACAAGTCAGCCCTTACCACTAGTCTACCTAAAGGATTTCTTTTTTTATTTTTATTTTTATTTATTTTTTGATCCCTGGCTTGTCCATTTTCTCATTTAATTCTTTTCAGATTTCTTCCTAAGCCATTAGGATATGGTTCATTAGAGTCCCAAGCCAACCGAAAGTGCAAATCAACAAACAATGACCAAACATAGTCTTTCTAGGCATTCCAGGCATGTGTTGTGTGTGTTTTAACAAAACTTTTAACATCTTTCCATTGGTTTAACAACTAAATAAAATGGATAAATCTCTCTTTTGACATATACTCATATTTGCACTACATTCCACATGTTCCATGATCTCAACAAATCATTTTTTTTCAGTTCACTTTCTAGCATGTAAAATTCAAGAATAGGGAATTTAATCTGTTTTGAACTCAATACCAGCAATCCCCCAAGGTGGACCAACATAAGTGTAAGGCATGCAGACAGAAAAATAAATTCTCTTCCACCCCCCAACTAGATTGTAGCATTGTCCTCAATGATGCAAGAGAAACGAAAGAATTTACACAAAAAGAGTAGTGAAGGAGCAAAACAGCTATAAGAAGAACCAAATAGGAAAAGAAAAATTGGAAGGCAAAAGGAAGAGGAATTACCTGGGCAGCCTTGAAAAGAATGCAGCCAAAATAAAAATAAAAACTGACGAACAAAAGGAAACAATGAAAAGAAATGGATAGATCAAGAACCATCAATTATGATCAAGCAAATGCAAAGTAGATTTTGTCAGCTGCAAAATTAGAAATAAAAGGGTTAAGCCTTTGACCATTAACCTTAAAAGTATTTCCATTTTGAGGATCGACAGCCTCAATAGCACCATGAAGGAAAACTGTTTTAACCAAATAATGCCCTCTCCACTGAGACCTTAACTTACTAGGATCAAAAATCTTACTTTGGATATGTTTGTTGGCTATACATCTTCGAAAAATTTGGTCAGAACAATATTTAAACAAGTAAAGGTCACCATAAAAAAATGATTTAACCTCAAATTTGAACTTTCGAATGTCCTGAATGCTCCAATGAGATGGTGTTTGTCATCTGAAGATGGTTTTATGGGTGTTGCCCAAGGTGGCGACTCTTCAAACATTGGTTGCCAAAACACCCCATGATCAGTTCCTGCAAAATAAACATTAGAAGTATCATCAAGTATATTTACATCACTTAGAATACTTTCTAATGACAACTGTAAATTAGTGGAAGGAAGATTCAAGTAAAAATCCTCATCAAGGATATTTTCCAGCAAATTAACTTCCTGAACTTCTTCTAAATCCTGAGGTTGCCTACAAGTATTAAAGATATTCAGCTCCAATGTCATGTTTCCAAAACTCAATTTCAAAATTCCACTTCTACAATTAATTAATGCATTAGATGTAGCAAGAAATGGTCTACCAAGAATTACAGGAGCTTGGAAAGTAGATGGAATCGACAAGTTCATATCAAGCACCACAAAATCCACAAGATAGTAAAATTTATCAACTTGAACCAAAACATCCTCAACTATACCCCTAGGCATTTTTATAGATCTATCAGCAAGTTGCAAAATGATAGGTGTGGATTTCAGTTCACCTAAACCAAGCTGTTCATACACAGTGTAAGGCAATAAATTGACACTTGAACCAAGATGCAACAAAGCGTGACAAATTTTTGAATTTCCTATCACATAAGCAATTGTAGGTGCTCCAGCATCCTTGTATTTAGGTGGTGTATTACTCTGAATGATAGCACTAACCTGCTCAGTAAGGAAAGCTTTCTTGTGCACGTTTAATTTTCTTTTCACACTGCATAAATCATTTAAAAATTTTGCATAGGCAGGAATTTGTTGAATAGCATCTAACAAAGGAATGTTAATCCTAACTTGCCTAAAAACCTCAAGAATTTCAGCGAGGTGCTTATCTTTATGCAATGGGACTAATCGCTAAGGAAAAGGAGCAGGTATAGGACAAATTTTCTCATGCTCATCAGACACATGCTCTCCATCTTTATTAGTGGGGTTAGAAACCTTACCAGAATTGTATGGCTTATGTGCTGGAATATCTACCACTTTACCGCTTCTTAAAGTAGTCACCGCTTTGACCGACTTTAAGTTAGGATTCTCACTTACTGCTTGCACTTGATAAGGCTACCCTTGTGGATTTGGTTGTGACTGTGCAGGAAATTTACCCTTCTCTTGGGTACTTCAAGATGCAGTTAGCCTTGTGAGGGAACTCCGTATGTCATTAATTGCCAATGAATTCTGATTGCAGAGTGTTGCTTGACCTTGCATGAACTGTTGAAGTGTCACACTCAGCTGCTGAACCGTATCTTCAAGTCCCTTCTTTTGCATTGGAGGTGCTTGAATTGCAAGTTGAGAGGGCCCTGGAGCCAAGGTTGCTGGAGTTACGTGCTGGTTACCCCTCCAACTGAGATTTGGGTGGCTCCTCCATCCTGGATTATAAGAATTAGAGTCAGGACCGGAATATGGTATATGTATCTTGTTTACAGCTTTAGATTGGTTCAACAATACTTCTTTGAAAGCAGGGATCGTGGGACATTCATTAGTTGAATGCCCATGATCCTCACATATGCCACACTTCTCAGAAAATTTAGGGACAGCATGCACTTCATTTACTTTCTTCATTTCCATGGCTTCCATTTTTCTAGACAACAAGGTTAATTTAGCACGCAAATCATCCTCTTCATTTAAAGTATATTTTTCATGACTAGACTCAGCTTGCCTAGACCTATCATGCACATCAGTTGTGTCCCAAGATTGGGCATTTTCAGCAAGATAATCAAAATATTCAAATGCCTCCTCAGGCTCTTTGTCAAAAAATTCTCCATTACACATGGTTTGTACAAATTGGCGCATTTTAGGTGTCAAACTTTCATAAAAAAAACTAATCACACGCCAATGTTCATAACCATGGTGTGGATATGAATCTAATAGATCTTTGAACCTTTCCCAACATTGATAAAAAGTTTCAGATTCCTTTTGAGAAAAATTCATGATCTATCTTTTCAAAGTATTTGTCTTATGTATTGGGAAGAATTTTTTCAAAAATCCTGCTTGCATCTCTTGCCATGTGCCTATGGTTCTAGGTCTCAATGAATTCAACCATGTTTTAGCTTTATCTTTTAAAGAAAATGGGAACAACTTAAGCCTAATAACCTCCTCAGTGCAAGTCCGGTCCATGAATGTAGAACAAACCTCTTCAAACTCTTTGATATGCAAATAAGGGTTCTCAGATTCCATGCCATGAAAAAGTGGAATTAATGGAATCATTCCAAGTTTGAAATGAAAATTGTTTGCATTCAAAGGTTGAATTATGCATGAGGGTGTGCTAGTTCTGACAGGTTGCAAATAATCTCTAAGTGTCCTGTTTTGATTCACCATTTCCCTATCATGATTCTCATTTTCAATCATGGTGCTATGAGTGTCAGAAGATGATTTAAGAGAAAGAGATGTAGAGTTAAAAGATGATAGTGATTCTGTCCTAAACAACTGAGAAGTTTGGTCCCTAGTCCAACCAGTCATACAAACAAAAATAGAAAATAAAGCAAAAAAAAATTTAAAATAAAAAAAGAAAAGGGAAAAAGATCAGATGTCACCCAGGCTATGAAAAGGTTCACAGCTCCACAAATGTCCTCTCATCGGTCTCGAATGTGCTTCCAAGTGTAGAAGTGTCAAGTTGTATTAAGGATAAGTCCAGGATCGTATTCCACAGGGACAATGGGTTATCAAAGCATTTGTGAGAATTTTGTGCAAAAAAAGTATCGACTATGAGAGAATGAAAATAACTGTGAATCTGTGTTTCTACAATTACAAGAGCCAAGAGAATTAAGGAAAATGTGTAGAAGTTGAATTAAACTTGTAAGAAGCAATAAAACAAACACTTGGGATGCAATTTTCGCCCATTTCTAATTTGAAGTTGGATTTACCTCTAATTTCATCTTCTCTCAACCATAGCTCCATTCCTAGAAGTCATGGTTCATAATTAAACAATAAGCACACTTTTCAATATAATCAATGTACTTGAGAGATTTTATAACAAGTGTAAAAGTGAAAGAAAGCCATCAAAATCTTGTTACATAGTTCAAGCATCAATCGTGCCTTTATGTCTACGACTGATCAAGTTCAAGAACATAGATTTTAGTCCTTCCTCATAGGCAAAATGAAATACAATTATCAAGTTAATCATTCGAACTTCCATAATCTTGAAGAAAATCCAATTTAAAATAGTCATCAGTTACTCATTGAATCCCAAGCTAAAGATCTAGCCTATCATCTCCTAAATAGATAATCTCTCTAAACATTTGTCAGTCTATAGAAGATTGAAATAAATTAAACAAGAAAAGAAAAAAAAATAAATAAAAGAAATAGAACTAAGAAAAAGTTACTGTGCATAACATAAACTGTAGGAAAAGAAAAAAATAAAACTATTGAGCAGAAGAGCCTCAGCCGACTCCTCTGTTTCTTTCTACCATCGAAAACGTACACTCCAATGAATAAAAAAGAAACCAGCCGCCTCCTCTCGTCCATAAACCTACCAAGCTAAAGAAAAGAAAAAATAACAAAATAAAAAATGAGACAGAGGGAGCCCCCCTCCACCGACTCTCTAAACTCTAAAGTAAAGAAAAAGAAATCCCCTAATTCCAACCGTCTCCCCTCCAAAAAGTAAAGCCGGCAAGGTCTTAATTCAAAAGCTAAAATCAAGAAAAAAAATACAAATAAAGAAATCCAATGAGAGAGCTCCACTCGTCTAGATCGAGTAAGGCCAAAAAGAAAGAAAAAAATAATGCTTTCTGCGTGCTCGTGCTGCATAGTTTGTGATTGGCTCCCCTCCATCGTGTGCTTCCAACATCGTGCTCTTTGTCTCAGTCCCTGCATCTTGCTCTATCCATCAATTTATTTGTACATATTGAAGGTATTTCCAAGAATACTCCCTTAACCTATTGAGTGAAATATTTGTATTAGCATAAAAAAAAGGGTAAACTTGAGATATTAAATCTAATGTGGCCTATAAGTCTGCAATATAAATCTCTTTAAGTGCATAAACATTGGAATTTTATCAATCGGTCAAGTACTAAAAATCACTACATAATTAAGTGCTTAATTCACTTTTGGTTGAACAATTTATTCACTTAAATAACTTAATCATACAGTTTTAACACTTTATCACACCCCCAACTAGCTTATTGCTAGACTCTAGCAAATAAAGCGAATGAATTAATGCAAAGGTGAAATTACCAACTCCAATTTCAGAAAATCCAAGAATCACATGCTATAAAATAGACTTGTTGAGTTTAAAAACACTGGAGATAGATTAATCTGAATTTTTGTATCAATTGGGAGATTTATACACCATTTAGTTAGTCAACCAAGGGAATTAAATGTAACAAAGCTTGCTTCTTCAAGTGCATGAGGAATGAGGTTAGAATTCCATGATCGACTACCAAGAGGCATTAACAGTTTCAATCACAACAGCTAATTTGAGAAAACCACATGGTCTTACTTCTAATTCAAAACCATTGTAGTGGCAGCTTTCAGCTATTACACTTTAAAAGGCGCCTACTTTATTTAGTAAGGACCCCGGTAATAGGCAGCCTTTTCTCACTACACAAATGTAAATCTTTTTTTTTTTTTAGATTTCCTAGTGGGGAATCGGGCCTATGAATGTGCGCCTACCCACACTTTCACAAGTCAGCCCTTACCACTAGTCTACCTAAAGGATCTTTTTATTTTTATTTTTTTATTTTTTGATCCCTGGCTTGTCCATTTTCTCATTTAATTCTTTTCAGATTTCTTCCTAAGCCATTAGGATATGGTTCATTAGAGTCCCAAGCAACCGAAAGTGCAAATCAACAAACAATGACTCAAATTAGTCTTTCTAGGCATTCCAGGCGTATGTGTTGTGTGTGTTTTAACAAAACTTTTAACATCTTTCCTTGGTTTAACAACTAAATAAAATGGATAAGTCTCTCTTTTGACATATACTCATATTTGCACTACATTCCACATGTTCCATGATCTCAACAAATCATTTTTTTTCAGTTCACTTTCTAGCATGTAAAATTCAAGAATAGGGAATTTAATCTGTTTTGAACTCAATACCAGCACTCCCCCAAGGTGGACCAACATAAGTGTAAGGCATGCAGACAGAAAAATAAATTCTCTTCCACCCCCCAACTAGATTGTAGCATTGTCCTCAATGATGCAAGAGAAACGAAAGAATTTACACAAAAGAGTAGTGAAGGAGCAAAACAGCTATAAGAAGAACCAAATAGGAAAAGAAAAATTGGAAGGCAAAAGGAAGAGGAATTACCTGGCAGCCTTGAAAAGAATGCAGCCAAAATAAAAATAAAAACTGAAGAACAAAAGGAAACAATGAAAAGAAAAGGATAGATCAAGAACCATCAATTATGATCAAGCAAATGCAAAGTAGATTTTCGTCAGGTGCAAAATTAGAAATAAAAGGGTTAAGCCTTTGACCATTAACCTTAAAAGTATTTCCATTTTGAGGATCGACAGCCTCAATAGCACCATGAGGAAAACTGTTTTAACCAAATAATGCCCTCTCCACTGAGACCTTAACTTACCTAGGATCAAAAATCTTACTTTGGATATGTTTGTTGGCTATACATCTTCGAAAAATTTGGTCAGAACAATATTTAAACAAGTAAAGGTCATCCATAAAAAAATGATTTAACCTCAATTTGAACTTTCGAATGTCCTGAATGCTCCAATGAGATGGTGTTTGTCATCTGAAGATGGTTTTATGGGTGCTGCCCAAGGTGGCGACTCTTCAAACATTGGTTGCCAAAGCACCCCATGATCAGTTCCTGCAAAATAAACATTAGTAACATCCATCCACATGTATACACTTACTTACTTTGGATGTGTAAAAAGGGGCTGTCAAAGATGACCGTTACGTACTTATACTTGAAAACTTATGCTTAGCTTTCTTTTCTGTAAAATGTGTTTCGTAAAGAAAACATTTCATTTCCATTTTAAAGAAAAGCATTTCATTTTTATCTTCATTTATTTAGTAAAAACACTAGAAGAGTAAGAACGCAATACTTACAAGGACTTCATGCCATACTCATTCCATGTAGTCCATTCGTGTGCGTGTCAGATGGCAAACTACATGCATACACATAACATTACGTCATTTTCTATCTAATGCATAAGCAACTATACTAGAAATAGAACTATGCTTCACTTGGAACACTCCCCATCCATCCTTGGCCTCGTACGTGCCATTTACTATGCTAAAACCTTTGAGGTCTTATTCCTTAAATTGAACATCCGTAATTCACCTTAGGGTTAAGACACTAAGACCTTCATCTTATTCTTCTATCAACCACATGTCGACGCATGACTCAGACTGACTAAGTCACGCATCCCATTCCTAGACAGTTTACCCATTACTACCTTCATGTATCCTATTCCATATTCAATCGTCATTCCCATCCATACACGCCACACCACTTAAAGCCAACTCTAAAGCTAAAACACCGTGTAACTATGCTTAGGACAGATTACCCATTATATATGATGAACATGTCCGGCACACGTGCCTCGTTAGAGGCACATGTACCTTATCCCTTTTTCACCTAAGATCAACTTATAGTTCAATGAACGTTCACTTGTATAAACAAGCTCCATACTCCAATACCAACTTGCTCAAACCCGGTTGATAGGACTCTTCCTATTTCCCGGCCTAGTACAAGTTCATCCCGAAACTTAACAATAGGACTGCATCCACAAATGCACATCTGTCATGTCACATAGCTCGAAACTAATCCCAAGTTACGACACAACGCCTGTCAGGCTTACGCTGCACTACTCTTACACTTCGTCACCACTTTACACATACTCTACGCCATAAGTTAACCACAAGGTGACACCCGTCACCTCAGACTACAAGCCACATCACAGCTATTTTGGGACACTATTACACAGTTCCCGATGCTACACAATATACTCTATGCTCCTCAACTATAAAACCATCCTTTTATACATGACACGCCTTACGGTGCATCGCTTCACAACACAAAGCACATGCCATGTGTACTCTCTTCACTCTACGCCACACGTCACTACAGCGCATGTCACACGGTGCGTCACTGCACTACATAGAGTAGGCTCTACGTGTACTCCCTTCACACATCACGCCGCATCACATCTATGTCGTACACCTCACACCCATATTCACAGCACATCCACAACACTACATCATTATGCCCAACACTTTGTTACACAGCCACACTTCACTTCACAACTATGCAGCAAACTCTACAATTTCTAACAACATAGTCTATAGTCCAACCAACCAACTAACATATATCATAAATAATGAGAGATAGAGGGTTATACCATCGACAGGATAACCTGTGCGTCGCTCGCTGCCAGTCACGACCAAGACGTCGGAGGAGTTATACGTGGCGGTTACCACCGCGTACAGTGGCAGTTAGCCGTATACAGTGGTTGTCCACTACTTAAAGTGGCGGCTTGGGCTTAGGGATAGCTAGGCATGGTCTTGGAAAGGCTCAAGGTGACGTCATGGTGGTCTGAGGTGGCGGAGCATGATGGATCTAGCCATGAAAAGTGCATCCGAGGGTATGAGAGTGCATGAGAGAGGTGGGGACAGCCTGGATGTTATGGCTAGGCATGGAAGAGCTTGATGGAGGTGTGGTGGAGCTGTGGTGGCGGCTAGACGGTGGCTCACGGCGGCGGATCGGCCATGAGTAGTGTAAACCGTGCATGAGAGAGTGTGGGAGAGTGAGAGCTATGGGTAACTCAATTGGACATGAAAATAGTTGTAGGAGGTTGTGGTGGTGAGAGAATCATGGTGGTTGTGGTGAGGTGGCGGTGCATGGTGGTGAAACCGTGTTTGTGTGCCTATGATCCATCGGAGAGAGAGGGAGGGAGGGGGAAAGGAGACCATGGAAATGAAGCCCATGGAGTGAGGATTTCATTGGTGGTGGTTGGAGGCCAAGCTGGCCGTGTGGTGGTGCTACAGTGGAGAAATGGGTGTGAAACCCATTTTAGAGGTGATGTGATGCCATGGGAGGATGAGGAGGTTGTCGTGGAGTTCACAAGTGGCAAGAGATGTTGGCCGAAGGTAGAGGGGCAGCTGGTGACTGGCGGTGAGACCATGGGTGGCCGGCGGTGGTTGGGCTGGAGGAGGGAATGGTTCGACTATAGAGAAGCCGTGCACGTCGAGTTCAAGGGAGGGAGAGGAGAGAGAAAGGAAAGAGAGAGAGTGAGGAGAAAAAGAGAGGGGCTTGGGTATTTAATCAGGTCTTTCGTTTCAGAATCTACAAAACGATCTATCGGTAAGTTTAAATACTGATTTGAAAATGCATAAGTGTTTTATTTAAACTAAAATACTGAGAGAAATTAAGATATAATATTATTTTACAAACTAAAGCTTATAAAACAATATTCCTTCATCATTAATTAAAATGATGAATTCTCGTTAATTACTCGAAGATGATAAAACCATTTAAATTAATTTAGAGTTTTCAACATAATTTAAATATCGTAATATTTTTAAATGACTAAAATATTTAATTTAAAATAAATTTTCACAATTATAATATTTTTAGAGCTCATCAAAATATTATAATTGTGTTTTTTTAAAAACAAGTTTAGTCCAATAATATTGAAAATATTACATATAAATATTTTTAGAATATTTAAATTACTCATAAGCTTTAAAATATCGAATTTGATTTAAAACCCACTTGATATATTTTAAAACACGCTATCGAGGTACGGCACATAAATCGAAACTCGTAATTAAAGAAGAAAGAATGAGTGGGTTATTACAAGGACGGACACTTTTGCTTAGTTTTTTTCCCTTACTAGTTTAGCCAGTCATAGTGATAGAATTGAATTTAGAATATTGTAGAAATTGGGATGCAAAAGAGAAAAATTTGAACGAGGGAGAGACAAGCCTTTAGGATTACATTTCTGTAGTTCTTAACGAATTGAATACGACGTATAAGTCTCTATTTACAAGGTAAACCTCTTGAAAATCAAATCTTTTGATAAGATAAATAATTTAATAATTAAATCAGATTTTTTAAATTATTAAATCAAATTCTTGATATGATATTTTCCCTAAAATTTTTCTTTAAATTGAAGGTAAAATCTTGGAATGATCTAAACGTTGCCACCGTAACAGTTGATTGGTCGGCTGAAGAGATAATAATTATATCGGTTGTAATAAAGTTGGCAGTTGCACTTAAAAAAAAGTGAGACAATGACTAGTAGTCGGCAAATGGTTGATAATAGGTCAACTATTGGATATGAAAACAAATTAAACAAATTAAATGTCAAGTAAAAACGGGTTTGGGGCTTTAAATCATGATCTTCACAGAACTAAATCGAAACAGCTCATAGCTAATAAAGGCTTTTGAATGGCATTATATTGAGACAAAACTAGCTACTGTCTACCAATAAATAAATGTGCATTTTACATTTACGTTTAGCCCTCCACCGGCATAAGAATAAAGTGCACACGGCCATGAAGACTATTCCTATGATCAATGCGACTATGAAGATTACTTTCATTTCTTCCTTTCTATCTGTAAATCAGAAAAATCAACTGCATCATCTTTTCTTTTATATTTATAAGTTCTGAATAGACATGGATTGTGAAAGGAAAGTAACCTACCGAGATCTGAATAGGCCAAACGAACATAAAGATCAAATTCGCCTCTGGAAAATTTCCGCAAGTCTATTAAATCTCTGGTCCATAACATACACCCAATGCATCTGTTATGAGGCTGCATGGTAGAGACCTAGAAGATGAAGATAGGAGAGTTAGGTTTCAAGAGTAGTGGCAGATTGTGAAATGAAGAGGAGAGTTCGGACTTGAGTTATGTCTTCAGCAGGTGCAACAAACGACGCAGTTTCATCAAGCCTTAAGGGCCAAACGACATCACTTTAGTAATTGAGGGAAACGACGTAGCTTAAGTAGTTGTGAGGGTTCAATTGTAATAAGCCGTTTAGTATAAAATGATGGGCTTTGGGCATTAGTTCTGGAATCTAGTTATCAGGGACTTGCATGTAATTCCTTTGAGTCAGTTAAGTATCACGCCTAAATGAGGAGTATTCATTCTAGAGCTTTTTCATCTATTAGCTGGATAATGTCTATGGAGGAATTGGGGACCTCGGATACCCCAAGTCGTATGAATCTTTGAGGTATTTTCATCAACAAAGATGTCGTCATCTTAGTATTTCTATTCAGTAATTTCATATACCATCTGAAAAAAGTAAGAGAATCCTAACAATTGGTATCACAAGTCACCGATCCTATCCAATTCTTTTCACATACACACATCCTTATGGCAACACCAATGTTTACAATCCAGTAAATTACCAACCATCACAAAGCCATTTCCTACTGATAATATCAGTGTCTATTCATCCATACCATATCTTTTCATTCTCATTTTTGTTAGCCAAACATCACCAATTACAACCCAGTAAGCCACCAAACAGCACCATCCCCAACCCAGAAATCAACCAAACAGCACCTATATCCATGGCGGACAACACCAAATCCAAGCACCAACAGCATGAACACCTCCAGCAATAAGTTGAATAGAACCACCAACAAATCTTGGAATTAAATTCAGATGTCAATATATTGAAAATTGATGTAACCATGGTGAAACTAGATGTGAAAGAAATCAAAGATATGTTACACACTCTTTTTGCCGAACCAAACAATCAACCACCCCCTCTACCTCCCCCTAACCACGAACTTCCTCAAGACCATGAAAATCCAGATCCTCAAAGATTCAATTCCAGGGGGGTCAAACTTTATTTTCCACATTTTCAAGGTGATAACCCTGCTGCATGGCTTTTTAAGGCCAATCATTACTTTGAATTCCACCAAACGCTAATACCCAAGCCTTTGTTGATGGCCTCTTATCACATGGAAGGAGAGGCTCTTATGTGTTTTCAAAATGTAGCAGATGCGGGTTTATGCAAAGATTGGGATGCACTTTCCAGATTGTTACTACTTCGTTTTGGTCCAACGGCATATGAAAATCCCATGGAAGCGTTGACAAGGCAGAAGCAGACCACCTCTGTGGCTGGTTACATGGCGCAGTTTGAATCATTAGCTAATCGCTTGAGAGGACTCTCAGACATCCATAAACTGAGTTGTTTCCTCAGCGGCTTGAAGGTTGAGATTCGCATCCCAGTTCGAATGTTTAACCCAATGAATTTAAATGCAGCTTATGGGTTGACAAAAATGCAAAAGCAATACCTCCCGAGTATAAGGAAAGTTGCTAGAGCTATGGGGGACAAATCCACTCCCATGGGAGGGGGAAATTATTCTACAAGGTCCTATTCTAGTGACTATTCTAACAAATGGAGGAAACCTTTGGAGATGCTAAATCAATTTCTTATAAGCAAATTAATGAGAAGCGCTGCAAGGGATTATGTTTTAATTACGATGAGAAGTGGAACCATTTACACAAGTGTAAAACTCCTCGCATTTATCTCTTAGATGTGAACGAGGAATCTTGTGAGGAAGAAGAAATGCAGCTAGTGGTGGATATTGAAGAAAAGCCTTTGCTGGAAGCTCCAGCCACTCCATCCAGCGACAAGAAAGAGCCAAAAATTTCCTTGGCAGCCATAGCTGGTACTCCTACTAAAGGAAATATCCATGGGGAACTTACTACAACTGAAGGTGTGGGTAGCTAATGGACAAGGCCTAAGCAGCGAAGGGTTCTGTAGAATAGTACAACTGAAGGTACAAGGTAACTTACTACAACCCCCTCTTCATTTATTAGACCTCGCAGGTTGTGATATTGTATTGGGAGTCTAGTGGTTAGAAACCTTGGGTCCTATAACATGGCACTTCTCGAAGTTATTGATGAGTTTTGTGTTGGAAGGGAAGGCAATTGAGTTGAAAGGGCTGAAATTAAACCCTTCGGTTATTGAGGATGGGGAAAGAGTTTGTAAGGCCTCTATGGCAAAAGGGAAGGGCATTCTCTTATAGATTATGTGTGTTGGGGAAAAAGAACATGGGAATGGAAATGTGGCTGAACCATTTTCAGAACTGTTAGAAGATTTGAAGGAGGTATTTGCTAAACCTCAAGAGTTACCCCCACCTCGAGCCCATGACCACCAAATAGTCCTCAAGGAGGGCACTCAACCCGTGGCAATTGCACCATATCGATACCTGTATTACCGAAAAACAGAGATTGAAAAGATGGTGGCTGAGTTGTTAAAGTCTGGAGTGATTAGGCCTACTTCTAGTCCCTTTTCTACCCCTGTTTTGCTAGTTCGTAAAGTCGATGGCAGTTGGCGGCTTTGTGTGGATTATAGGGCACTTAATAAAGAAACGGTAAAAGCAAAGTTTCTTATTCTAGTTATAGATGAACTACTGGATGAACTATTTGGTGTGGTGATATTTTCTAAGCTTGACCTGCGCTCGAGCTATCAGCAAGTGAGGGTAGTGCCTAGTGACGTTCCTAAGACGACTTTTTGTACCTATGAGGGACATTACGAGTTTTGGTGATGCCTTTTGGTCTTACCAACGCTCTAGCTACATTCCAAGGGTTAATGAATGATGTATTCAAACCTTTTTTGAGAAAGTTTGTTCTTGTTTTTTTTGACGACATCTTGATCTATAGTAAGTCTCGGGAGGAGCATGAAATTCACTTGAGAGAGGTTTTGAAGGTGTTGAGATAGCATTGCTTGTATGCAAAAAATTCTAAGTGTCGGTTTGCTGTGGAAGAAGTGGATTATTTGGGTCACATAATTTCTAGGCAAGGTGTGAAGGCAAACCCTGCAAAAATTCAGTCAAAATATTGGATTGGCCAATCCTGCAGACAACTAAGGCCTTAAGGGGCTTTTTGGGGTTGACAGGGTACTACAAAAAATTTATAAGACATTACGGGCTGTTAGCAGCCCCACTCACTCAGCTGTTGACAAAAAATGGGTTCGTGTGGACCAAGAAGCAGAGCTGGCCTTCAATAAGCTAAAGGAAGCAGTGACCAAACCACTCCTCCTTGCACTACCAGATTTCTCAAAGCCCTTCATAGTGGAGTGTGATAATAGCAGGAAGGGAATAGGTGCTGTCCTTATGTAGGCAGGGCAACCTATACCTTTTTTGAGTAAAATGTTAAAGGGGAGGGCTCTACTACTCTCTACATATGAAAAGGAGTTTTTGGCCATTGTGACAGCAGTGCAAAAATGGCAGCCCTACCTTTTAGGGCAATCATTCATCATTAAAACAGACCAACAAGTACTGAAATTTCTGCTGGAGCTGAAAATTGGAACTGAAGCTCAACACAACTGGGTGAACAAGCTTATGGACTATGATTTTAGGATTGAATATAAAAGAAGAAGAGAGAACGTCATGGCTGACGCGTTGTCAAGAAAAGGGGAAGTTGAGGATGAAGAGGTTGGGTTGCTTGCATAGATTTCATTTCCCATGGCAGACTGGGTAGGAGAGCTGAAACTCAGCTATAAGAACAGTACAGAAACTGTGAGGCTGATGGAAAAGTTGTTGAACCAGCAAGAGCTTCCTAAGGGGACGACATTATAGCAGGGGATAATCTTGAGGAAGGGGCAAATCTTCAAAGTTCCTGATTCACCCTTCAAACTGAAAGTACTCCAGTTCATTCATACCGACCTTATGGCGGGAAACTCAGGGTACTTGAAAACCTATCAAAGGGCCAAAAGGGACTTTTATTGGCCAGGGATGAAGAAGGACATTAAAAAATGGGTAAGGGAGTGTGAAATATGTTAGGCTTCTAAATATAAGACGCTGGCTCTAGCGGGTCTCTTACAACCACTTCCCATACCCCAATAAGCCTGGGTCAACATATCGATAGACTTTGTAGAATGTACTTATACTTGAAAACTTATACTTAGTGTTCTTTCTTAAAGTAGTCTTTCGCATCTAAGACCAACTTATAAACAAGCTCCACATACTCCGATACCAACTTGTTCAGACCTAGTCGATAGGACTCTTCCTACTTCCTGGCCCTGTACAAGTTCATCCTGACACCTAACAAAAAGACTACATCCTCAAATGGATCTTTGTCACATCACGTAGCTCAAGACAAACCTTGAGTCACATCACGATGCCCGTCACGCTTCCGCTGCACTTCTTTGATACTTTTCGATCACTTCACACATACTCTCAGCTATAAGTCAACCACAAGGTGACACCCGCCACCTCAANTGCAAAAATTTAGTCAATATTGGATTGGCCAATCCCGAAGACAACTAAGGCCTTAAGGGGCTTTTTGGGGTTGACGGGGTACTACAAAAAATTTATAAGACATTACGGGCTGTTAGCAGCCCCACTCACTCAGTTGTTGAGAAAAAATGGGTTCGTGTGGACCAAGAAGCAGAGCTGGCCTTCAATAAGCTAAAGGAAGCAGTGACCAAACCACCCGTCCTTGCACTACCAGATTTCTCAAAGCCCTTCATAGTGGAGTGTGATGCTAGCAGGAAGGGAATAGGTGCTGTCCTTATGTAGGCAGGGCAACCTATACCTTTTTGAGTAAAATGTTAAAGGGGAGGGCTCTACTACTCTCTACATATGAAAAGGAGTTTCTGGCCATTGTGACAGCAGTGCAAAAACGGCGGCCCTACCTTTTGGGGCAATCATTCATCATTAAAACAGACCAACAAGTACTGAAATTTCTGCTGGAGCAGAAACTTAGAACTGAAGCTCAACACAACTGGGTGAACAAGCTTATGGACTATGATTTCAGGATTGAATATAAAAGAAGAAGGGAGAACGTCATGGCTAATGCGTTGTCAAGAAAAGGGGAAGTTGAGGATGAATAGGTTGGGTTGCTTGCACAGATTTCATTTCCCATGGCAGATTGGGTAGAAGAGCTGAAACTCAGCTATAAGAACAGTACAGAAACTACGAGGCTGATGGAAAAGTTGTTGAACCAACAAGAGGTTCCTAAGGGGACGACATTACAGCAGGGTATAATCTTGAGGAAGGGGCAAATCTTCAAAGTTTCTGATTCACCCTTCAAACTGAAAGTACTCCAGTTCATTCATACCAACCCTATGGCGGGACACTCAGGGTACTTGGAAACCTATCAAAGGGCCAAAAGGGACTTCTATTGGCCAGGGATGAAGAAGGACATTAAAAAGTGGGTAAGGGAGTGTGAAATATGTTAGGCTTCTAAATATAAGACGTTGGCTCCAGTGGGTCTCTTACAACCACTTCCCATACCCCAATAAGCCTGGGTCAACATATCGATGGACTTTGTAGAATGTACTTATACTTAAAAACTTATACTTAGTGTTCTTTTTTAAAGTAGTCTTTCGCATCTAAGACCAACTTATAAACAAGCTCCACATACTCCGATACCAACTTATTCAGACCCAGTTGATAGGACTCTTCCTACTTCCCGGCCCTATACAAGTTCATCCTGACACCTAACAAAAAGACTACATCCACAAATGGATCTTTGTCATATCACGTAGCTCGAGACAAACCTTGAGTCACATCACGATGCCCGTCATGCTTCCACTGCACTTCTTTGATACTTTTCCATCACTTCACACATACTCTTAGCTATAAGTCAACCACAAGGTGACACTCGCCACCTCAAACTAGAAGCCACGTCATAGCTGCTTCGGGACACTGTTACACAGTTCCCGACACTACACAATACATCCTATGCTCCTCGACTATGCAACCATTCCATTCTTCGTGACACGCCATATGGTGCATCGCTACACAATACAGGGCACATGCCACGTGTACTCTCTTCACTCTATGCCACACATCACTATGGCGCACGTCACACGATGCGTCACTGCACAACATGGAGTATGCTCTACGTGTACTCCCTTCACACCACGCCACATCACAACTACGACATACACCTCAAGCCCATATTTCATAGCATAGTCCACAACACTACATGACTATGCCCAATACTTCATTACACAGCCACACTTCACTTCACAACTACTAACAACACAATCTACAGTTCAACCAACCAACTAATATTAACATAAATAATGAGAGATAGAGGGTTATACCAACGACGGGATTACCCCTGCGTTGCTCACTACCCATCACGATCAAGGCGTCAAAGGAATCGTATGTGGCGGCTAACATCGGGTATAGTGGCAGTTAGCCACATACAGTGGCTATCCACCAAGTAAAGTGGTGGTTTGAGCTTGGGACTAACTAGGCATGGTCTTAGAAAGGCTCAAGGCGGCGGAGCACAGCGACATCACGTCGTGAATAGTGCATCTGAGAGTGAAAGTGGGTGTGAGAGGTGGGGACCATGGAATTTCATGGGGAGCTAGGGGGAGGAAGAGGGAGGCTGGTGAAAGTGCTTGGTGGGACTAGAATCAGCGTACGACGGTGCTAGGGCCGTTGGTGGTAGATCTAGGCCATGAGAGACCCATTTCAGGTAGAGAGAGAGAGAGAGGCTCGTGGAGGAGGTGAAGAGATGCTGATAGTTCCTTGGTGGCTAAGGATCATGGTGGTGGTGCTTAGTGGCCATGTTGGCCGCGTACGGCGGTGCAAGGAAGAGAAATGGGTTTGAAACCCATTTCGGTCAAGTTGCTCTAGGAGGAGAGAGAGAGCACGTGAGAGCTCACCAGTGGGAAAGGAAGTTGGCCAGAGGGAGAGGAGCAACTGGTGATTGGCTGTGAGACCATGGCTACCATGTACGGCGCGGCATGGAAGAGATGAGTGGGTTTTCACCCATTTCAGCTTGAGACACTGTGGGTGAAGAGAGAGGGTACGTGGGGCTTGCCAGCTTGAGGGAAGTCGCCGGTGGGGTGGTGGAGCTGTAGTGGTGGCGCGGTGAGGCTGGTGGTCAGTGGTGGCTCTGGCTGGCAGGAGAAGCTGCACGGTGAAGAAGGAGAAACCGTGCATCAGGCTTGGAGAGAGGGAGAGGAGAGAGAGACAGAGAGAGAGGAAAGGAAAAGTGAGGAGAAAAAGAGAGGGGCTTGGGTAGTTAATCCAGGTCCTTCATTCCGAGATCCTCAGAACAATCTAACGGTGAGTTTAAATACTGATTTGAAAATGCTTAAGTGTTTTATTTAAAAATAAAACATTGAGAGGAATTAAGATAGAATATTATTTTATAAACCAAAGTTTATAAAATAATATTACTTCATCATTTTAATTAATGATGAAGTCTCATTAATCACTCAAAAAGAATAAAACCATTTAAATTAATTAAGAGTTTTCAACATAAATTTAAATCTCATAAAATTTTTAAATGACTAAAATATTTAATTTAAATAATTTTTCACAATTATAATACTTTTAGAGCTCATCAAAATATTATAATTTTTTTATTTAAAAATAAGTTTAGTCCAATAATACTGGAAATATGACATATAAATATTTCCAGAATATTTAAACTATCTGTAATTTTTAAAATATTGAACTTAATTTAAAATCCGCTTGATATCTTTTAAAACATGCCAAAGAGGCTTAGTATGTTGATCGTAGCTCGTAATTATAGAAGAAAGAAGGAGCATATTATTATAGTAATAGTTCAAACAAACCACATGATAAAAATACATTCATACAACAGCAAAATGCATTAACATGATGTCGTATGCATGAAACTGAAAAATTAATTTTCCCAAAATTAAATAATTTTCCATGCATGCCAAAATCCCATTTTTGCCCAAAAAATTTTCATTAAAACATCCGTTATTTTTCCAGAAACGACCCAACACCAAATCTCACCATTTTTCCAGAAAATGGCCCATTATCCATTTGCCAATACCAATTTCCCAATTTTAATCAGTATGCACCATGATCTCCCCCTAGGGATCATCGGCATACCTTGCCTCCCGTCACCACACCATGAGTAACGACCATGCGTGTGACTTCATAATGTGCAACACCCAATTTCACGCCCAGCGCGTTTGTAGCCAAGCATCCTCTAGCTCCCGCCAACAGAGTGGCCACAGAGTCGGCAATAGAGCGTTACCATCCCGTCCAATCCTGTTGTCGACTAGGGACAACCCAGGGGACGTCACTTAGTATATTCCCCTTCCGAGTGACCAAAGGAGCTCCACCGAGATAATGTCCCATCTCGACTTAGGGTCATGATACACACGCACCCAAAAATCTATTTTACACATGAAAACCTAGTTTTCATTTTACAAAAATGAACATGCATGCACCATGCAATGAATATGATAAGACACAAAAATATCCAACAACCAATAAATTTGACCATCAACCAATCGCAAAAACAACTCCATTCTCGATTCTAGCCGACCCTCGACTCCTCGGACTCAGTCTAGCACAACCAACCAATTTCACAGGATATTTATTAATGCAAAATATATTGAAATCTAAAAAGTTATTCAGAAAAATACTTACAGCGCTTTAAAGGCAATAAAATCTAAAAGTAGAAGCGCAAGAGCACCCGATTTAACATCAAAAGTGAACCCAAAAATAAAATCACCAAAATTCACAGTTTTTTGGGATAGAAAAAGGGTTTCGAAAACAAGGAATTTTGGAGTAATATTTTGGGAATCAAAGGGCTGATTTTACTAGGATAAAATTAGAATATTGTGGTTGGAAAATGAGGCTTACAGTAGAGGAAATTACCAACCCAAAACCCAGCTCAAAGTCCACGGCTTGGGATAAAACACAGGGCCACGACATGAATGAAAACAAAGAAATGGGGGACCAAACAAATGAGAATGAAATGGAAATAAAACACAAGCATGAACCCATGAAAATACTAGATGAAAACAGAGGAAAACCAAGCATGAAAATGGCCAAAAAACAGAGCAAGACCCACGGATTCACCTACAAAATAGAGAGCAAACCAGATGAAATAAAGTAAATACTTAAGAGGGAAAAGAAGGTTCGGTTCTACAGCAAGTGGAAAAACTAAAACTTGAAGATGAAAATGCAACTAATACCAGATGAAAAAATGGAGGAGATAACTGCGGCATACACTGGTTTTGCCGAAGAGAGAACCAAACAATGGAATTAATTGGAGTGAGGCAGCAGCACATCAGAGGAGGAGAAGGAGAAAACTGAAAAGAAGAAGAAGAGAAGCAGCGTACGGCAACACCAAAAGCAGAGGAAAATAAATGAAGCTGAATGGAGAAGGAGAAGTGGTCGGCGTAGGGAAGAAAAGAAGAAAAAGAAGAAGAAGAAGAAGAGGCCCTAAGGGCTCGGAGCTAAACGGCGACGTATAGGGGAGAAATAAAAGGGGCTGGGCTGGTGCAATGGGCTGGGCTGAAAACAGGAAGGAGCTTGGCCCAAAAACAAAAAACAATCCACTAAAATAAAGCCCAATTCGAAAATAAAAGGTCCAACAAAGGAAAATGCACAATAAAAATAAATAAAAGTCAAATAAAAACACTACAACTCAATATTAATAAAATAAAATAATTAAACCCAAAAATAAAATAATTTAATGCAATGAGCAACTTAAATGCAAAACAATAATTAATATTAAAAAAGCACGTTAAAATAAATTTCACAACTTAAAGAATCATAAAATAGTCCTACGATTAACACGTTAAATCTAAAATAAGAAAACCACAAATTATAATAACTTAAATAACTATTGAATAAAAATACACGTAAATATGGAGTATCACAACCAAGATAGCTACGAGTTACCTGCTAGAAACAAGCTAAGTCATTATGGAAGTAGGCTTGATATTGTTTAATTAGCTCAGGTTTGATATTATTCTAGGAATGGATTGTTTATTTCAGCATTATGTAAGTATAAATTGTCAACAGCTAAAAGTAGTATTTCAGATGCTCAGGGGGGAGGACAAGGTATTCCAGGGTAGTAAGTTACGATAGATGTCAAGAATAATTTTATCATTACAAGCCAAAGGTATTTGGCAGGAGGAGTAGAGACTCACTTAGTGCATTTAATGCTTAAGTAGGGAAACCTAAGGAAGTCGAAGGAGTACAAGTAGTAGATGAGTTGGCATAAGTATTTGAGGAATTGCTAAGATTACCCCCTCTTAGGGAACTTGAGTTTTCAATTGAGTTGGAACCAAGACCAACTCCAGTATACAAGGAAGCCTATAGAATGGTGCCATTAGAATTAAAGGAGTTGAATAGTCCACTACAAGAATTGCTGGTAAAGGGATTTATTAGAATTAGTTCATCGCCTTGGAGAGTAGCAAAACTATTTGTAAAGAAGAAGGACGGGACTCTTAGGATGTGCATTGATTACTAGGAACTGAATAAGGTAATGATAAAGAACACATATCCTTTGCCTAGAATAGACCAATTGTTTGACCAGTTGCAAGGAGCCTCGATATTCTATAAGATTGACCTTAAGTTCGGTTACCATTAGTTAAGGATTAAAGAAGGTGACATATCCAAAACTGTATTTAGAACTAGGTGTGGATGTTTTGAATTCATAGTGATGCTATTTGGTTTGGCTAATGCCCCCAATAGCTTTCATGGATATCATCAATAGAGTGTTCAGGCCATTCTTAGATTCGTGGTAGTGTTCATAGATGATAATATGGTGTATTCCAAGGATATCGAATATCATAAGAGTCAACTGAGGTTGATCATGGGGAAACTAAAGGAATACATTACTGAAACCCATAGGTCGTTTGTGGTGTTCAGTTATGCTTCAATGTATAGGATAGGTTGTGTTCTAATGCAAGAAGGAAGCATAGTGGCCTATGCTTCTAGGCAATTAAAAGATCAAGAAAAGAACTACCCTGTCCATGATTTGGAAATGTCAGTGACGATATTCACCTTGAGGGTTTGGCAACATTGCCTTTATGAGGAAACTTGTGAGGTGTACATGGACCACAAGACTTTGGGATACCTCTTCACTTGAAGAACATCAACTTGAGATAGAGTAGATGGTTAAATACTATTAGCGATTATCAATGCAAAATCAAGTATCATTTGGGGAAGGCCAATATGGTCACCGATGCACTAAATTGAAAATCTCAAGTCGGGAATGCAGGAGAATCTGTGGATGTAGACTCACTCCTCGAAGGAATGAGAAAATTATTGATAGAAAGTTTATATAGCAAGAAGAAGTCCTCACCTCAATGAAAGAGTTAAGGGTGATAGGTTATGATGAACTAAAATACCATCAAAGGAAGAACCCAAAGTTACTGGAAATCCGACAATGAGTTAGAAAAGCAAAGAGACCCTTGCATTTTAGTTTGGGCGAGTGAGAACCTTGTTTTACGATGGACGAAGAGCTTGTGAATTTGAAAATTAACAAAAAGATACTTGCAGAAACCCATTCATCGACATACTAGATACACCCAAGAAGCATGAAGATGTATTGGGACCTAAAGCAAACTTTTTGGTATGGAGGAATGAAGCGGGACATTACCCACTTAATCGAAGTATGCGTCACTAGTAGACAAGTGAAAGCTAAGCATCAAAGGCGAGCCATAGATTTAGAGCCCTTGCCAATCTCCAAGTGGAAATGGGATGACATAGCTATAGACTTTCTGGTCAGACTACCCTGAATCCCTAACAGGAAGAACGTGATTTAGATGGTCATAGATAGATTGACCAAAAGTGCCCACTTTCTTTTGGTCACTACGACATACGCTTTTGGAAAGCTCACTTGACTATATGTTGAGGAAATAGTTAGGTTTCATCGTTTACTTCACATTTCTAGAAAAATTTGCAAGCAATGATGGGCAATAAGTTGAGAGTTAGTAGTGCAAATCATGCATAGACCAACGTACAGTTTGAAAGGACAATGTAGACACTAGAAGATATGTTGAGGGCCCACACGTTGGATTTCATGGGCTCATGGGAGAAACATGTCCCACTCATTGAATTTGCATACAATAATAGTTACCGGACAACAATCCATGTGATGCCTAGCCTAAAGAAGCCCAAACCCTAGCCTTGAAAAAGCCCAACCAGCCTAAGAGAAAAGAAAATGAAGCACCAAAAATGTGTTTTGGGGGATTAGCCTCTCTCTCTCTCTCTCTCTCAACAACCCTAAACCTGTGCTACCACATGTTGGTAAGTCTCCGTCGATCCCTATCTCTTTCCCTCTCCGTTAGTCTCTCACTGTCTCAATGTCATTCTCTCCATTTGCTGTGTTCTCCAATGTCTTTGGTTGCAACATGCCGCCATCCAACCTCGAGACCAAGCTAGTAAGCCCTTCAGTCTTTCTCTTCGTACTTTTCCCTTTCACTCGCACTCTCTTTCTCTCCTCCCCTCTCCATCCCTTTTGCATTGCTGTGCCAGCAACCATACACTGCCATCCTCACACCATTAAACCTCTCGGCAACTAGCCATTCCTCACCTTGTAGTCTCGCACTTTCCCTCCCTTCTCCCTCTATCTTTATCACTATATGTCCCTCCCATTCTACTTGTTGTTGTCCCTATCACACGCACACATGGTCATCCTCCACCAAGTAGCTCTCAGACTAATCTTCAAATATCTATTGTTGGATTTGTGAAATTGTGAATTGTAGTTTATTGTTGCGATCTATGTGGTGATTGAGGACCTTGTAAAGTGTTGGGATTGACTTGTAGTTTGTTGTTGTGATATGTGTGGTGGCCAATGATGCTTGTGAATAAAAGGGAATGTGCAATTAGTGATGTGTTGTGTGAGGTGCACTTTTAATCTCTAAACGTTGCGTTTTGTATATTAAAAAACTAACTATTAATGGATGTCATTCCTCGTGAAATTATTTGCTAGATATTTATAATTAGCATGTTATTTATTTTATACATGTCAGTTGGAATTCCAATTATTGCACTGTGAGTCTATGTTGGTAAATTCTCGAACAAAGCACCACGATGGGTTCTAAATGGTATAAATGTCTCAGGTCCAGTATGTGCTTCTTGAAATGTTTGTAGATGGTAGAATATCTCTAGTCATGTAATATGTGATATCCCATATTTATGTGTATTTTAACTAAGTAAATTATTTTATTTATTATAATTATGAGCATTCTTGTTTTAAATTTTATATTATTTTAGTAATATTATTTTATTATTTCTAACTGTGAAATTTAATTCAAAATATTTTTTTATTATTAATATTGTTCATCATTTAAAATCTTCTCTATTTTAAATTAGTTTATTGTTGGATTTTTTTATTTTATTTTATCTAGTCAATGTGTTTAAATTATTTTATTTAAACTTGCTATTTTGTAATTCTTTTCGTTCGATCAATTTTTAGACCCAAAATAAAAGGCTGGATCTCATTTCTTTCCTTTCCTTTTTCTTCTTCCTTTTTTTTCCCCTTCTTTTTTTCCCTCCCCTGTTTTTCCCCATGTACGACAAGCCCCCTCCTATTTTCTCTCCTCCAGCCCAGCCAAGGCACCGCTGTGACAAAATAGGATCACCACCACCCACTGGCACAGCTCACGCCATCGACCTCCCCTACACTGATCCCCAGCCACCACAACTTCCCCTTCCCTTTCCCTTCCTGGATTGCCCCTCCCTCCACTCGGTTTCTCCCTCAACACAGCCTAGCGTCGTCGCCAATAGCCACCCAAGCCTCGCCAGACCACCACCGATCCCCAAGCAGTTGAGCCCAAGCCACGGCAGCCCCACACGTAGTCTTCTCCATCTTTTCTGAAATGGGTTTCATCCATGGATTTCTCCCTCTTGCTCAACCTTTCGTCACCATCGCCAACCTCCACTGCATCCTTCTCTCCTTAACTCGAACCCCGTAGCTCCTCTCTAGCCCTCTCACTCTCTCACGGGGTTCCCCCTCTCCCACACAGCCACGGCTCCAAGTTACCACCTTTTGCTTCCTAGCACTTCCCTTAGCTCCTCTATGCCCCTCCGTAGCCAACCAAGCTTCCCATTCAAAATTTCCCATTTTGAGATCCACGACCGTTGCTTGGAAAACTTAGATCGGCCACTGCTCTGCCACTTCTAGCATAACCTTTGATCTTCCAGAGTTTGCCTTTTCATCACTGTAATTATTTTCTGAATAACTTTTGAGACATAAATATATTTTGCATTAACAAATATTCTATGAAATTGGTTAGTTGTGCCAGACTGAGTTTGAGGAGTCGGGGGTTAGTTGGAATGGAGAACGGAGTTGTTTGTGCGATTGGTTGATGTTGGGATTTGTTGGATGTTGGATACTTTTGTGTCTTGTCATATACATTGCATGGTGAACACATGTTCATGTTTGTAAAGGAAAATTGGGTTTTCACATAATTGCATGCATCTTCATGTGTATATTTGAAAACTGGGTTTTTATGTGAGAAATAGTTTTTGGGTGCATGTGTATCATGACCCCAAGCCAAAATAGGGGCATTATCTCAGTAGAGCTTCTCTGGTCACTCGAGAGCGAACTATACTGAATGACGTCTCCTGGGTTGTCCAGGGATCGGACAGGATGGTAACGCTCTCGTGTCGACTCCGTGGGCCCTCTGCTGGCAGGGGCTAGAGGATGTTTGGCCACGAACGCGCTAGGCACGAAACTAGGCATCGCTCGTTACGAAGTTACAGGCACAGTCGTTATCTGTGGTGTGGCGAAGGGAACTAGGGTGTGTGGATTGTCCCTAGGGGGGATCATGGTGCATATGGATTAAAATTTGATATTGGTTTTGATAAATGGATAATGGGCCATTTTCTGAAAAAAAAATGGCGATAATTGATAATTGGAAATATGTGGACCATTTTCTAGGAAAATGGTAGATTTTATGTTGGGTCATTTTCTAGAAAAATGACTGGATATGTTTTTGGGCCAAAATGGGATTTTGGCGTGCGTTGGAAACTATTCATTTTCGAAGAAACTGATTTTTGGGTCTCATGCATCTATCATCATGTGCATGCATATTGTTATTGCATGAATGTATTTTTATCCAGTGGGCTGTTTGGATTATTACTTATATGCGGTACTATTTCTTGGTACCGTAGATTTTGATGCAAGTGATGAGAAGGTTGAGGTTGAGGATGCGGCTCCCCTGGAGGAGTGATCGAGGATTGCTTCCTCATGTGTTGAGATTTAATTTTTGCTTTTATTTATTGTATCTAGTTTTATTATGTTTTTATATGATAATTGTATTGCATTTTGAAACGCTTTTGTTTTATGTAATTTTATATTAAACAATTCTGATACTTAGTTGATTGACTTTAACTTAACCGCTGCGACTTTTGTCTTACACGTGTTGCATGTGCACACACTTAGCACTTGCCGCTAGGATGCGTGACCCGTGTTATCATCATCTCGATGCCTCGATTCTCGTGCTTTTATACGTAAGAGTTGGGGGTGTTACAGGTGGTATTAGAGCAATTCGGCTCTAGGTGAAACCACATGTCCCATAGGTGCGGTACCATATGATTTGAACTTATTTAATTTATTTAATTTGAAGTGTTTTTATTTAATATTATTCGATTTTATTTGATTTGAAATTATTTTAGTAAATTTGAATTTCTATTATTTAATTTAATTTTATTTGAATTGAAATTATATTATTTTATTTATTTGATTTGATTTGATTTTGTTTTATTTTATTTTGTTTTGTTTTGTCAAGAGTTGGAAAGTGGGTTAAAGGTTAAACTATGGCAAGAAGATGGTTCAACCGAGAATGCCATTGTTAAGTATGAATATTTAGTGTAGTAGGCTTGAATTTTTATCGATGTGGTTTACTTTATAATATCGAGGTTTGAAGGGAACAACATGGTCTAGGTGAACTGTATGGAGTAGGAACTCAAGTTGAAACTGAGGAGAGGAATAGCTTTAAATTGTTTAGGGTACTTGAGGTCTTGGATTCCATAGAGTTTATGAAATAAGTTTTTAGAATTTGGAGGTTGTAAGTTAAACGATCTCAATGATAGATTTATAAGAAGTTCACCTAAGGTTTGAGGCCTTATAGATTTTATGAAACAAGTTTATGGGATTTAAGGTGGTAGGTTCAACAAGCATTTGAAGGATTACTTAAATTAGAAGTTCTAGATCTTGCTGATTTTGATAAGCAGTTTGATAGCATTTGGGACTTTAGAATTTTCAAGCTTTATAAGGCAATGTTTTAAATTTAAGGTCATCGATCTTGAGAATTTTAGAAAATGATTCTTATTTGGTTTAAGGTTTTAAAATTGTAGATTTGAAGGATTGAATTGTAATAAGATTTGAGTTCTTAGTTCTGTAGACTGAGTATGCTAGCTTGATCTATTCTTGTGATGGATTAGTCTGTAACCATTAAAATAGGATTGATTAGGGTTGAGTTACTGATATGGAAATTTTTCAGGAGAGTATTTCTTTAGGGGATTGAAGGTTTTGTTCTAGTGCATGTATTTTCTGTGGATTGAAGATACTGATCTAGTTCGAAAAATGATTGTTTCTCAAGGTTGTAGTGGCAGGTTTAGGATTTGATCCATATCAATTTTGAGGATAATAGGTGGTGCAGATTAGGAAATTATTCCTGTTGATTTCGAGGATATAAATTCAAATGATGGAAATGGTAGCGATGGACCACTTGCACATTTGGAAGATTATTTGTTTTGGCTAAGGGTGCATGAGATTGATACGTAGTAGTGCTGAGTGTGTATGGATTTAAGAGAGTACAGGTCCTAGTTTCATTTTTTTTACTTGGAAGAAGTGGTTTTGGTAGGTATTGAAGTGGATTCGATACAATAGTATTAAATTTAAGAGATCTTGACTTTGAATTGTTGGCGAGTTGATTGGAGTGTATAGTCGAAGTGGGTTACCCAATGGAATGATGGTTGGCAATAATTGTTGTGATTATTTTCAGGAATTAATTATGACTTGAGGTCACATAGGAATTTAAATTTTTGAGGCTATAATTTCTTTTGGAGATCGAGCGTCCTGTTGGAAGAATTATGGATCATGTCATTTAACTTAAAGAGAGATTGTTGGGTCACCATGTGTGGTGTATGATAAAATCTTAAAAGTTGAAGCTTAGGCATCAACGATGGATAACATAATCAGTTATGTGAGCTAATAAAGCATTAGGATTCATGGGTGTTGTGCAATAGTTTTAGTGGATTGAAGATTGGACAATATGTCCTGCCTTGAGGTTTAATTGTGATGTGCGATTGAAGGAATTAGTTGTGTTAATATTAGAGCTTATGAGAGTGGAAGCAGGTAGGGGAGTTACTTGGTAGGTTTCAATAATGTTTTAGTGAATTCAATAGTGGTTCATATTGAATTTAGTTACCACTAGAATAGATGATATTCAAAATCTAGGTGATGAGCTTTTAAGTATAGGTTGTCAGGTAGAAGTTTATAGGCATTCTTATTGGTTGGCCGGGATGGATTTGAGCCTTTTTAGGGTATGTTCATTATCTTAGATGGGGCTTGTGTATTTTCTTTTGAGATGATGTTGCTTGTTTTCAATTTGGTATATTGAGGTTGATTGGTATTGGTTTTCTTTCAATGATCATGGATATATTTTGTGGAATATTGATTTTGATTAAGGCAACTGGAGCCAACTGGAAGATGTGTGTGATAATTCATGATTTTGGGAGACAGAGAATTTTCTACCAAAATGTGTTAAGATTTTCTTGTTAGTAGGTGTTGATTGAGCTTGTACTTGATGGTGTTAATTTATGAAGACATAGTCTTTATGCATTTTGTTGAATTATCAGAGTGTGCAACAGGAGTGTGATATTTTGTGTTGATTTTGAGGAACTACTGGTGGCTTGGAATTTTGAGAAGATACTTGTAATTGGAGATTAAGTTGTGAAAATTTTGTTCATGGATTGTTAACTTTGGAAGTGGCTATTAGGTTACCAAAGTGTAGTATACAATGAAGGTTTGGAAGTTATACCGTAGGAGTCGTACTGATTATACAATGAGGTTAGTACTGATTATTGAATACAGCTATAAATCATTGGAATTTATTGGGTGTTGTATTAAGGTTTTTACGAAAATGGAGATTTCGGATTACATGACTACCCTAAGAGTTCTAGACGTGATGTGCCACTCGAAGACTAATGCGTGTATGATGGAACTGCTTATGGGAGTAGACTTAAGAGAACAATATCTGTATCCATTTGGGCGTTGATGGTTGTATGATTTTCTTAAGCGTGTTATGGGTTTTGCCTTGTAACTGCCATAGCGTTGATGTTTGACCTTACAAATTTTGAGGACGAAATTTATTTTAAGAGGGGCGGATGTGATACCCAGTATTTACGTGTATTTTAACTAAGTAAATTATTTTATTTATTATAATTATGAGCATTCTTGTTTTAAATTTTATATTATTTTAGTGATATTATTTTATTATTTCTAACTATGGAATTTAATTCAAAGTATTTTATTATTATTAATATTGTTCATCATGTAAAATGTTCTTTGTTTTAAATTAGTTTATTGTTCGATTTTATTAATTTATTTTATCTAGTCACTGCGTTTAAATTATTTTATTTAAACTTGTCATTTTGTAATTCTTTTTGTTGGATCAATTTTTAGACCCAATATGAAAGGCTGGATCTCGTTTCTTCCCCTTCCTTTTTCTTTTTCCTCTTTTCTTGTTCCCTTTTCTCATTTTCTTCTTCCATTTTATTCCCTTCTTTTCTTTCTCTCCCCTATGTTTCCTCATGTGCGACCAACCCCCTCCCATTTTCTCTCCTCCAGCCTAGCCAGAGCACCCCCATGACCTAGCCAGATCACCACCACCCACTGGCGCAGCTCAAGCCATCAACCTTCCCTACATCGATCCCCAGCCACCGCAACTTCCCCTTCCCTTTCCCCTCCCAGAATACCCCTCCCTCCACTCGATTTCTCCATCACCGCAGCCTAGCATCGCTGCCAATAGCCAACCAAGCCTCGCTGAACCACCACTGACCGCCTAGCAGTTGAGCCCAAGCCATGGCAACCCCACACGTAGCCTTCTCCCTCTTTTCTGAAATGGGTTTCTCCCTCATCCTCAGCCTTGCACCGCCATCGCCAACCTCTAGCCCCACCGAGCACCACCACGGCATCACGACCACCCATTCCTTCTCCCCTTAACTCGAAGCCCATAGCTCCTCCCTAGCCCTCTCACTCTCTCACGGGTTCCCTCTCTCCCACACGGCTAGATCTGCATTGCGGCGCCACCTTTTGCCTCCTAGCACTTGCCTTAGCTCCTCCGTGCCCCTCTATAGCTAGCCAAGCTTCCTATTCGAAATTTCCAGTTTTGAGACCCACGGCCATTGCTTGGAAAACTCAAATCCTCCACTGCTCCACCACTTTTGGCAAGACCTTCGATCTTCCAAAGTTTGCCTTTTCATCACTGTAAGTATTTTTCGAATAACTTTTGAGATTTAAATATATTTTGCATTAATAAATATTCTATGAAATTGGTTGGTTGTGCCAGACTGAGTCCGAGGAGTCGGGGGTTAGTTGGAATAGAGAATGGAGTTGTTTGTACGATTGGTTGATGTTGAAATTTATTGGTTGTTGAATATTTTTGTGTCTTGTCATATACATTGCATGGTACACGTATGTTCATATTTGTAAAGGAAAACTAGGTTTCCATATAATTGCATGCATGTTCATGTGTATATTTGAAAACTAGATTTTCATGTGATAAATGGTTTTTGGGTGCGTGTGTATCACGACGCCAAGCCGAGATGGAGCATTATCTCAATGGAGTTCCTCAGGTCACTCGGGAGCAGAATATATTAAGTGACGTCCCTTGGGTTGTTGAGGGATCGGACGGAATAGTAATGCTCTTATGCCAACTCCGTGGCCCCTCTACTGGCGGGGGCTAGAGGATGCTTGGCCAAAAATGTGCTGGGTTCAGAACTGGACATCGCTCATTACGAAGTCACACGCACGTTCGTTACCCGTGATGTGGCAAGGGGAGTTAGGGTGTGCGGATGGTCCTTAGGGGAGATCTTGGTGCATACGGATTAAACTTGGATATTGGTTTTGATAAATGGATAATGGGCCATTTTCTGAGAAAATGACGAGATTTGATTAATGGAAATATGTGGACCATTTTCTGGGAAATTTGTGGATTTTATGTTGGGCAATTTTCTAGGAAAATGGTGGATGTTTTTAATGGAATGTATTTGTTTTTGGGGGAAAATGGGATTTTGGAGTGCGTTGGAAAATATTCATTTTCGAGGAAGTTGATTTTCGGGTCTCATGCATCTGTCATCATGTGCATGCATATTATTATTGCATAAATGTATTTTTATCTTATGGGTTATTTGGATTATTACTTACCTATGGTACCATTTCTTGGTACTATAAATTTTGATGCAGGTGATGAGGAGGTTGAGCTAGAGGATTAGGCTCCGTCAGAGGAGTGATCGGAGATGCTTCCTCATGTGTTGAGATTTATTTTCCGTTTTTATTTATTGTATCTGGTTTTATTATGTTTTTATAGGATAACTGTATCACATTTTGAGACACTTTTGTTTTATGTAATTTTGTATTAAACAATTTTGGGACTTAGTTAGTTGACTTTAACTTAACCGCTGCGACTTTTGTCTTACACGTGTTGCATGTGCACACACTTAGCACTTGTCGTTGGGATGTGTGACCCGTATTTTCATCATCCCGACATCTTGATTCTCGTGTTTCCATACGTGATAGTTGAGGCGTCACATTAAATGGTCGAACTTGTAGTGTATAAATGTCTATAAATCAGTCAAATATGAGACAAGTCTACGTCTATTTACTGCAAATTTTCCTTTCTAGTTCTAAATTGCAGATCCAATGCTCATCTAATGGGTGTAAAAGTAAATCAATAAATAAATAAAAGAAAAAAGAAAAGAAAAGAAGACACTAGATGAAGAAAAAATGGAATAAGACGAGTGGATTAAAGATACATGCATCAATCCAAACCCTGCAAAATAGTCAAGAAACAAAGGGTAAGCTGATCTATCCGATCATGACTTGCGTCGGCTCTGGTCATGTGTTTCATAATTCATTCTTATTGGGCGTGTTAATCCAGATGTTTCAAGCCCGTCGAAAGAAACAAAATCATAAATTAGTTTAATTTGGACAATTGTGTGTTTGAATTATTTTTGTTAAAATACCTAAATATAAAACTAAAATTTTATATTCGATAAATGGCCGTGGACACGACATCACATCTAAGCACTCACATTCAAGAACTAAGAAACTGCTTGTGCTGATCAAGCTCTTTGGGTTGATGCTGTGTAATGATGCTTTTTAATAGAAGTTTGGTTATCAAAAAACTTAAAAAAGAAAGAAGGAAGAAACTGAAAAATTATAGTGGAAAGGTCTTCATGGTAAAATCAATGCAATTTGATACTGCTCCTTGTACATTTTTTTTTTTTCATTTTAAAAGAAACAATAAAAAAAAATGTGTAAATAAGTTTGGAACAGATAATTGAAAGGCATTTAAACAGCAAACCCGTATGTTTGAATCCATATCTTGTGATAAGAAATCAACGATGCATTATGAATCAATAAACCCAAAGAAGCAAAGCAAAGCAGAGCTGTGCATTGAGCGCACAAAATATTTCCAAAGAAGTTTTTGACGTCCAACATTCAATGGCGCTGGCCTTAGGCCTCCTTCCTTTTATCCCGACTCGTGGGCCGATTACACTTCTTTATTGGCTGGGCCTCCTGGAAACGAGTTAGTCGCAACCCGCTGGGGGAATGCGAACATCCCTTCCAGTTACAGCTTGTAATTTTAATATTTCTTGCGTTCACAATAGAAAAAACAAAAAGCAAGCCACATAATGTACATTGTGAAGTGAAATCACCCAATTTTGCAGTCATATGTGCTGGCTTCTATAAACATTATATATATTGCTCACTGTTTGTATTTTTAATAAAAAGTTTTTATTTTTTAGAACCAAAGTTAATAGTTTTATTAGCATTTCTTTTGGTCAACGTTCCACTCTTAATTGCTTGCACAATAGGTTTAAGTGGTTGGGAAGCTCTAACGTTAACGTTGTTCGCTGATCTTCATTGCTGTCTTAACTGTATGCGCTCCTCTGCTTTATTAATCCAACGTTTAGATTTTCTACCGACGGTTTTTTACGTAATATTTTATCAGTCTTAAAAGAGATCTCAATTTTTCTAAACAAGAGAAGCTTAACATTGATATTAGACATCATCTTATTCGAAAACTTGTGAAAACAAATGTTGTGACTCTTGAGTACATTCCCACGGAACATAAACTAGCCGACCTTTTTACCAAACCCTTGGATGGGTTTTGGTTTGAATTACTTATAAAGGCTATTGGTATTTGTACTTTGACCTGAGCACTGAAACATGCATCACATGCTTTACATGCATTTTTATGTTTAATTAGTGTTTGTTCGTTTTCTAGTTTCATTTTTGTTGATTGCTATCCATACATGCAATCCATGGTTGTGAGTTTGATGGTGGTGCAGTTATTTCTAAAATTTATATGCTTGTGTCTTTTGAGATTTGTATCATATACCTATGGCTTACAAAGGTTAGAAACATGGGTATCTATTGTAATCTGTGACTAGCATCACACACTTCACTCCTAGCTCGGTCAATCGACATTTCACCATTTATGAGTTTTGGGGAGGCAATCAAAGTTGTTAGGAAGGTCTACATGCACAATAGGATTGACCACGGGCTAGACAACCTCATCACAGTTCTTATGTGCAAAAATCATGCATATAAAAAATAAAAGAAAAGATGATGTTATAATTAAAAAAAATGGGGGAGTAAACAAAATAAGTTTTCTGTTTCTTGATTATATTGAAACAAATATTAAAACAGAAGGATTCAGGTCCTAGCAGCATTGGGTTTGACTTTCTGTGCCTTGGAAGAGCTTCCCAAGCATTTATGGTTTCATGTTCAGCCCGACCCCGCTCACACTTTCCGGTTGAAATTTCTTGATTGAGCAAGGACCGTTATAAACACGCATGTCTATATTACTTGTCATACTTTGTTTTTATTACCTACGTGTTTTGTGATAATATGATACTCTTCTACATTTTATATGCATTTACAGTTTGAAAATTAACTTCCCCAGTATTTGTCAAAGCCATGTAAGTGTTGTGTGTTTTAAACTGGGCAAAAATGTAAGTCTAGAGTGTCTGCTCAACTTCGCTCAAGGAACACCGCTCGAACACCACTCGAGGGCTTAAGTTCACTCGAGCGAAGGTCTGGTATAAAAACCCCCTCTTGCGTTGCTCGAGCATTTTGCACGGTTTCTTGCCAAAATTTTCTCCTTGCATTTTTGGCTCTTCTCCTCTGCCCTCTGTGTGATTTATTTTGCTCTTCCTCACGAAAACTCTTTAAAATCACAGTAAGAACCATTTTCCTCTTTTAATCTTGGATTGGTGAATTTTTTTTTTTTGGGTTTTTTATTTTTTTATTTTTTGTGTTCTTCGGTTTGGGCATTTTGGAGTGAACTCCTTGTAACTCTTCCAATCTTTTGTTTTGTTGAAACTCCTTTGGAGTGTTGATTTTTGATTGATTGTATTTATGAGGCTTTTGGAACTCCCATGGAGTTTTGAACTTGTTTTTAACTTGGATGCACTCCAAGTGCTCGGTGAAATGCCTCAATGATGTTTGGTTTCTCATTTTCATCATGCATTGGCATAACATTGTTCCCATACTCATTTCATGTCTATCCTAGTGTTATTTGGATTGTATAGGAGGGTTTGGGTCTTAAAAGCAATTGTGAAGTTATGTCATTTGCTTGGCATGCACATGGGTCATTTTGGACTAGGCATTGGCATGTTATGTCATTGGTTTGTCATTTTGGCACCTTGATGCGTTGGCATGCACAAGATCCTCTTATGCTCATTAGCCTTGTGTTGTCATGTTCATTTCATGCATTAACCATTGTTTTGAAAAATGGAGAATGGGACATGAATTTTGGTATGGTGTGCTTGGCACTCACCATTAGGCTTCAATGGGTCTCTAAAACCCAAGTTTGACTCAGCATGCACATGGAGCTTTTTAAACATGCATTTTGCATTGGCATGCACATTTGGAATTTAGGCATGTATAGGCACATTAGGCATGCACACTCACATTACTTTTAGCCTTGTCTAATGGTTACTGATTCTGTCTACAGCCAAAAGTCATGTCTTGACGTGTGAGTCCTTGCCATAATCCTCCTGCCCCCGCTCAAGCCCATTTCCATAATGCACTGGCATAGGATATGTATACTCAGGACTTCTCTCATCGTACTCCTATTGTCGAGCATGACATCTCTCTAGGTGAGCTTACTGAGACCATTATCCCTATTATTTTTTAGTCTAGCCAGTGGCAGGCCTTGACCATTGGTCATCCCACTCCTTCTGTGGAGTTGATTCGGGAGTTTTACTCCAACATTCATGCCATCTCTGATGATGGCTCTTTTCAGGTAAGTCTCCAGAACATCCTCTTCCGAGTGACTCCAGACATGATAACGGATCTGCTAAATGCCCCACGTGTGTCTAACCCTGTGTATCCCTATACACGGACATCTACTTATAGTCCGCCAGTCATTGCTAAATGTTTCTATGGTTGGTCTCGTAATTGGGATGGGAAGTCACCTCTTTTAACTGTACGATTTACACCTGACTATCTCATTCTCAATAGGATTGTTCTTACTAATCTGTATCCTACTGGTCATTAGAGTGATGTGGTCTTGACCGTGCCACTCTTCTATATGCACTATTCAATGATGTCTCCATTGATCTAGGGAGTCTTCTTTGTCGGGTCATGCTTGAGGCTTTTCAGTCCCCTAAAATACAAATTGGTTTGCCGTTTGCTTGTCTAATCACTAGGGTAGCCCTCTCTCAGTCAGTTGCTTTTCTTCCCTAGGATGATACAACTTAGTTGTGCTCACATCACCTCGCACCCTCTCCTTGTTGAGCATCCTCATGCACCCTCCTCTTAGCCTTCGAGCTCTCGGCCATCTAGTTCTCAGCCTTCTAGCTCGACACCATCCACTTCGGCACCAGGTTCGACCGAGCCCAGCCTTCAACAGGTTCTTGAGTACCTAGCCCGCCTTGATGCCCGGTTTGATAGCCTAGATGCTAAAGTTGATAATGTGTAGCAGCTTGTGACTCAACGCTTCAACGACATCAACGAGCAACTTAATGATGATGATGATGGTGTTGGCAGTCCTACTGATGGTGATGATTGAGACCCTTTGCCTGTTGTGACAAAAATGGGGAGTGATATAGTACTAATTCAGGGGAAGTATAGTACTAATTCAGGCAGAGTGATATAGATGTAGGGGGAGTAAATGGAGAAGGATAGTTGGTTATTAGTAACACATTTTTTTCTTGGGAGTAGTAGCTTTTGGTTTTGTATCTCTTGTTAGCTGCTGCTGTTTGACTAATTGTACTTGGATTGACTAATTATTCTTAAACTCAATATCTGGTTAATTGCTTAATGAAATATCTTTTTATAAAACCTGTGCTTGTCATGTCTATACATGTATTCTAGTTTGTGATTTGCAAATAATATTTTGTGCATATTTGTGTGGATATGTTTAACCGTTTGCTAAGTGTGTGCAGAAATATTTCAACGTGTTTAAGAATACGAATCCTGTGTCGGGTGTGCTAGGATTAGGTCCTATGTATAGGTTAGAAGTTTTGTCACAGAAATGCCAAAAGGGGAGATTGTTGATGGAGAAATGAGTTGATTGGCATATTCTTGTGAAAACCTATGTAAAATAGTATTGTAACAAGTGTTGAAGTGGTGTAACATGAAAAGGATTGAAGTGTCCTCATCATGGGTCAAGCAGAGCTCAAAACAGAGAGTTCACTCGACTAGTGCTCGAGTGAGGCCCATCCAGAGTGGGTCACTCGACTGGTGCTCAAGCTAGACCATCCAGATTGGGTCACTCGACTACACTCGACATGGTGCCTGAGCAAGCCCATCTAGAGTGGGTCGCTCGAAGTGCGCTGGACGTGGCGCTCGAGCGAGACCCATCTAGAGTGGGTCACTCGATGTGAGCTCGACATGGCACTCGAATTACTTTTGAAACACATCATCCGCTCGACTCTCGCTCGACACTTCGCTCGAGCCAATGTTCTAGATCACTTAAAATTTAGGATTTTGAGCGCCTCTTTCACTTGGGATTATAAATAGAACAACTCACTTCTCTTCTTTGGTGTGGAGAATCAGGAGCAAAAACCCTAAAGGCTTCCAAGAACTTTTTAGAGCAACCTCACCTCTCCCCCACTTGTTGATTCTCTCTTGGATAAACACATCTTCACAACCACATTTAAAATCAAATTTTACATGAGTCTATTGAAGTGGACATGGTCATTGGCCGGAAGAGTCCGAAGGTGTTGTTGATGCAGAGATCGAAAGGTTCTCGTAGGACGTTATAGAAAGGTCGGAGTTCCGACACTACATGTATGTAGAGATCGAGTGGGTCACTTGTGGTGTTGCAAGCCAAGTTTAGCTAATATAAAGATTTCGTGAGTGTCTCTAAATTGGTTGTAACGAACTTATTTTCTATAGTGTATTTGAAGTGGTGTCTTACACCCAGAGTGGTTTTAAATTTTGAAGATATTATTCAAATGAGTTTGCACTTCTTGATTAAAATCATGTGTTGATTATTTGTGTTATTTGATTAACTGTGTGTTTGACTAATTTTGAAAAGACCATAAAAATTAGATTATACCTATTCACCCCTTTCTAGATGTAGTGATAGGTAGAACCGCCACTTTTTCAAAAGAAAAGGAAAGCAATATCCATTGAGCACACAAAATATTCCCAAAGAAGTTTTTGACGTCAAACATTATACATTGCTCACTGTTAGTATTTTTAATAACTAGGTTTTTCTTTAAGAACCGAAGTTAAAAGCAATAAAGCAAAATCCTATAATGTTTCACCATTGGGGCTAGACGTTAGAATTGTGACTTTTCTTATCGAAAAAAAAAATTTTTTTTTCTTCCACTTTTTTGCTCTAACGTCGTTTACTATATGTAAGATTAACCCATCATTTTGTCAATGAGATGCGCGAGAAGGGTTCGTCTACCTTATTGGGCTTACGAAGAAGTGGAGAAAGAAACTAAGAAGAAAAAAAGGGTGGATTAAGATACGTCATACGTGCGTCAATCCTTGCCCCGCAAAATAGTCAGAAACAATGAATCTGATCTCTCACATCGTGACTTGAATTGGCTCGAGTGCCGTCTTCCAATGTACATTGTGAAGTGAAATTACCCAAATTTGCCGTCACGTGTCGTCTTCTATACACATTATATGTAGCTCACAAATATCACTCTCCAAACGTGGTCCCTAGTTTGACAATGATCTAAGGGCTCGAAAGAAGCCTGATCCATGCGGTTTGAACAGGGGCGCCGGGTCAATGTGGTAAGCCATTTTGCCTAAGCCCCCACCTTATATAAAGCTTTTAAAATAAATAATAAGGCGTTTTTTTTTAATATTTAAAAAAATAAAAATAAAAACTATTTTATTAAATAAAATTTCAAATAAATTTATATTTTTCAAAGTGTGCAAGCCCCATAATATTAAATTTAATATTTAATAATATGAATTATTTATATTTTAAATAATTTTTTAAAATCTTGCTAAATAGAGGTATAAAATTTGTATTGAGACCTCATTTTAAATTGTATTAAATATAAATTAAAAAAATTTATTTAAAAATTTTAAATAAAATCTCATTTTATTGAAAATTTTAAAAATATTTCATATAATAATTTATATTTTATTATATTATAATTACAAATAACTAACTCAAATTTTATTTTAGATCTTAATTTATATTGAGCCGCCTCAGTTTGAACTCACGATAGTTTCAATTGGAATTTTGCAATGTGGAAGGCTCTCGATATATAGGAATATCGGAAAAATATGAGGCTATGAAGCAACGTACTTATCAAAGATGCTCCCATGTTATCAGAGTTTGTCACGTTACCTTCTCCTGTGCCTCATCTCAACTGTGATCGTGTGGTGGAAATGTGATAGAGGGAATTATTCAGAAGGTTCACGCACGTAATAGGCCGGCCAGAGAATGCAGCAGTTGATTTCTACTTTCTTTCCACTTTATCATTTATTTATGTTCTCCTGCTTTAGGCCAAGTGGGGCTAGTATGTTAAACCACTCTTGGATTTTCTATTTTATTTTTTAAAATATATTATTATAATTTATTTTTATATTTTAAATACTGATTTTTATAATATGTCATTTATAAGTTTATTTATTTTTTTCATATAATTTAAATAATTCTTTTTATTCTTTTTAAATATTTCCTTTATATCAATAAATTCACAATATCCATATATTATTTTATATTTGCAATTTGTCTTTATATACGTACAATGTAAAATTATTCAGTCATGTACACATAAAACAAAAATATATAAGTCAAATAAAAATTAAAAATAAAATCAAAATATGAAAAAATTGGTTTAAAAATATTTTCAAGATATTTTTTAGAAGAAAATGAAATATATGTATTTTAAATGATGAACAATAAAAAAAATTTACTTACACGGTGAGAATCAAAGTTATTTTAGGCATCCTAGTGTGTCAGTTATTTTATTCAGTTGTATTTAAGTACCACCAAGTTCACATTAATGAAGAATGGAAAAACCTTTAGTCCATTAGTTTTGCTGGAGGACTTGTTCCTCGAAGTGCCTAACATGATTTTATTCTTTATTGTGAGACACCTGTCAGAGTTCTCCATTTTCACGAGCAAGAACGACTTCTTGAGTTATGGGACTTGTCCGAAGCATGATAAACTTGTCATATTTCCTTGTCTTCCTATCTTCCTTTTGTTTAGAGTTCGGCCATTCTACGGAAACCATCACAGCACTCAACTTTATTAAAGATTCTGAAACCATAGTCTCCAATGGCGGTAGGTTCTTATTGGGATTTTTTAGCCCTCCGAATTCTATTTATCGCTATGTTGGGATATGGTATCGTACAGATTCCACGACTCGTGCCATATGGGTTGCTAATAGGAACACGCCCCTTAAGACGACCTCCTGGATTCTTACTATATCCGAAGATGGCAATCTAGTCGTATTGGATGGAGAAAAGACGATTTTGTGGTCATCAAGTGTAACAAGTTCTGCTTCCACTAATATGAGCGCACGACTTCTAGATACCGGGAACCTTGTCATACAAGAAAACACTACTGGGTTAATCACTACATGGGAGAGTTCCCAACATCCTTCTGATTCGTGGTTGGAAGAGATGAAATTGGGTACTATAAATGCAACAACGGGCAAGATTAACGTTCGGCTCACATCATGGAAGAGTCCGTCGGATCCAGCCGTTGGAACCTTTTCTTGTGGTACTTACTTTTTTAATCTTCCTGAAGCGTATATTTGGAATGGTAGTAGCCCTATTGGCGCAGTGGTCCGTGGAATAGTATGCTCTTTATTGGAATACCTGCCATGAAACCTCGAAATCAAAATAAAATGAGTCTTGTGGAGGACAAAGAGGCCGGAATATTCTATTTGGCTTTTGAATTTTTCAACAAGTCCGAACAATTACATGTCGTCTTGAATGCAGAAGGAAACCTATTTAAAACTTATTCTATTAATGGGAAGGATTGGGTGTTCTCGTGGTCGTCTTTGATGTCTGAGTGCGATGTTTATGGCAAGTGTGGGGCATATGGATATTGTAACCCAGAAAATAAACGGATCTGCAGCTGCTTAGAGGGGTTTGAACCAAAGAATATAGAAGAACGGAATAGAGAAGATTGGACTAGTGGATGTGTGAGGAGGATACCCTTGCAGTGTACGAAAGGGAGCACAGGTGGTAAAGAAGGTAAAACCGATGGGTTTTTAGAGCTGAAGATGATGAAAACGCCAAGTTTGGCAAATTGGTCATCTGTTTCTGAGGATAAATGCAGAAATCGGTGCTTGGAAGACTGTTCTTGTATAGCTTATGCATACGTAGCTGGCATTGGGTGTATGTCATGGACCAGAGATTTAATAGACTTGCGGAAGTTTTCCAGCGACGGAGTTCATGTTTATGTTCGTTTGGCCTATTCAGATCTCGGTAGGTTACTTTCCTTTCACAATCCAAGTCTATATATTCAGAAGTTATAAATATAAAAGAACTTGAATTAGTTTGATGTTTCTGATTTACAGATAAAAAGGAAGAAGTGAAAGTAATCGACATAGTCACAGTGATCGGAGGAATAGTCTTGATCATGGCCGTGTGCACTTTATTCTTATGCCGGTGGAGGGCTAAACGTAAAGGTAAAATGCTCATGTATTTGTAGGTAGACACTAACTAGTTTTGTCTATTACCATGTATTTATTTGATTATTATCTTAATTAATAAGATTTTATTTTCATAATTATATATTTATTTTATCTAATCTTTTTGTATTTCTCTATAAATAAGGGGCATATATATAATATGTTTTTTTATTTTTTTTCTAAGGTGGCCAATGTCATATTATCGCCGCATTCTCTTCACCAACTTCACGAGCTAGCTAGGCGCATCAACCCAATCCTCTAGAATTAGATAAACCAGCATTACCATCCATGGCACAACATTCTTTTTAGCATTTCGTCGAAGTACCCACCAAAACCATATACCCTCCTGGCTATATCCTTAACCATCACCTAAGCCTCATAAATATATCTCAAAAGCCTCTTATCCACCTCCATTTGAAACACACCTAAAACTTCAATTCCATCTCCTATCTCTACATAATATTCAATTAATTTCGCTTATACCACACATTCAACATCTTTTACCTTTCTTGCAAAATCTTTACCATTGTTCAACAATATTTGTTTATTCAATTATAAGGAAAAAAACAAAGCAAAAGCTATATAATGTTCTATATAGGGGGAAGGCACCAAGGATTTCAATGTGAAGAAAATCTTGTAGACAACATGAACCAAGATAAACTCCAAGAGCTACCAATATTCAGTCTTGAGGAGTTAGAAAGTGCAACGAACAACTTCCACCGTTCTAACAAACTTGGACAAGGTGGATTTGGTCCCGTATACAAGGTAATTAATGTTGTGCTTGTAGAGGATTATTGCTTATTAATTCGAATATGTAGTCAATGAGTTGTTGCTTGTTTATAGGGAAAATTGTTAGATGGACAAGAAATTGCCGTAAAATGACTAGCAAGAACTTCAGGGCAAGGGCTAGAAGAATTTAAGAATGAAGTCGTAGTGATTTCTAAACTCCAACACCGAAATCTTGTTAAACTCCTTGGTGGGTGTGTTGAAGGAGAAGAAAAGTTGCTAGTCTATGAATACATGCCAAACAAAAGTTTAGACACATTTCTCTTTGGTTAGTTCATTCTAACGCCCTAGTATATTAGCAACTTTAAATATCATAATCCACAATTATCTACATCACAAGACGAATAAGGATATCTATGGTTGTGGTATTTTAGCTTGTAATCACATACTTTATGATGACTATCTTTTCAAATATTACCTTCATTACTTTTATAAAATTCAACCTCACTGTATTTTTCTAATCTGTTTGAATTAAATTCATCAGATTCAATCAAACAAGAACTGCTAGATTGGAAAAAACGTTTCAACATTATTCAAGGAATTGGTCGTGGTCTACTCTACCTTCACAGGGATTCAAGATTAAAAATTACTCATAGGGATCTAAAAGCAAGTAACATATTGTTGGATGAAGAGCTAAATCCAAAAATATCAGACTTTGGAATGGCCAGGATTTTTGGAGGCAATGAAGACCAAGCCAATACCAAAAGGGTTGTTGGAACATAGTAAGTACATTTTATTTGTTGAATTCAATCCGATACTAATGCTAATATTATGGATAATAATGTTTGGATGTATTCAAATGTTTAAGTGGCTACATGTCTCCTGAATATGCAATGGAGGGGCGATATTCAGAAAAATCAGATGTTTTCGGCTTTGGAGTGTTGTTGCTAGAGATAGTAAGCGGAAGGAAAAACACTCATTTTTATCATGACGAGGGGAGCGTGAGCCTTTTAGGACTTGTAAGTCTCCCTTATCTCATTGCCTCATTTTTTAGATGCTCAATTGCATAGCTCTTTCCCAACTTGATATCAATACTAATCAAGCATTCAAAGCAAAGATTTATACAACACAAATGAATCATCTCCAATCATATTTTCATCTTTCCAGGCATGGAAAATGTGGAACATTGACAACTTGGCAGCATTAGTTGACCCCAAAATATCAAGATCTAGCTTTGAAAAGGAAATCTTGAGATGCATACATGTCGGCCTGTTGTGTGTACAAGAATTCGCTAAAGATAGACCAACCATACCTATTGTTATTTCTATGCCTAAAAGCGAGATTGTTGATCTACCTTACCCAAGGCAACCAGGATTCACTGTAAATCAGATTACCCCAGAAAAGGAGTTCTATTACCCCAATCAAAAAGTTTGCTCTATCAACAATGTCACTGTTTCAACGGTTCATGGTAGATAGATGACATGCTCTTGAAAGTCTAAAGCTGTCAGTTCTTATTGAACAGGTTGTAGAATTTAAACACACTTTCAATATATTTGTAGAACATCCTTCTTGTTCTTACTTAAAAAGCAAATATTGATGCATGTATTGCAGAAACAATATTACATTTGGTGAAAAATTTTAGTTCGATTTACAGTAGTTCCATGACCTTTAATAACCTTTTCTCCATCTTGCTTCGTCATCCATTATGGTGGTTTGCGCTATTTGTTGAAAGCTAAAGCCACTCCTACATATTCACAACCTAAATACCACATTGAGGAGAGACCAAGCCCATTGAGAGAGATTTCTCACTTACATTGTTTTTTATTTTTTATTTTTTCCCATGCAAATAATGAGGAGGGGCTGTCTATTTTCTCTTCTCATGTAACCACGGGTAGCCATTCAGGCAAGCCATTATTTTGCAATGAAGATGCTTGGCCACTTTATTGTAAGGTGTTATCGTCAAATTTTGTTATATGCAAGGCCAAGGGCGGTGCACCCACTTTGGTTCTATTTACTATATCTTCAATTTGCATATAGTGGGCTTGATCCTATATTTGCATCTACATATTCTCAATCTTGATCATATTAAGAATTAAGCTATGTGACAATCAAGCATGTTTGTACAGAAAAAATGTTAGCACTAAACAAAATCGATCTTTGATAAGAGATGGCCAGCATATTAATATATCAGTAGTGTCTCCTTATGCCCCTACTCATTCGATCATATTACATTAAGTATTTCTAATCTCTTTTCAGTCCACATGACTCAAATTAATGTTCAATCTCTGAAAAACTCATATTAATGTTCAATCTCGGCAAAATATGATGTACCCTCAGCTATGTTGCAACATCCAAGAAGCAACCTAACCTTCTAATAAAGAGTAGAAATACAATATATTACCAAATAGTCTTTCCTTCACAATCATTCTAGTCAATTTTGGTCTACTCGCTTTGCAAACAATTTTTCCTTTAAATTGCATCGAAGATGGTCATAGGTTATATGCCAAAGTAGCATACACTACTAAAAATCTTGCGACATACCCAAAGTACACAAGGTGAGGAATCAAAAGTTAATTCACTCACTTCTATTATTGGTCAAAAAATAATGTCTTATTGATTGAGCTGCATTATTGCATATTTTAATGCTTTTGGAACCAATATATCTTAATTCTTTCATTACTTTATCATTGATTTTATATGGAAAAATGAATAAATCTAAGTTGTGATTGAAATTGATTAAAAAGCATAAATTTCTGTTTAATTTTACCAATTGTTGATTACTGTAGATTTTGGTCCACATTGCTCGAGCGGAGTGGCCTGGAAAACACTGTTTTGATTAGAGGAACATTTAGAATTTATTTTTTCATTGATTTTCACTCAGATTCGAAAAGGGGGACTTTCATCGAGTTTGAGAGCAATTTGGAAGAAAAGAAAAAGAAAAAGAAATCACAAAAGGAAACCACAAGAAGTCCAAGTCCGAAATTCGCTAGGAAACAGTCTGGATATACCTTATTATTTTGATCATAACCTTTTACTCACATATCTGATTGATGTAATTCTTGATGAGTTAGAAAGCTATTTTAAAGGGATATAAATTTGTCTCTAATAAGAATTTCCAAATTCGGACTCCTAAAGCGTATATGTGGCTGCCAAGATGAGTCCTAAAATTTAGGCGATTTTTTTATGCGGAAATTAATAGGATATTAGGGTTTCTTTCCTACCCTATATAAGCATATCATTAGCATGAAATAGAGGAGGGAAGAGGCACAAGAGGCAGATCTGAAGAGAGGAGGATTCACACAAGCAATCATTCACGCAGCAACACGAATTCTTCGGAAGCATTCACTCACAATGCAGCAGATTGAAGAGCTCCTTGAAGGGTCCAATTGCTACTGCAGCCCAGCCTCCTCCACCGCTTCAACTTTTCATCTCCATTCAATTGGCTTGATCTTTTCATTCCCTACTTGTTATTTCATTTCAGTTTTAAGTTTCTAGATTATTTTGGTGATTTTTTATTTAGAAGTTTGAGTAATTTATTTGTTATTCATTTAGTTCATGTTATTTATTTTTCTCGTTTCGTTAAGCTTTCATTTTAATAGTGATTACAATTGCTATGGTTTAATTTTGAGAATTTGTGATTTGAATACAATGATGAACCCTAGAACATTGATTTTGGGGCTTTTCAATTTTCAATGCATGTTTTGTCAATTACTTTCTAATCTAGTTTAATTCTTAACTTAGTTTTATTAATTTCTGAGTTTAATCTATTAGTCTTTTACATTTCAATCCGACACTCAAAAATCTAAAAATATTAATCTAGTCCATGACTAGTACCCTTTTCCATCCATTGCACATACCATCATATTTATTTTCTCTTTGTGAAGTTTTTCACCATTTTCAACGAGTTGAGTTTAAGTAAGCTTTCCTTAAGGAGACGATCTAGGAATTTATTCATAATTATTACTCGACATCCTCCTGCACTTGGGATAGTCTTTGTGCTACTCATTTTTGAGTGAGTAAAGTTTTTGACGCCGTTGCCGGGGAAAGTAATTTAACTTAAATTTAAACTCGTTAATTTTTTTATGCTTTTTAAACTGATGTTTCATGTCATGGGTGAGAGACAGTTCAAATAGGTCGCTTAGAGTCACATCGAGTGTTGAGAATAGTATACACAGCTTGAAGATAGATAGTTCTTCTGTCTTTTCTATGAGTAAGTCAGGTGAGGAAATTGAAATTGAACCATAAAACATGGCCGCACCTGCACCACGCACTCTTAAGGATTATTTGCAACCCACTCGCGCCACTACACCTTCATGCATTGTTTTACCAGAAAATGCACCTAATTTCTCTATTAAGCATGGCATGATGTCAGTGATACCCCAGTTCCACGAGATGGATTCTGAGAGTCCTTACCAGCACTTGACAGATTTTGAGTTAGCTTGCACTACTTTTATTATTAGGGTCATTACTGATAAATTTATTAGACTTAGTTTGTTTCATTTCTCCTTAAAGGATAAAGCGAAGATTTGGTTTAATTCTTTGAGGCCTAATTCTATTTTTAGTTGGTCTGATATGCAACGTGAATTCTTACAAAAAAATTTTCCTTTTCAGAGAACTCAGTTTTTGCAAGAGCAAATCAGCCAGTTCAATTAGAGACCTGATGAGACCTTTCAGGACAGTTGGGAAAATTTTAAAGATTTGGTAAACATCTGTCCACATCATGGTTTTGAATCTTGGAGGTTGGTGAGCTATTTTTACACTAGTCTCACTCCAGAGTGCAAGTAGTTTGTTCAGAAAATGTGCAATGGGGAGTTCTTTAGCAAGGAACCTGATGCAGCTCTATCATTTTTTGACTATCTTGCTGAGAGCGCACAACAGTGGAACACTCGTACTGATCGAGTGTCATTAACAGAACAGCCACTGAGGGCTATTTCTGGAGGGGGTAGATATGAGCTTAAGGAAGACACTGATGTTCAAGCCCGAATAGCTACATTGAATAGAAGACTGAAGGTCATGGAAATGGAAAAAATGAAGGCTGTGAAAGTAATAGAGGCATGTTCTATATGTGCTTATTCGAACCATAAGACTCAAGACTGCCCGATTATGCCAGTATTTCAAGAAAGTTGGTCTGAGCAGATGCAATCAACTAACTGGGTTAATAGAGTAGAAAATCAGCCTTTCTCCAACACATATAATCCAGGGTGGAGGAATCACCCAAATTTCTCATGGAGAAATGATCAGCCTGGTCAGTCTCCACCACCTGCGCAGCAGCCATTTCATCAGGGTGCTCCTTAGCACGAGTATCAGCCATATCAGAGTTCTCAGAGCTATCCTTATGTAGCTCCTCCTAGATTTCAGCCTCATGTAGCTGGACAGAGTTCTCAGCCTCCATTATCTGTAAAGAAGTCTCTAGATGACAGTATGACACAGATGGCCAATACACTTCAGCAATTCATGCAGATTCAGGCCACCACAAAGAATCAGAACACTCAGGCCATAAATGAGTTGCGAGGCACTATTAATAAGATGAGCACGACCTTGAGCACCCTAGAGAAAGGAAAATTTCCAGCACAGTCGCAACCTAATCCTCAAGTATACAGGTAACAACAACAGCAAGTACATAATATCTCAAGGGATGTTATTGAGACAGCGAAGGCCGTTCTTACTTTGAGAAGTGGGAAGGAAGTTCCCCAACCAGAGACGCTTATGGACACATAGGTAGTTGCTCCTACACCTGAAGATGTAACAGAAACTGATGCAGTTGAGAAAGAACCAGAGATAGTGAGACTAGAGCTGAAGAAGCCTATGAGTGCAAATGCTGAAAATAGTAAGGGATACCAACCTGTGGTTCCCTATCCTCAAAGATTGGCAACTGGCCAAAAGAACAAATATCACACGGAAATTCAAGAGATTTTCAAGCAAGTAAAGATTAATATTCCACTCTTGGATGCCATACAACAAGTGCCTTCATATGCAAAATTTTTGAAGGACTTGTGCACAGTGAAGAGGAAGCTGAAAGTAAAGAAGAAAGCTTTCCTAACGGAGCAAGTTAGTGCATTGATATTAAGTGAGACTCCTCAGAAGTTTGGAGATCCCGGCTCTCCCAACATTTCCAATATGATCGGTGAATCACGCATTGGGAGAGCCTTACTTGATTTGGCGAGTAGCGTGAACTTGTTGCCATTCTCAGTGTATGAGTAGTTGGGATTGGGTGAGCTGAAAAAGACCTCCATCATGCTACAGTTGGCTGACAGATTAATTAATGTACCGAGGGGTATTATAGAGGACGTGTTGGTCCAGGTGGACAAATTCTACTACCCAGTCGATTTTGTGGTTCTTGATATGCAGTAGCCAGCCTCCACTATTTACCAAGCTCCTGTCATCTTTGGAAGACCATTCCTAGCTACATCAAATGCTTTGATTAATTGCAGAAGAGGAGTTTTGAAGCTTACCTTTGGGAACATGGCACTTGAGTTGAACGTTTTCAATGTTGCAAGATGCCAGCACATTTTGACGACACAAGTGATTTGAATGTTGTTGAGAGTTTGACACCAACAGAGTTTATTTGCTCAAATTCTTCTTTCTCTGATAATGATTCTATTTTTTAGACACCTGAATTTTTACTTGATGAAAAAATTGATCATATCAATGAAGATGACTTTGAATTTTTTGATTGTTTTGCAGATTCTTCTTTACCACTTGAAGTACAATTTGCAGGGGCAAGATGGAAACTCCCGCAGTGGGACCTTCCCTTTAAAATTGACTCGCTTATAATATTGTCTTCCAAGCGTAGAAGCTGTCAAAGTAATACAAGGGTAAGTCCCAAGATCGAATTCACAGGGACAAAGGGATTATCAAAGCGTTTGTGAGATTTTCTTTGTGTAAAAGATGTATCGATTATGAAAGATGAAAATTGATGTGAATCTATATTTCTAAAATTACCAAAACTAAGAGACTTAGAGAAAGTATGTAGCAAATGAATTAAACTTGCGATAAATAATAAAAAAACACTTGGGTTGGGTTTGAGATTCTTTTTATTTCGGATTCTAGATAATTTATCGATTAACAATCCAGTCAAGGAATTGATATTCGGAAGATAAAAATTAAGCTCAAGTTTTTGCAATATTTTCTCAAGAAATTCTCTAATTTACTAGCCAAATTTATATTCATAATCAATCGAAAGAGGCCTTGATAAAATTCAAGCTTTTGTTGTGCCTTACGTCAACAACAAAACAAGAGCAAGAGCCGCAATCTATTTTCCATTTGAGTCCGACTAGTAACTTAGTGAAATCAACATTCAACAACAAAATATTGCATCAAACTAGAATCTAAAATAAATTAAATCTCATTCCACAACCTAAGCTTTAGAAATTAGTTACACATGATATTTTTAGTAACAAAAATAAATCTAAGTGGAGTCATGATAAAATCTGTAAAATAAATAAAAAAAACAAATAAACCCAAGAACTCCATGCCGACTCAACCCCAACGTCTGGAATGTAAACGTCAAATGTAAAGCAGAAAAAAAAAAAGAAAACCAACCGAAATACAACCGAAATAAAAGAGAACAAAAAAAAACGTTGAACAAAAAAAAACAAGACGCCGAACTCCTATTATACTCTAAAGAAACATAAGAGAATGAAAGAAAAGTAAAACTCCAGCCGACCGACTAAATCGAAACTAAAAGAAGTGAAAAAAAATAAATCCAAACCGAGAGATGAGAGCTTTCGCCCCTGTTCTGCGTTTGAACGAAAAGCAAAAGAAATGAATAAAAACCAAAAGAAACAGCCGCCTTCCTTCAAATCAAATGTAAGCTACCCCCTAGACGAACCAACCCGTCTGCACTAAGAACCCAAAAGAAACTAAAACTGCCTCCGTCTGAAACGAAAATCTTTAGAAATGAAACTGCAGAAAAATAAAATAAAATGAAGTGCTGCCTACTCTTCCAAAAAGCCAACGTAAAAGAAAGCATGAAAGAAAAAAACTGAACCACCCCCATCTGCCTCTTTAGTCTGGAACTACCGAACGAAAAAAGAAAAATAGAAAAACTGAAAACCAAAAAAACACAGCTAGTTCTTGCAACGTCCGAGGAGCTCCCCTTTTAAACAGCAGAGAAAATAATAAATACTACCCCTTCATTCGGTTTGCCACGTTCAGACCACATCTGTTCTGCTGCACGTCCGAGTGCTTCATGTGTGTTTGAGTGGCTTTCCATCATCTTTTTCTGGTTGCTTTATTCTTCCTGCATGTGCTTGCTTCTCTTTTCTATTTCCTGCATGTGTTCTGCTTTGCTTTTCCAGGTTCTGCATGTGCTATCCGGTGCTTTTCTGCTGCTGTTCAAGTTCCAGCCGTGAATGTGTTTGCTTCTATTTATTTTTCTGCATTTATTTTCTGCATGTGTGGTGTCCCGAGTGATGTTGTGTTTGTGCTGTTTCTGCAGTGAGTTTCCTTTCCTTTTCCATCCGTGAGTTCCACGTTTGATGCATGTGTGAGCTTTTTTTTCTGTTTCCGTGAGTGGGTTGCGTGAGTTGCATGAGCTTTAACTTTCTACATGTGTTTTTTTTCTGCTACTGTTTCTTCTTTCTACATGAGGTGAGTGATGCTGTGTGAGTGCAACTTTTCTTGCATGTGCTGGTTGATTCCCTTCTGCAAGTGTACCGTGAGTTGCATGTGTTTGAGTGCTGCATGTGTAAGCTTCTACTGCTGTTTTGCCGTGGGTGAGTGGTTGCTGTAAAACAAGCTTGATGCATGTGCTGTCCGTGTATGCTACTGCATGTGTATGAGTGATTTTTGAGCTGCTTTTCTTCATGTCCTGCATGTGCCGTGAGTTTTGAGCTGCTTTATGTGAGCTGCCCGAGTGCCAAGTTCCTGCATTAGTCGGCCCCACATCAAAATGCATGCATCTATGTTTAATTAGGGGTAATATATTATTTCACATGTCAAAGAAAATTAAGTCACATTATCTAATTAATACTCTTATTTTAACTCATAAAGCACTTTTACTCAAGATATTTAAGAGTATTAATGTCACATAATTGACCATTTATCACACCCCCAACTAGCTTTTTGCTAGACTCTAGCAAATGAAGCGAATGAATTCATGCAAAGGTGAAATTACCAACTTGAGAAAATCTGAGAATCACATGCCATGAAATAGATTTGTTGAGTTTAAGAACACTGGAGATAGATTAATCTGAATTTTGTATCAACTGAGAGATTTATACACAATTTAGTTAATCAACCAAGGGAATTACATGTAACAAAGCTTGCTTTCTTTTAAGTGCATGGAAATGGGGTTAGAATTCCAAGATTGACTACCAAGAGGCATTAATAATTTCAATCACAACAACTAATCTGAGAAAACCACATGGTCTTACTCTAATTCAAAACCATTGTAGTGGCGGCTTTCACG